>JAYEPQ010000017.1:16590298-16907798 GCA_036321105.1 Dracaena cambodiana
CCGCCGCCACTGCCAAAGCATCCGCTGCCGAAGCCCTCTGCCCCCACCCTCCGCCCCCATACCCCCTGCCCCCAACCTCCGCTGCCACACCCTCCGCCCCCACCCTCCGCTGTCACACCCTCCGCCCCCACACCCCCCCACCCTTCGCCCCCACCCTCCGCTGCCACACCCCCCCACCCTCTGCAGCCACACCCCCCAACCCTCCGCTGCCTCATTTCCTCTCTCTTAATCTCAGATTTCTGAGCTCCACTGTAAGTCTCCTTTAATTTAATTTTAATTTTGTTTTATTTAATTTATTCTTATTTGGTTTGTGACTGTCCTGAAAACTGAAAATTTCTTGTTTGGTCTGATAATATTTTAGAATCGGGAAATTCTAAACGAGTACATTTTTTTGTTAATTTTGATTTTTAATATTTAGATTATAATTATGAAGAGAATACAATATTGTAATCGTAGTTGTAAAATATGCGAAAATTTAGTTATTTTCTAATTATAGATGTTAATATTAAAATTTATTAATTAATTTAAAAATATAATGGTATTGTCCTAATGGTTGATTAAGTAACAAATAACGGTTTCAGTGTCTTTAAATTTTAATATTACACTATCTTGTAGCTAAAAAATAAATAGATAAAATATGATATTTGTAGCAAATTATACTTTGTTACTACTTATTTACACATAGAAAATTTACTGTTTTGATAAAAAGTATCTATGAATGAAATATCTTTGTATTGCATAGATGGATCCAGCAGAATCTTCTCGCATTCGACCAACTGTCTCGTTAAGGAGGAAGAAAGCAGCATCTCGACCACAAATCCAACGCCCGATACGAGAGAGAGAAATCGAAGTGGCCGTAGATACTGAATTAAATATAGAAACTCCGAATTTGATCAGATATGATAGTGCAAGACTAGAAGAAGGGAATACTGATGCAGGTGGCTCTCAAGATGATCTTCATGAGTCAAATTACCGAGGTCCAGTTGATTTATCAGTACTGAAGAGTTTCAAGACGCACGTTGCTTTCTTCATTTTAAAAGATGAGGTAATTATTTCCCATTAAAAATCATAAACCACGCTATTATGTGTGTACATATGTTAAGACTATAGTATATATATAGGAACGAGATCCACTTCGATGTATTAGTCACTAGAGAAAAATAAGTGCATGGTCATTGTTGACACCTGAGCCAAACACCCGATTCATGGAATTAGTACGTGGGTCTTCATTGTATACATTGGTCAAATGCTCATACCAGTACATTAGCGCTGTTGAGGTTAACGCATTTGTCGAGAGATGGCATCATGAAACAAACACATTTCATATGCCATTTGGTGAGATGACGATCACGTTGGATGATATTTCCTGCTTGCTTGACTTACCTGTAGTTGGAAAATCCGTCTGCCAACAAGTATCAGCAGCTTCACGTGAAGCTGCTGATACAATTACTCATTTCTTGGGCGTCAGTTATTCTGAAGCGTGGAATGAGCTTAATACGAAAAGCGGTGCATCGGTTTGACTGGATTGGTTAAGAGAAAAATTTTGCGGGGTTGTGGATACTGACACCGAACATAAGATTCGGTGTGCTGCAAAGGCTTATTTACTTTATCTTCTTGGTTGCACGCTTTTCGCAGACAAGAGCTGTACGAGAGTTTCCATTGATTACTTACCATTGCTGCATGATCTCGAAGATGTCCATACGTTCGCATGGGTTGCTGGTGCTCTTGCATGGTTATATAGGCAGCTTGGGCTTGCTTCCCGAGCTAACGTTGCTCAGATTGCCGGGTATCTGACACTACTACAGGCTTGGATTTTCTCTGATTTTCCAAGTTTTATGCCGGTCTCGAACCTATCTTTTGCTGACGGTGAACCACTTGCTTGTCGCTGGTTGAGCAGACGGGATCACAATATCTCCCAATCACATGTGCAGTCTATTCGGTCAAATCTACATAAACTCACAGGCAACCAGGTAACATTTCCCTTTTTTTTATATACTTATTTAGTTTGCAAGTTATATATTGGTAACTAATGTACTTCTTTGTATCCAACGTACATGCAAGTTGATTGGGATCCATATCGGAATTATAGAGAGAAATATCCGTTCAGAGAAATTACATTTTTTATAGGTACGTTGAAGATTTTCAGTGTGATTGAGCCGTACCATCCGGTTCGTGTACTAAGGCAGTTTGGTCGTCAACAGTACGTTCCACCTCCACCATTCTCAGCGTTACGTGAAGCACGGGGTATAACAGCCAATAGCTATGTGGTAAAGTACACTCACACTGAGGAGATGTGGAGAAATTGGCATGATCACGTACTGTATCTGGAGCACCGTGGGTCTATTGCTGACTACCCATCTGATTGCACGTCAGATTATATTTCTTGGTTCTCTAAAGTTTCACAGCGCTTTCTTGGAGTAGCACCAGACGAACCCCAAGCAGAGGAAGGAAGTCAATCAACCCGGCCAAATATCATTGATGAGGTAATAACCATATATGTTCTTTAATTTTTGGTCCCATATAAGACCCAGTTTATCTGATGTTTATTTTTTTCGCTTCATTAATATTACAGAGATATACACGCATAGAAGCAATAATCGATCCATTACTTGCGCAAGGGGATAAGGCATTCAAGAAGCGATCTGGGTTGTTATTTACTGCACTTGCGAAGATCAAAGCCGTGCTAACTGGTTGCACTCAGCCAGAAGAACCACCAGAAGAGCAAGCAGAGGAACCAAGACAAGATGAATCCACTCCTAATACACCCGATACGGCAATTCTGACTCGAACAAGAAGCAGACGTCAACCCCCGAGAAAGACAAGGAGACAGTGATCATTGTGTGAGTTGTATATTGATATGGATGATGTAAGGAACTTTAAGTGGCCGGTATAAACTTTATTTGCAAACATTTTGATGAATATGTAGAATTTAGGATTTTTTTTGTAATGAACCCTATTGGTCGCTTTTTGTTCGTTTAATATAAACACTACGTTTGTATTTGATCTTACTTCTTTAATTTGTATATAATCTTGTTTGTTTTATACGTAGGGAAGTTTATTTATAATCTTCACTATTTCATTGTATCAGTAATTGTATTGTTGTTTCATTGTATCGGTGTATCCATGTATCATTATATCATTATATCGGTGTATCATGAGTATCATTGTATTTGTGTATCAGCAGTGTCATTGTATTTGTGTATCATTGTATCACTGTGTGTCGGTGTATCATTGTATCGCAATAAACGATGTATCAATGTATCAATGGGTTGGTGTATCAGTGTGTCGGTGTATAATTGTATGTTTTGTGCTTCCATCCCTATATTTCGATAATAATGTATAATTAGTTGTTAATATAAATCTGAAAACTGACGTTAAATTCGGTTAATTAATGATAAATCAATTTTCATAAGTAAATAGAGTGGATGAGGCAGTGGCCGAGGTCAAGCTCCTGTTCGGACTGTCAGTCCGAACAGCTGAGATATGTTCGGACTGACAGTCCGAACGCCCAGAGCTCGTTCGGACTGTCAGTCCGAACAGCGCCCCCCTGTTCGGACTGACAGTCCGAACAGCGCGGGAGGGATGGAGGAAGCGGGAGAAGGAAGAAGGGCAAGGTAGGGAATTTTTTTAGAGGACATGATTGTTATTTATTGGAAGTTTTAACTGGGCTCACTAGGAAAAAACTTGTGCCCCTTCAGAAGTTTCCCTCTTCCGCCGTCTACAGACTCTCCTGGGCCTCCGTACGTCTCGTCCTTTTGCATAGAAAATTCGACTTGGAAAGAGATCATAAGAGCGACAAACTTGGTAGATAGGACCTCGATCATCTATAAAGAGTCGTGGTATGTCTAAATCCACTAAAGAATTACGATCCACTGGAGAATGGCTTTGTTGACCGCCACCTGTGTCGTGTCAGCTAAGATGAAAAAAAAAAAAAAAAAAAAAAAATCGAAGCATTAACTTTGGAATGCAGTTGCTGGGGTCATGAACTAGCTAGTTCTCTTCGTTGTCATCTTGGTCAACCATGGCAGGTAGTGACCTGTTTTTTTCTCCAGTGGAGACTGGCATCTTCTTCAGCAATTTCACAAGGTGCCACAGTCCTCCTTTCCTATTCTTCCTCATCAATAATAGAGGATTTAGGCGGAGCTCTCATGGTTTCCTTCTTAGGCTCGTTTTTTGAAGTTCTGGAGCCTTCCTCTTAACCAATTCTGAAGTCGCTGGAGGCTGATCAATTACCAGCAGAGCATCAGACTTGGTTGTCTATTTCTTCTTAACTATGGTTTTCCTTTTCTACTGCTCAGCAAAGTGTGCAGCGAGAATATAGCTTTCTTGTCCTTGGGTGGCATGGTCCCCATATGGGTAAACATTGAGAAAAGAAAATGAGTTAAAATCAACTTAAAGCGATTGACACACTATAAGGTGAGACTACGCATACCATCACCCCAGTATTGTTTATCCCTGCAATGACAAGAGCCTCCTCAATTCATTTCAACCCTCTACTGACAAGTTCCTCGACCTCCAATACAACAGAGGTTTCGAGAGTTTGAGGTTAGGCACTTTCAAAAGGACAAACCTACCTCACCATTCTTTGTTATCAGAAGGATAATCTATGAAAAGTTTTTTTTGTTTGGACGACCCACAAAATAGACCCATGAATTCTTGGCATTCTTTGATTTGATATCATATGAGAAAATGAATAACTTAACAGTCGCTACTACGATGGATAAAAGGTTGAAGAACCAAGAAAGAGATAATTAACCCTACGAATTTAGGGGTTAGTTCATTCAAATCAAACTCGTAATACTCAAGAACCTCGACAAGGAAATGACACAGCAGGAAGAAAAGAACCAATATGCGGGCATGGGTATAAACCCTCAAAGATCCCTCCCGGGGCCCGGGGCTTAAAAATCGAAACTATTTCTCTCTGGTATGGCACCCTTTGGAAACTCAATCTCTTTTCTAAAGCAATCTACTTCGTGATTAAAGATTTGGGTGAGTGTATCTTCTATCGAATAACCTAATTTATTCTTTTTTAATTTTATTCTAGCATGCAAGCCCCTCTCGGTGATATTAGCAGATATACCAAAGGAGGCTACAAAAGTATTATCTACACTTCTAGATGAAGAAGATTCAGACATTTCTAGTATAAAATTTTAGAGCGGATAAGGCACCAAGGAAAGCAAAAACACTCTGCATAGCAGAAAGTCTTGTACCTAAACAAAAAGAAATTCAAGCTAATAGAGAGATGATGTAGACGAATTGAACTTGAGGAGCAAGAGTGAGAACATGAGGATAAAGAAAAAGCTATAGATCTCTATGATAAACTCCAAAGATGGAAAAAAGTTTTTTGGGTGATTTATACATAGAAAAAACATGGCTTTTGAGGCAGTTGACACGATGTCTTTCTCGAACAATAAATGCCATGTGTTTGGCGTTATATCTAGGCCACTCAATAAACTGCCTTCTTAAAATTCAAAATGGTCGCCTCTATTCCAACACTTTACCGCATGAAAAGCGATTGATAGTCAGCATTTGGAATATTAAGAATGAAACCCGGCCATTCAGAATTAGGTGAAATGATGCATATTAATACATTGGATTTAGGGATGATAATGGGTTCGGATCTGTCCAAAGCCCAATTGGGCCAGCTCCAAAAGGCTGGATTTAAATCCGTCCATTTTACAAATGGATCCAATTGGGTATAAAGTATTTCAGTTTTTTTCTTATCGGGCTGGGTTTGGACATGTCCAAACCTGCCCAAAAAAACCCAAACGAGCCAAATCCCTTTCCCAAAATATCTGGGTTCATTTGTCCAAGATCAATTGTTCTTGCCTGGCTCGTTCTTCCTTCTCTTTTTTAAGGAGTTATAAATTTTTTTAGGAGGAGGAGGAGAAGAAAGAAGAGAGAATACTGTCTGATGTCAAATGGGCCCTTTTTATTTTTTTAAAAAAAATTCCTTTGGAATTTGTCAGTGATAAAGAAGAGGATTCATTGAATCTGTATGGTGATTAAATTTTTAATCTTTCTCAACTTTGGATATGCTCTCTCTCTCCCCCTCTCTCTCTAGCTTTGGTAGTTTATAGTTCCCTTTTTTTGGTCATTTGCATTGAAATTTTGACGGCAATTTCTTCTTCTTCTTCTTCTTCTTCTTCTTCTTCAATAGTTGTTAGGGAGCTAAAAAAAAAAAAAAAATTCATGTTTTGTGATGTGGGTTTTTTTTTTTTTTTTGGCTTGATTTGGCTCCAAAGAGAGCTTTTCCCATATGGGTATCATGAATTTTGAGTAAAAATGGGACCTTTATTGCAATCGGTCGATGGGGTAGTCGAAGAGATCATGAACCTCCATCGATCTCTCCTGCCACGGCCAAGCATCGAAGAGGTGGAGGCAGCCATGGTCGTCGTTCGAAACGTCGAGCAAGAAGAACAAGCAAAAATTGAGTCCAGTTCATAGCAGAGGAAAGGATTTGAGATTCCCGAGGAGCTCTTCTTCGTTCTTCAAGAGATACAGAAGAGTTTGGTGTTCTTTCAAAGCAAAGAGCAGAAGAGAGAGACTGTGAATCTACTTGATGTTGAGAACATCCACAACCTGTTCGATGATTTGATTCAGAGAGCATCCAGATGCGTTCCGTCGAGCTCAAATGGGTCAGCACCTCCAATGAATCCTGCGATCAGTCCGAGTGTTTCGGGTGTTGGTTCGAAGAGTGGATTTGGTTCCTCTGCTGCTGTTGCTTCTTCCAGTGTTTATTACTCGGAACATACACGATGATATATGAATTTTGACAAGGACAGATGCAAAAAGCCCATGGACTGTTTGAAGTCCATTGGATTGAGTTGGATTTTTTTTAAGAATGGTCCATTTGGGTTTTGGATCAGTCCAAAGTCCAAAATTTTATTATGGATATTGAACGGATCCGACCCAGCCCGATCCGGCCCTGTCCGTTCTCATCCCTAATTGGATTCGATAAGGTTCTCGTTCAAAGAGGATTGAAGTCTATTTTTCGAGGCAATAATCTAGGTTAAACATTGTCTATCTAGTAATTCCTAGTATGGTTAAGCTAGATGACGACCGATATGTATCAACACAGTTCGCCTACAAATTAACTAAGTGATGAGTTGTGATCCCCATAAGATATCTGACTCAACCAAGTAGACTATGGATGAATGCCAATGTGGGGCTATCATTCATCGATTCATCACTAAAATAGATGCATAGTTGCATAGCATCTTACGTAAGTCCTCTGGACAGTCGAACCAAGTTGGCACATGCAAGTTAAATTTCCATATGTATCTACGAAAGAATGCCAAAATGGATTCTCCTCTTCTGTAATGCCTTACTAATATGTATAAAAGTGACCTAGTATTGACTATAATTCCTCAGGGCAAGTTACCTTAAGTCCTTGGGATTAACACTTATAGAAGAACGCAAACACGGAACCTCCATTCATACGAGACATCGCTCGAGTGAGAGAAAATAGCCCAACATTGGATGTAAGTCCTCCTGGCAACCTATCTCTAGGGTATTATCCAAAATTACTATATAAGACTTCCGAGTGATTAGCTCATCTTGCCAACACCTTTTAGGCAACTAACCTCTGTTATTACCCAATGCGGATCTAAAAACAAACTTTAGGAATCGCTACAAATTTAGAAAAGTTCACTCATTCTTAGGTTAGAATCACTAAAAGTATACTTTTCGATATTCCAATAAGATGTCTCGTCTTATGAGGAATCAAGTTGCTGGACGTGAATCTACCAATTGCATACTCCGAGCTGAAAAGATCAATATTTACACTCTAAGAGTTTATTTGATTGAACGCAAGAGTGATCGAGGTTATTATTAGTTCATAATATAACCAGACTGGGCCTATAAATTAAAAAATCCAGTTAATGAAGGTCCAACAAGTTTGTGAGGTGTAGAAGACTTATCAGCTTCTACTCTAAGTCGAAATAACCTAGTTTGAGTATAATTTGAAGATGGTGCCATACATATAACATGTAACCCATCCAGTTTATAATCAAACTTCTACTTGAACTATATTTCTCTTAAATCAAAGATTATCAAGACTTCAAGCTATACAAGGACCTCACGGATTACCATTTTCACTACAACTACTATTCTAGACCAACAATTTATATCTATAAATATCCATTTCCTCCAAGAGGAAAGGGACATGAGGTTGATACTATGAAAGTTTATAATCTAAAAGAGAGAGGTTTTTTTTTTTGAGAGAGAGATCTTGCATTCTTCAATAATTTAAATATCCTATCGATCCGTTGACCTTCTAGGGATGTAGGATTTGGATTTTCTCAACTGAATCTCATTACATCCTTATGTACTTCTCTCTCAATCCTTTGCTTTATTATCTAGTAGTTTTATTATAGGTTGTTGATCCCAAATACTGTGATATTAACCCACTTTATATTTTCTTAACCTAACTCTGCCTTGAAAGAACTTGAATTCAATCATCAAAATAAAATCGAATGCAGCGGAATTTACATACCTGCAACTATATTGATTAAATCTGAAATCTGACCTGAATCACGCCTTGATTACCTTTTAAACCGAGATCTTCTAACCTATCACCTCTATACAATCTGAAGTTTTGTGTACGCTCTGTTTGATGGAGGCACAGCCGTTTATATAGAGGCTAGGTTAGGGATCCGGTTACTCACGAAACCCTAATTTGACACAAATTGTCAAAACTATCCCTACCATCAAGAGAATCCTAATTTGACACAGATTGTCAAACATATCCCTATCATAAAGGGAATGGGCCAGACTTAAAGCCCAAAATATGTGAGTAACTTAATAACCCATTATCTTTAATTATCACCTCAATATATATTTGGGCCACATTAATCTAACATTCTCCCACTTGGCCCAAAGATATATGAAATACTTTATAGGTGATAAAACTGAAAATGGCCATAAACATTTGACATGTCAAATCATGGGTTAACTTCATAACTTAACTAAAAACTCTCTTAATATGAATCATGGCGGTTGTGTTCTTTATATTGGCAAACACTCCCTTCCATGTATTACAATATTAAGAAAAATTCTTAATCAAGTACTCAAACTTAATGAATGAATAAATCTTTATTTGAACTTAAATTCATTCAGGTCCAAACCAAAATATGAGATGAAATAAAACATAACTTAATGTGCACAAAAATTTATCATCTCTAATTGAAACAAAACTCAAATGGAAATAAATGGATCACAAAGAGCTCAACAATCCCATTCTTTCTACATGATCCACGAACGACTTAGCCGGCAAATCTTTAGTCATAGGATCAGCAATCATGAGATTAGTACTAATATGCTCAATGGCAATTGAACGCTCCTTTACTCGATCTCTCACGACCAAGTACTTAATGTCAATGTGCCTGTTTCTACTTCCATTTTTATTGTTCTTTGAAAAGAACACTGCAACTGAATTATCACAGTAAATTCTCAATGGTCGTGAAATACTGTCAATGACCCTCAAACCTGTGATGAAATTCCTTAACCACAACGCATGTGCAGTAGCTTCATGGCAAGCTATAAACTCTGCCTCCATAGTAGAAGAAGCTGAAATGGTTTGCTTAATACTTCTCCAAGAGATGGCGCCTCCGGCAAGGATAAAAATGTGACCAGATGTAGATCTTTTAGTGTCTTCACACCCATTAAAATCTGAATCTGAATATCCAACCACCTCTAAATTGTCAGAGTGTCTGTATGTGAGCCTAAAATGCTTGGTTCCTTGCAAATACCGCATAACCTTTTTAGCAGCTTTCCAGTGATCTAATCCTGGATTACTCTGGTATCTGCCCAACATCCCTACTACAAATGAAATATCGGGTCTTGTGCATACTTGTGCATACATTAAGCTGCCAACTGCGGATGCATATGGTATGCATTTCATCTCTTCTCGTTCCAAGTCATTCTTTGGACACTGTTTCTGACTGAAAGTGTCCCCTTTGACAATGGGTGCATCCTAAATCTCTCTAAAACTTTTTCTATATAAGCTTTTTGAGATAATCCTAATGTCTTTTCAGATCTATCTCTGTGAATCTCTATGCCAATGACATAAAAGGCTTCACCTAAATCTTTCATTTAAAAGTTTTTCGAGAGAAATTCTCTAGTCTCATGTAGCAATCCTAAGTCATTGCTTGCAAGCAAAATATCATCTACATATAGGATTAAAAACATATATCTGCTCCCACTCACCTTAAGGTATATACATTCATCAACGACGTTTTCAGTAAAACCATAAGAGCTTATAACGTCATGAAATTTTAAATACCACTGACGTGAGGTTTGTTTTAATCCATATATAGATTTCTTTAATTTGCAAACCAAATGACTTTTATCACTGGCAGTAAAACCCTCAGGCTGAGTCATGTACACTTCTTCTTTAAGATCCCCATTCAAGAATGCTGTCTTCACATCCATTTGGTGTAATTCTAGATCAAAGTGAGCCACTAAAACCATAACTATCCTGAATGAATCCTTCTTTGAAACTGGAGAGAAGGTTTCGTGATAATCAATACCTTCCTTTTGAGTGAAACCTTTTGCAACAAGTCTGACCTTATATCGTTCAATATTACCAGATGAGTCTCTTTTAGTTTTATAAACCCATTTACAGCCAATAGCTGTAGACCCTTCCGGTAATTGAACGAGATCCCAAACTTGATTATTATCCATAGATTTCAACTCATCCTGCATGGCTTCATACCAAAGGCTCGAATTTACACTATCCATGGCATGTGAAAAACAACTAGGATCATCTTGAAGGCTTGACTCCTGCAAATAGACCAAATAATCACTAGAGATAGCTGATTTTCTTATCCTTGTGGATCTTCTTACACCCCCTTCTTGTTGAACAGTGGGTTCAACAGGAATATTCTCTTCATGGGATTATTTTTGAATTGGTTGTTCTTCAATGCTACTCAATTGAGTATCTTGAAAAACAATCAATTGATCTAAATTTAGTGGTTATTCAACAGAATCTACAATTTCCTCAATTTGTACTATATGAGGATAACTCCCACTAACCTCAGAATCCTCAAGGAATTCAGCATTTCTTGATTCAACTATCTTTAGTATATTTGAGGGACAATAAAATCTAAACCCCTTGGAGTTAACTGGATAGCCAATAAAACAACCGCTAGTTGTTCTCGGATCCAATTTGTTTATATTTGGATTATAAATCCATACCTCAGCAGGACAACCCCATACGTGTAAATGTCTCAAACTAGGTTTCCACTCGTTCCATAATTCAAAAGGAGTTTTAGGAACAGCCTTAGAGGGAACTCTATTCAAGACATATACAGCAGTTTTTAGGGCCTCACTCCATAAACTAATAGGGAGATTAGAATTGCTTATCATGCTCCTCACCATATCCATAAGAGTCCGATTTCTTCTTTCAGCCACACCATTTTGTTGAGGTGTACCGGGCATTGTGTATTGTGCAATAATGCCCTCTTCCTGAAGAAATAAAGCAAATGGACCCTTTTGTTGTCCCATCTCTGTCTACCTACCATAATATTCTCCACCTCGATCAGATCTTACGATCTTAATCTTTTTGCCCTTTTGTTTCTCTACTTCTGCCTTAAAATTTTTAAAAGCATCCAGTGCTTCTGATTTATTATGTAGAAGATAGAGATACATGTATCTGGAATGGTCATCTATAAATAAGATAAAATATTTTTGACCATTTAAACAGGGGTGGAGAATGATCCACAGATATCCGTGTGTATGATCTCAAGAATCTCTGTACTTCTAGTGGTACCTTTACTGTTCTTGTGGGTTTGCTTACCCTTAATGCAATCCACACAAGTACCAAAATCAGTAAAGTCAAGATTGTTCAACAAACCATCATGAACAAGTCTTTTTATTCTCTCAATAGAGATATGTCCCAATCTCCTATGCCACAATTTAGAAGATTCTTCATTGATGACATTTCGCTTAATACCAGCATTATCATGCAAAGTCAAATAATTGCACACATAAGTAGGGTCCAAATAAATTTTGTACAATCCATCAGAATTGTAACCAGTACCGACTATTTTATTATTCCAAAAAAGATTAAATATTGTTCTTTTCACAAAATGAAAATCATAACCAATTCGATGAAGTCTAGATACAGAAATCAAATTTCTTGAAAAAGTTGGAATATAAAAAATATTTTCTAAGTCTAAAACAAATCCAGATTGTAAAATTAGTCGGTAGGTCCCCACAGTTTCAACTTGTGAAGGTTTCCGATTTCCTGAATAGATATAACCTTCACTTGCCATCGGTTTCCTTTGATTTAGAAAACCCTGCATGGTATTAGCAATATGAATAGTTGAACTAAGTATTACTTGGAGCATCAATGAAAAAAGATTCATGACACACAAGAGATATGAGAATACCTTTCTTTTCGAGCCATGCCTTAAACTTAAGACAGTCTTTCTTTACGTGTCCTTTCTTCTTACAGAAGAAACATGCTCCTTTATTGCCATATTTCTTCATTCGCACATCAGCATCTTTTTTCTTCTTTAGGCCACTTTTAAGCTTCTTGGCATTTCCTTTATCATGATTTACTAGATGAACAGTCTCTAGTTTTTCATGTTTCATTCTCTCCTCCTCCTGAACACACATGGTCAATAATTCATTTACTGACCATTTTTCCTTCTGTGTGTTATATGATATCTTAAAAGGAGTATAATCTGTAGGGAGAGAATTCAGAATGAAATGCACCAAGAATGACTCAGAAATCTCAATCTCAAGGGACTTTAATTTAGCAGCAATGTCCCGCATTTCCATTATGTGCTCTCGCACGCCTTTTGCATGATCATACTTCATGCCTGAAAGTTTTTGCATTAGGGTGCTTGCAAATGCCTTATCAGATTTCACAAACTGTTCCTCAATAGCTTTCATGAAATCTGTGACTTTTTCACAATCAGGAATGGAACCTCTAATATTTTTACTTACATGAGACTTAATAAGCATCAAATTTAAGCGATTAGATCGCTCCCACCTCTCATATGATGCTTTCTCACCAGCGCTACTTGATTCCGTGGGATGTGGAGGCTCATCCACACGAAGCCCCAAATCAAGGTCCATACACCATAATGTCAAGAGAACTTTTTCCTTCTAGTTCGAAAAATTGTTACCCGACAACATTGGAATACGAGAAGGATCATTGTAAAATGTAGTAGGAACTGCATTAACAAAGAAAACATACATTAGTGCCATGATATTAATTCCAAATATGTCAGTAAATTCATACCTCAACAGGTCACAAATAATATTGAATTTACAAACCCTTTATAATAAGGCTGGTAAGACAAGTCATTAAAATACCAATTCCATACCTGTGGGCCTAGGAATAGCACTTTAACACTTAATTAACCACTTTATTCTAATTAAACAAGAAAATAAATACCTTCCTGTGGGGTAAAATACTTACCTTATTATTTAATTACAAATTTTATAGAATATAATCTTTGTCTCAAAACTTCATGATAAGGCTGATAAAATAAACCAAAATAAAATCCATACCTGTGGGCATAGGATAATTATTTAAGATTTTATTTATTACCTTATCCTAATTAAACAACAAAATAACTACTTCCCTGTGGGGCAAAGTAACTATTTTATTACTTAATCACAATTTCATTAAATTTACTTTATATCCAATAAATAACCATAAAATGGATATACACTTTATCATTAGCTCCGATCTTTCAACTTTAATGGAGTAACTTTATCGATAAATACCCATAATTTTAATCGGACATTAAATCATTTAAAATCCCTCATGACAAAGATTCAATTACTTTATTGCTTTTGTACATATTATGTATGTTCTAAACCATAATAAAGGCCAGGCTCTAACTTGTAATCATATTAATTACAATGTTTCATATCCCCAAATTTATCAAATTATGAAACATACTATAAACTAATCCATTCATTAATATCATGTGTAAATGTGATGCATCACGGGAATCATATAAATTTAAATAGATAACAAAAATTTAACGAGCACTAATACAAACATAGAACTGCAGTAGCTCAGTTGGCTAGAGCTTGTTACCCTCAACACTTTGGTCAGCTTTGATCGGCTGTTCGATCTCCACAGTTAGCAAGTCTCTCCTTTTTTCTTTTTTCTTTTTTTATTTCACAGTTTAAAAAAAAAAAAGGTTAGACAGTATAAATATGCGGCATGTAAGGCTCGAACTCTCAACCAAAGATTTGAAATTTACGCCCTAGCCAATTGCGCCACAAGCTTTAGGTGTTCATAGTTACTGAAACGTCTCTATTTAATTTAATTAAAGATCGAAAATCTTCAAAAATAACGGCTAGGGTTCTGATCGATACCTTCAAGCCCATCTATTAGATTAATCAATATAGCATGAAGGTTGGCTCTGATACCACATGAAAGAACTTGAATTCAATCATCAAAATAAAATCGAATGCAGCGGAATTTACATATCTGTAGCCATATTGATTAAATCTGAAATCTGACTTGAATCACGCCTTGATTACCTTTTAAACCGAGATCTTCTGACCTATCACCTCTATACAATCTGAAGTTTTGTGTACGCTCTGTTTGATGGAGGCACAGCCGTTTATATAGAGGCTAGGTTAGGGATCCGGTTACTCACGAAACCCTAATTTGACACAAATTGTCAAAACTATCCCTACCATCAAGGGAATCCTAATTTGACACAGATTGTCAAAGCTATCCCTATCATCAAGAGAATGGGCCAGACTTAAAGCCCAAAATATGTGAGTAACTTAATAACCCATTATCTTTAATTATCACCTCAATATATATTTGGGCCACATTAATCTAACATGCCTTGCTCCTCCCAATGACTTGTTTTTGTTGTCGGGCTATCTCAAGGACTTCTGCATAAGTATCCATAAATATCATAGCCATGTGCCTATATCTCCAAACTTAGGCCCTGCTAGAATCCCTGCCAGAATTTATGCGCTATATCTCTCTCCTCAGGTACTATGGTAAAAACAAATCTACTGAGTCTCAAAACCTCGGCAGCATATGCATCAACTATCCTACCCTCCTATTTTAGCTCGATAAACCTCCTTTCCATATCATCCTGAGTTATCAATGGGAAGACATTCACATAAAATCCACCCAAGAAAACCTTCCATGCAATTGGCCTCTCTAACCTGGCTTCCTCAAACCTCCACCATGTCCCTATCTGTGAGTTGGATTTTCATGTCATTTAACTATTCCTTCGCCCCTAACGGAGTCCTAGTCTCAGAGAAAGATGCCGAATGAAACCTCAAGAAGTCTGAAATATTGTCCTCTCTATCATATACTGGTGGTACAAACATCTTTTAAGCAACTACAATTGCTATCATCTAGGCTGCTATTGACTCATCCTATATTGCCTCAAGTCTAGCCCTTAGCAATGCATTCTGCTCCATCATGGTATACATAAGCCCCATCATCTTATCACACTTCCCCTGAGGAGCCCTCCCGCACTCAGGAACTATCCTATCTTGACGACGAGAAGTCTTTTCTCTAGAAATAAAATGATAAGGACATAATCAAGATCGAAAACAAATATTAGGATATAAAAAAAAAAAGAAAATAAGAAAATATTAATGGAAATTGCTTGCATTAATGTAGCAGAATGCTAAAGTTATGGGTCAAATGATAAAAATAATGGTTGCTTTAATATTATCCTACAATGTCTCGAAATTATATACTGGTGGGTCTAAATATGTATTCCAATAATAGATAGAGTATCTCTAGCAGACACTCTCTTAATCCCAGAGTGTGTGAGGCCTTCACACTATACGATCACATTCAAGAATATAAAAGTGTGTGTATATGATATCTATACCCTAGGTCTGAAACCATTTGCCACAATATCATAGGCATAAAATATTGTAATATCGAAAATAGGTATATGAAAACCATAACCAATATGTATATAAAAATATTGCTCATATAGAGTCAAGTATAATATCAGAATAGAGTAATGCAAATACTAAAATATACATAAGTGTCAAGATACTACAGACAAAATACATATGTCTATATTGCTGTAATTTGGTAGATATGTTAGACTTCCATATCTTCTTTAATTAGATAGAAGCTAAGGTTTGGAATAGTTATAGAAAATTTAATTATCATTACAGTGAATCTTAAATGAGCTTAATTGGAGTTCCAGAAAAGTTATGGTTGGATTTTCATGAACATGCTGCTACTGAATTATAGATCTAGTATAGTGTTGGCAGTGAAAATTTCTAAGTAAATAGAGTTTTCCACAACAGAACGCGGAGCTAACTCTGTAGCTCCGCGTTTTGGCTATATTAGCCTCGCGTTTGAACGAAACGCGGAGCTATTCAATAGCTCCGCGTTAGTTCCACGTTCTGGTTCTTTAGCTCCGCGTTTTGATGAGATTATCTCCGCGTGAGCAGATAACCAGAATCTCAAATTGATTGAGATTAATATTTGGGGTTATCCAAATACCCAAATTGAGTCCAATTAGAACTCTAAATTAAGAGATTTAAATCAAAACTAAGATATTTGATTGGAATCCTTGATGAGTACAAATTCAGTTTAGATAGAAACTCTCATATGATCCTAAGGCTATAAATACCCTCTTGGGGAAGTCCTAGGTCTTTTTTTCTTTTTTTTTTGGCATCTTGGAGAATTCAAGTTACGCATAGAGTCTTGAGTTCGTGAAAAACCAGAGAAGATAGTCTACAGTCGGCCGTCATCTTCAAGAGAGAAGAGCTCGACGTCAGATTGTCCAAAGGAGCTGCTTGACAGATCCCATTGCCACAGATCCCACAAATCATTGTAAAAGAGAGCGATTGAGATATAAAATCCTCTCGTTTGTTCTTTCTTTTTCTTGTTCTCTTTCGTTGTAATTTAAGCTAATTCAATGGAAGGAAAGCGAAGAAATTCCGCTGCGAACAAACTGGCGACCACAGTGGGAGTCGTCTCTTTCACTAAAGAAGAGATTGTGGCGCAATCGGACGTCGATATGATCGGATCCGACGTAGACATGTTCGTCGTTGAAATCGACCAGCAGAAGTACGAGGAGTACCTCTCCTCTGAATCAGGTAACCTGGACGAGACACGACACTATCGTCGCGTGTGCTCCAATACCCGAGCAACGGGTAAAAAGGTATCCACCGATGAACGGGGATCCCTGGAGACCGCGGCCATAGAGCCAGTGTTTGGACAGGAAATCCTAACAGAGCATGACCTCCCTACTGCCGAAGAAGACCTGGGAACTGGATTGACCAGAACCCAACTCCAAAATGGAAATCAGAGAGCAAGGCGAAAAGCCCTCAAAGCTCGCCTTGGACGCGAGGCTATGGTCCCTCGCAAGCTGGCTCGCGCTAATCGCGAGACCAGTCATTATCGCGTTAAACGCGAAGTAACAACTTGCGTGAATCGCAAGGAAAAACCAGCGTGTGATTTTCCGCGCGAGGCTATTACTGAGCTTAGCGAGAAACGCGAAGCCAGTAAGATTTGCGCTAGTCGCAAAATTTCTGACACTCGTGAGAAACGCGAGGATAAAAATTTCTTAAAGCCAGCATGTGTTTTCCATGCGAGGCTACTACTGGGCTTAGCGATAAACGCAGAGCCAGTAGCACTTGCGAGAAACGCAAGACTTTTGACACTCACGATAAACGCGAGGATAAAAATTTCTTAAAGTTAGCATGTGATTTTCCATGCGAGGCTACTACTGGGCTTAGCGATAAACGCGAAGCCAGTACGACTTGCGATAAACGCAAGATTTCTTACACTCGCGAGAAACGCGAGAATAAAAATTCCTTACAGCCAGCGTGTGATTCTCCACGCGAGGCTAATACTGAGCTTAGCGAGAAATGCGAAGCCAGTAGTACTTACGAGAAACGCAAGATGCCTCACCTCCGCGTAAATCGCGAAGATGATTGGCAGATTGTCGTCAATCGTAAAAATCGCGCTAGACGCGAAGTTATGACTTGTGTTAATCACAAGAATAAGCCAGCGTGCAGGAACTTTCTTCCACGCGGGGCTAAGATTCCAGAAGGGAAACTTCTGAAGAAACGCCAAGCCAGCGTAAAACGGGAGGCTAGCGTAGCAAAACGCGGAGCTATTCTTCAGGCCTGCGACACAAAACGCGAAGATAACTTTCAGCTCCGCGCTCCAAAACGCGAAGCTATTTCTTAGCTCCGCGTAGGTCAACCCGAATACAAAATCAGGGCTGATTATCGCATCAATGGACCAGAACTGAACTCCGGTAAGAAGCTTCAGTGGGCTCCTGGACCCTCTCAGCAGATGAGTGGACCCCACAACTCCATGACTAAAGTCACCGACCTCAGGGAGTACTTAACCAAGAAGAGAAGTATAGAACAAATTCAATCCGAATCTTCTTGTCATTGCCAACAACTTATGACAGCGATATCCGCTGTAGTAGATAATTGTTGCTACAATAAGAACAGGGTATCGGTGTTCGATCGATTAACCGAGTTGGACAAAAACCCTGCTAAGAAAACGAAAGCTACTCCCCGAAAGGAATGGAGAATTGTAACCTCCAATATGGTCGGAAAGGGGAAAAAGGTTGTAGAGACATATAATGATTCAGAATCAAGTGATGAGGAACCCCATCACAACACCCGACTTAAGTCAGGAGCTGTCCCGCCTCGAAATTATAAGAAACTCGTGAAAGAATCTTATGATGACGATAGTGATAATTCAGTTATAGCTTCACCTCATTCCTCTGTATCATCACGGTTACAAAAGTCAGCGTCACATATGGCAGATAAGTCTGACGACATCGATCAAAGATTTGAAGCCCAAGAGCAGATGATTCGAGGTCAGTAAAAAGCCATTAATGACCTCAAACTAATGCTTCTAAAAGTGGTCGAAAATACTCAGAAGATAGCCGATGATAAGGCTAAAATTTCTTCGGAACCACCACCTAAGACAAATGAAGAAACTAAAGAAGAAAAGGTTTATTCGACACAGGAGGATGATGACAAATACTCTTTCCATGATCCTCATGGAGAAAAGATCGAGAAATTGCAAAGCCAGCTTGATGCCTTGATGCACAAGAAGGAACTGAAGGAATCAGGGGTTTCAAGGCCATATCCACTTGAGTAGGACTTTGCTCCTTATTCAGAAAAATATAAACCCCTCAAGTTGCAGCCATATGACGGGAAAGGATCTCCCAGTCAGCATATCTATTACTTCTTATCGCAGGCAGGTCATCTAATGGGAAATGATCCCATAATGACCAAAGTATTTGCGAGCACCCTGCGAGGGCCTGCTTTTACATGGTTTATGCAGTTGCCTCCGGAAACCATAAACATATGGTATGATGTCGAGAAACAGTTCTTGGCACGTTTCTTTGAGGATGATATCGAAATATCGGTTCATTCCCTACTTGCGACAAAACAAGGGGAACAAGAAACGGTAAAAGACTTTATAGAACGCTTCAGGGAAAAGTCCGTGTATTGTCGACACGGTATGACCCAAGAAACCCTGGTCGAAACCTGCAAGCATAATTTAAGGACTGGCGTGCTGATAAGAATGGGAGCTGTAGAGTCCAAAACTTGGAAAGATCTGCTGAGGTAGGGAGAGCAGGCGGAAGATGTAATTCGCCGGATTAAGCAATCTCGAGCACGAGAAACTCTACCAATAACATGCCATATCCAGCTGTAATGGTGTCAGCTGCAGATCTGAAGCCAAGACCTCAGAATCCGAGAGGTGCAGGTCAAAATAGGTCCCAACAAGATAGAACTTATACATTCAAGACTGAGCAGACCGGTACTCTATTCAATCTCCTCCTCAGAAAGGGTTTGATAAAACTTCCGGAAAATAGGAAGCCGGAGGACGCTGGTAAGACCAACGACCCCAACTATTGTCTCTACCATCGGAATGTCGGGCACTCAACTAAGAATTGCTATCCTCTTATGAACCGAATTCAGGTATTGATAGAAGCCGGGATTCTCACACTTAAAGAGGAACAGAAGAAAGTTTCTGCAAATATGGCAACTTTAGTAGTAGGAACCAATGAGTTCCCTGCCAGAGCAATCCCTGTACCAGTAGGGAAGCTTATATCGATACTAAGCACGGGCAGCCCGCACTTGCAAGCTGGCCCCTTGGGTACGCTCTGAACCACAGCTGTAACAAAATCATTCTCATTGGCTAGCAGCCGGATTTGGCTGGGGGTGCCGAAAATATTGACGATGATAAACATTATGCTTCCGCTACTCATGCTAGCCATTGGAATGGCAATTGGGTGCTATAAATATTTTTTTCCCAATGCTATCAAAGCGGCGGGAAGAGGAGATCAAGTTCCTCGCCAACGCTATCATACTGGGTGTAAAAGTATGAAATTAATTGCCCAATGCTGTTAAAGCGGCGGGAAGAGCAGATCAAGTTTCTCGTCAACCCTATCATACTGGGGGTAAAAATATGAAATTAACTACCTAATGCTGTTAAAGGTAAATGGGAGAGGAAATCAATTCCTCGACAACTCACCATGCTGAGGGGAATAGCATGGCTAGCCCAACGCAAACGGCGATTGGAAAAGGCTAATCAAATTCGTTGATAGCTGGGGGTTTACTAAAAATCCCATAAACTCTATCATGTTAAATTCCTACCTCTGACAGTATGATTTGGATTATTACCATCTCCGTTCAAATTACGCGTGAGAGCACTTGGACTAGGCATGTGCAATTAGGCGTCTCTGACGAAATCTGATGATCATGACCCGATCATCTTGGTGAGATATAGTTCAAGTTACGCAAGAGAGCCTTAAACCGCCTCCATCAAACTAAGGCAGGTGCAATTAGGCGCCTCTGTCTAAATTAAAATGATCCTTATCTAATCATTTCAGGTACTAACAGTCTAAGTTACACAAATGAGCCTTAGATTGTTTTACCAAAACTATGAACCATCTATTTGTTGAGCAAGCAAAATTCTTGAAGCCAACAGATAAAGAGAAAAGGAATTGTCTTTATTCATGAAGCAAAAGATTACAGAAGAAGAGGGAGTTATAGCTCTCCCAAAACCTTCAACCTATTCATCGACTCATCAATAACCAGACAACGAGTTTCCTCCATGGAGTGGTGAAATTCCCTGGTTCACATGCAAAAGATCTCTTCTGCAAATATCAGCTATGATCTGTTTAAAATTCTTAGTGGATCATTTGAAGATACTGCTACAAGAATCCTAATGAAGATGCACAAGTTGAATTCGACATGCTACAAGCCCTTAGATGATCATCTCTATCGCTTTGGAAAGCGACAGAGATTGTTATCTAACAGAAATGGTCCTCAAGAAAATTTAAGGAGTTGCCGCAGAGTTCTTGTAACTCCTTCAAAAGTTTATCTTTTGGAACCAGAGCTTGAAACCTGCAACTATATTGAAAAGCATATGCTTCTGACTTTCTTAGAGTTACTTTTGCCGATGAAGATCGGAAGAGCCACACTCACTCCTCTTCAAAAAAAGATCTGGTCTAAGTACTTCACTGCAAAAGAAGAATCAAGAGTTAGAAAAAGTTTTACAAAACTCAAAAAATCTTCCAAGTATGAAAACGCGGAGCTAAGGATAAACTCCGTGCGCAGTTGAGGAAATAGCCTCGCATTGAAACACGACTGCTAGTCAAAATAGCCTCGCGTTGAAACGCGACTGCTAGTCAAAATAGCCCCGTGTTTCAAATACGAGGATGACGCGATAACTTCGCGTAGAAAAAGACCAGATTTTTTCTTCGTCTTCTCCTTTCTTCTCAAGCCTTACGGCCGGAAAACGGCGATCTCGCCGGTAAAAAAAAAATGATTGGCCGATTAAAACCGAGCCAAAACACTCCAAAATTGATCTAAGGAGTCTAAAAGTTGGGAATTTCTACCTCCAATTGGTGCAGTATGGATTGGCTCACCATTGTGGCCACTCCTCTGCTGCTAACGTCGACCGCCGATGGTGAGGAGACGCGCGATGCCGTACTCTTCTTAGATGACATCCTAGTGATGAAAATCTATGGAAAATCGAATGAAGTCCGATCAAATGACCGCTCGTTCGCATGAGTCGCCCGGTCGCCGGAGCTCCAGATTTCTGGATTCTTTGGATGAAATGAAGAGGAAGAAGGTCTAAAGCCTCTATTTAAAAGAGAGAACCCGCCTCTTGGTATTCGGCGCAAGGTTCGGAGTAATTACTGAGCAATTAATGAGCAGTTACTCACTAGAACGCGAAGCTATTTAGTTCCGCGCAAGTGAACAAAACGCGAGATAAACTTGGTATTTTAACTCTGCGTTTAAAGATCCAAAGTATTTCAAAATTTGCTAAGTTCTAAGCCATTTTGAAAACTTTGAAGGGGGTTCTGTTGGCAGTAAAATTTTCTAAGTAAATAGAGTTTTCCACAACAGAACGCGGAGCTAACTCTGTAGCTCCGCGTTTTGGCTATATTAGCCTCGCGTTTGAACGAAACAAGGAGCTATTCAATAGCTCCGCGTTAGTTCCGCATTTTGGTTCTTTAGCTCCGCGTTTTAATGAGATTATCTCCGCGTGAGCAAATAACCAGAATCTCAAATCGATTGAGATTAAGATTTGGGTTTATCCAAACACCCAAATTGAGTCCAATTAGAACTCTAAATCAAGATATTTAAATCAAAACTAAGATATTTGATTGGAATCCTTGATGAGTACAAATTCTATTTAGATAGAAACTCTCATATGATCCTAAGGCTATAAATACCCTCTTGGGGAAGCCCTAGAGGTCTTCTTTTCTTCTTTTTTTCGGCATACTGGAGAATTCAAGTTACGCATAGAGCCTTGAGTTCGTGAAAGACCAGAGAAGATCGTCTACAGTCGGCCGTCATCTTCAAGAGGGAAGAGCTCGACGTCAGATCGTCCAAAGGAGCTGCTTGACAGATCCCGTCGCCACAGATCCCACAAATCATTGTAAAAGAGAGCGATTGAGATATAAAATCCTCTCGTTTGTTCTTTCTTTTTCTTGTTCTCTTTCGTTGTAATTTAAGCTAATTCAATGGAAGGAAAGCGAAGAAATTCCGCTGCGAACATATAGGAGCTGAGACTTCTAGGTTACTTTTGACTAAGATAAAATTAAATTTAGAGTATAAGATCTGGAATAGGTGTAGATACTTTAATTATTTTCCAATGAATCTTGAATAAGCTCAACTGGTATTTTAGGGTAAAAGTTATGATTATTTTACCATGAACCTACTACTTCTAAACTGTTGACTTGGTGCAGCAGTAGTGATGGAACTTCCAGGTTATTTTTGGTTAGGTAAATGGCTTAAATAGGATGCATTTTAGTTGGAAAAATTGTATTTTAATAAATTATCTTTTTAATGGCACTGGAGTGAGTATAATTAGAGTTAAGATAGAAACATTATAGCAGTTCTAAGATGAATTGTCACGTAGCTCTGGACAATGATACGATATATGCACATATAATATGCACAACATGTTACATGCAATGAAACAAAGATAAATATAAGTATGAGCATGTAGAACCTAAAATGGGTTAATAATATATCTAATATTATATGTGAGGAGACTACCTCGAGAAATCATAAATTTAAAAGATTTGAGGATATATTCTTACTTCTTGTTAAGCCCAAATCGGAAAAAAAAAAAAATATTAATATGATTCCCCTTCATAGTTGAGAAATTTTCCAAGAATCAAATTAGAGATGATGGATTGTTGCTGGAGAAGATGTACTCACATTCATGGAGAAGATTAGACCTTATTTGAAGATGTTAAACTCAAAAACAAGGTTATGTAGCCATATAGTTGTTTTTTAGAGCATTCTCAGTTTGATTATTGAAAAATTATTTTAGAAAATTTGAGAAAGATTGGAGTTCTGAGGAGAAAATGATGTGGAGCACGAGAGGAAAAAAATTATTTTTAAGAATTTTCTGAATTTATTTATGGAGTTAAACAGTTGTTGGAAGATAGGTATACTGCAATGTTAAAAATCCCGAACTTTATCTTAATTACAAAATTGCTATTGGATCAAATTCTATACAAATTTGGTCAAAGAAGGTCGTTGGACTGCTGGATGAATAGGGAAGATGATAAAATTGAAAATTTAGATGTAAAATGATTATTTTAATTGGAAATTTATCCAAAAATTGACCGATTCGAAATAATTTATGATAATTATGAAAAAATAAAAATAATAAAATAAGATATCTCTGTTCTGCAAAATTTAAAATTGAAGACGAGAAAGAAAAATATAATTCAATTTATCAATATCTGTCTGTATTAGTATCTGGGTTTCCTTGGTGATACAGATAATATGAAATAAATCGATACAAGGGTTTAAGGATTAAGCTTGTTACAATTCTGCAACCCAAGCATTCACGATTCCTCTCACATTGATAAGTCTTCTGAAAGTATCTGTGATCATAATGATATCTCTCATAATTAATGCTTTGGATTTATTAAGAGCTAAGCTCAGTCTAACCGATCATACTGTTTAAGCACTGTCATTATAAGAAAGGAAAAGGCAAATGCACCTTAGTATAAGTTTTGTAGGAGAAAAACTCTAAAGGTTAGTGATTCACGAGAATCGCCAGTCTACATTATTTCTAGCATATTGAACTTTTATCACTATACTAACTCGCTAATCAAAAAGTAGTAGGTGATCTCCATATATGGATTAGATTTTAGCCCTTGATGAATTTATGATTATTCAACTAAATGTATCCTTTATTAATAAATATTTAGATATAAAAAACTAGGATGATATATTTTAAATGGCTTTGCGACCATTATTCTTTTGTAATGTAAGCATGAAAGAACATCTCGAATATCATCTTTTAAAATTTTCAATATAAGAGTAAGTGTGTTAGTAACTAATAGCATCAACAAAATTATATTATCATTCTTCATAACACATGTATGCATCAATGATACATCATGCTCCTATTTTCAATTTAAACTTCATATAAGAACTTATTCATGAGTGATTAGTATTGGCATCAACTTTATTTAGAAAGACAAAACCAAAAAAACAAGCATGAGAAGAATAAAATAAATATTGCATAAAATTATTGCTCAATCTAAAGTCATTTAGCAGATGGTAATAGTAAACACACAATATAAAATTCGATAAGCCATGTATAATATTCAATTTTTAATAATATCATTTTTAAGAAAATTTCCTTTATATGAGTCGTTTAACTTTACAAGAACAACACACTATTATTTTGAGTTTATATCGACTAATTAAGAACATTTAAAAATATAAAGTGCAATAGATTAGTATTAATTTAATAGAAGCAATTAGTCCATTATTTTCTTGATTGACTTTCAAATAACTTTATCAAATTTCTTACCCTAGGTAAGAAGCAGTAAAAATTTTTACGTCATGTAACTGAATTTGAGTATATTGGTTGTCCCATATAAACATATAAGAGAGAAGAAAGTTCTAATACTTTTAGTTAATCTCAAAAAAGTCCTTTTTTATTTAAATAAAATCTCAAAAACTATATGTAAAGGATTTGTCACCATGTTTATAAATTAAACCCAATTTAAGTGATTAGTGATTAAAAAAAAACATGCAAAGCCATAGTTAAATAAACGATTGAGAAATCTATTCTCTATTCAAATGTCCAAATAAGTTTGAGAATACCAGTTTTATTCTACAGGAGTAATAAATAAGATTTAATAAAGCTTTAATTGCAATTAATAATTGGGATATTTGCCATGGATAACTAATTGCCTATATTGTAACTGATATATACTATTAACAGAATCAAACGGGACTATGGTAGGCCATGCCCCTCCAACCATCCCCACACGTATAGCGAATAGCCTGCAACTTTCATAGGGTTAAATAATTATATATAGTAGATATTATCTCTTGATTAGTTAGCAGAAATTTTTAATTTTTATCTTTTTGTTAGTTAGTAAAAATTTTACTAAGGAGTAATTACTAGGTGATTGTTCATTGATGGAGGGAGGATAATTTGTTGATAAATTTGGGTTAAGGCCAAGGGTGAGTATGGTTCGGTTAAAACCGAAATTACCGATCAAAATGAACCCAAATAAATAAAACTGAACTGAGCCAAAATAATTTGATCGGCTTTCGATTTTGAGTTTTGAACCCGAAACTGAACTGACCGAATTATTTAAGCATTATAAATATAAACAAACATATATACATGCATATATACATATAAACATACTTATATACATATATAAATATAAATACTAAATATATATACATGTACACATATTACATACACATGTCTATATTATAGATAATAAATTCAATAACAATGTATACCACATAGATATACGCTTACTAAAAGATTAAAATTAAAATTTTTAACTTGTTTTATTAAAAAGTTCAGTTTCTAAGCGAACTAAACATAATTAGTACGGTTTGATTTTAATTCTGGTTCCTATTCAATTCGTTTCAGTTCAATTCAGTTTTACCAAAATTAGCAAAAACGAACCGATACTCACCCCTAGTTAAGGTAGAAGGATAAATGGTCTGAAATTATGGTTTAAATCTCTAAAACCATTATTTTGTTACTATTTTTATTTTAATTAATTGTAGTATGCTTTTTCTAATAGAAGTTGAAATAAAATTATTAAAAAGTTTGGAAACCATTATTATTTTATTATTATATTTGTTCTTATTTTCTTAATAAGTTATACTATGCTTTTACTATAGTAGAAGTTTAAATTAATTATTATGACAAATTATAGTATATTTTTATTAATAGACGTTGGAACTCATATAATTGGCCCCTCCCATTCTACAATCCCAGTTCTGTCCCTAATAATGGATTTACTTAGACATTTAGTCCTTAACTGTTATAGTAAAACATATATTTACTGTCATAGTAAAACACATATAGTACTTGGAAATGCACTATAGGATGATAGAATACTAATATTAAAATTTAGGAGGAATTAATTGGATTTAAGTAAAAAAAAATTGAGGAATTAATTGACAATTATTTTTGGCATGTGTCCTCATATGGTACTTGTAAATGCACTATAGGATGATAGAATATTAATATTAGAATTTAGGAGGAATTAATTGGATTTAAATAAAAAAAATATGAGGAATTAATGGACAATATTTTTGGCATGCGTCCTTATGTAGATAAATACTTTTTTTTTTTTCTTTTTTCAAAGCAGCAAAGTATCATTTAAAACTATTTAGTAGAGGAATAGAATAAATGTGATTGGAAGCATAAATATAATTTCACATCTAATTTTCAGAAGGTAATTTAAAATAAACCTCAATATTACTCTCAACGAAATGAATTATATTATTGAAACAAAAAAAACTAAAGTCATATGATTATTGTTCCTTACAAGAATTTACTAGCTTGTAGTTATCAAAGGAGATAGTCTTATATAAAATAACATAGAACCAAATTCTTAAAAAGGAATTAAAGAAAAACAAATATTTACATTAAGTAATTAAAACTTTGAAATATGATATTAGATATGTCCTTTAGATTGTTTGAATTTTTCCTATAAAATTTCAGAAAATTAGCAATAAAAATTATTAAACAAAATAATAAAAATAGAAAGATGTTACTGGACTTGCAAAAACCATGTGATCACTATCCTCAATGACATATGTCGAGTGGTACAGTCAACCAAGCTAAATATGTCCAGTACTACCGATAACTTATTAAGCATAAGTTGCAAAAAAGTTGTTCTGACATGCCCAATTTTCACATAATGATATAATAGAACAAGAATTTTATTTTGGATAGATAACTGAAGATGATGGAAGAGAGATGACTAGTTTTTTATTTTTTTTCATCCTATAAGTATTCAATAAGCTACTTTTTATATAGGACTTGTTTAATATCAACCATTAATTTGTCGTAATGGTTGAATTTAAACTCTTATATTTTATCCATAAATTAATCAATAATTAAAATAGTTGTTATAATTATTCTCATAAAAAATGTAGCAGCAACAACAATAATAATAAAATATGAAATATAATTATCTTAATTAATAATTTTTAAACATGTGTTGACCCCATGAATTTGTCATGCTAAATTAGCTAACAATTTTTGCATTAACACATAAATGAGTAAAAAAAAAATTAAAGAGAATAAAAGAATGAGAGAATCACTGATGGTTGGGTTGTAGAAGAGAATATGTAGCAAAGCTCTGTATGGAACAACTGATCATCGTGAACGTTAAGAACCTAATCCCATGCGCACAATGCGCATCCAAATTTAAAATTTCTACCTTCAAAAGGATTTTTTTTTTTTTTTTTTGCTAATCTTCTTTCAAATGATTTTTCAACACAGCACGAAAGAAGGTTTTAAAGGACGAGAATCCTGCATAAAACTACCATAAAGCCTTTAAAGTGGCAGAGCACCAACCTTTCACTTTTTCATTCTCATCATCACCCTATTATAACTACATTAATTATCACCGCCTTCATTAAAGGAAAAAAAAAAAAGAAGAAGAAGAAGAAGAAGAAATTACACTATTTTAAACTTTTTTTTTTTTCCAATATTTTATTCAATTACAACTCGAGACTTTTGGGCATCGGAGGCAAGCCGACAGTCCGATTCACGCAGAAATCGTCACGGCGAGCGGCATCCCCTCCATGAATCACGAAATGCGCGAGCTGGCCGGCAGTTCCGACCAAATTCTCCCCGCACAGGAACTCCTCGCTGCACACTCTCTCCACTTCCCGATCGAAATCATGAACCAGAATATCCGTCTTTCCCTTCCCCACCGACCTCGCCATCACTGCTGCCGTGAATATCGCCGACATCCTCCCGGGCGACGCCTCCGAGTACCCCCTCGGCCCGTCGACCAGGATCACGTCCCACGCCACGTCGTACAGCTGGTTGGGCAGGTCGTTGATCCCCAGCCTGCAATCCGAGAACAACAGATTCTGCACGGGACGGCAGTCGCCCTTCACCTGATTCTTGGCGGCGGCAACGAGTTCTTTGAGCTCGCTGACTTTGGTGGCATACGAGACGTCGTAGGCCTCGAGGCCCGGGTGATGGTCCTCGAAGTGCTTGATGTAGTACTCGCTCTCGTCCAGGAACACGGTGCGGCCACCGTGGTTAAGGGAGCGCCAGAGGAGGGTCTCGAAGCCGAGGCCGAAGACTAAGAGATTACATGGGGATCTCCGGCGAATGACGGAGGCGATTGCCCGTAGATCGGCGTCGGCCATGCGGCCGGTGGCTGCAGGGGAGGAGATGGTGTAGTGGAGGAGGGCGTCGTAAAGGTGGGGCGGGAGGGGAGAGGTGACGGAGGAGAAGGCGAGGTGGCTGTTGAGGGCGGGGGGTTTGGGGTCCCGAGGGGTGGTGGTGAGGAGTGTGAGGAGGGACGCGAAGGTGAAGAAGGAGATGATGGCGATGAGGCAGAGGCGGTGGTGGGATCCGAACGAGGCCAGCGAGGATGTTATCCCGCCAGAGCCCTGCTGCTTGTTCAGCGAGGGCTGCAGCAGGATCAGCTTCGCGTTGCTCATCCCTTTCATCCTCTCCCCTTCTCTCTCCCTCAGTGATCAAATGATAGAAGATACTGTGAGACGAGGGCTTAGCTGGGTGATCAGATCTCTCCGATATTCCCGCTTATTTCTCTCTATTTATTTTGGACTTTAGGTATTTTCTTTCTGCTGCTTCTGTAGCTGCACGGTGACGTGAGATTCACTGAAAACGGGTGCTAAATAGCGACCCGACGACCCGCGGCAGCTGGGCCCACGGCGAAAGGTGGGGGCCCGGGAAGGTAGACCCCCCCTGGTGTCAATTTCAGGAGCTGCTGTGGCTGCAGCGTCACTCCTCCTCTTACTGTACTTTTAAGGATGCGGGAAATTTTCGAAATTGAAACTGCAAAGTTAAAAACGAAAGGAAAAAAATTAATACGTTAATAGAGTTAGGAGATGATTAGATGGGATGTGAGCATCAACTGGCACTAAGAAACAATGAGGATGGTGAGAATCGGATGGGATGGGGCTGTCGGCGAACCTAATTAGCTAGCGACTGCAGGGGCTTTAAGTCGTTGTTAATAGGTGTAGTTGCAATTAGGAGAGAGGGACACTTTGGTTGGGTAGCCGACAGATTTGATGTAGAGAGCTCGGCTCTCTTGGAAAATAGATTAGAGGGACAGTAGGGTGATACTAATACGCTCTACTTCTTGGGATTTCTTCTCTTCTAGGAGAATGTAATCATGCGGGTGTTATTACCCAAAAGGGAGAAGCACGTCTTTACCTTTAACCATAAAAAACAGAGCATTAATGCTGTACAAGATGTCACTCTAATTAGTTCTCATGGACAAATGGGTAATATAATAATAGTCATAGCTCTCCCAACTTATCCTACTATGCATTGTCATAAATCTACAAAACCTTCTAACCTTTCAATGATTTTGGCCTAAATATTTGATATTAATGTGGCACCGATTTTGTCGAGTTTGGAATCTTTATTTTCTATGGGCAAACCAATTGAGTCTGAGAGTTTTGGGATTTTTCTAATTTGTTATTAATTAAAGAGGGGTGAGAGAATTCTTTTTCCTTAGTCATAAGTATTCTTGAATCTATACTTTATTTTTATGATTTTTTTTCTAAGAACAAAACCATAGAAAGTAAGAGATAACTTTTTTATCATCAAAACATTATCTTTTCTCCCTGGAGCAAATTAAAATTTGATGATAAAGAATTTTGTTAACGCTATTTAATATTATAAATTCATATTCAAAATTCATGAACCATTCCGTCTCAATACGGGAAGCACGAACATGACTTGAGTTTCTTGCAGAAAAGATGGAAGTGTCAATTTTTGTTCTCGAGTGCACATGTTAGCTTGATTCCAAATTCCATTCACGAGTAATACTTGTCCCACGCTCAAATCATAATTATTAGAATGGAGTCCCTACATCAGCACATATTTGCAAGAGCGAAGCCAAGATTTCTAATCAAATAGGAACGGCACTTGGATGAATTTGAAATAATGGGAGGTACAATTTGAATTACATATTGTAATTATTACTCTGCTAGAGGTTCTTAGAAACATTGGTAGGGTAGTTGCCATACTTAATTAACTATTTGTGGCCCCCATGACATATTAAAAGCCTTCCAAATATTAAAAACACCATACTGCATAATTGCAAAGTTTTATATCACTATTATTACAAAATTAGTTTTTCATATGAAATAGGTACTATAGCCAATTAAGTCTTAAACAAAGTCAAATTCCCTATTTTCAATATGCAAGTAAAATATTTTCTATGAAAAGAGAAAAACAGAGAGAAAATATTATAACTTATTTTCTCTTAGTTTCTTTCAACTTTCTATTCCTTTAAATTTTCTTCCAAACCAAATAATGGAAATAAACTTTCTTTGATACTTTTTTCCTTTCCTTCATTTTTCCTCAAACAAATAAAAGATAGAGTTTTAGAGGGAATTTGCCTAGGCCTAGGGCTGTGTTTGGTTTGAAACAAAATGGAAGAAAAAAAAAGAAAGAGAAAGTGAAGAAGAAAAGAAAAGAAATGGAGAGGGAAATTGGTTTCTCTTTGATATTTGTTTTGTAAGGAAACATTTTCTTCTAAATTTTCTCTCAAAACAAACAATTAAAAAAGAAAGACAACATAGTTTGAAAGGCTATGGTCTATTATGTAAGTCTATGTTGGTTTGAAAGAAAATGAAAGAAAAGAAAAGAAATGGAGAGATAAGGAAAAAGAAAAGAAATTCTTTTGTTGTTGGTATTGAAAGAAACTATAGCACTAAAAAAAAAAAAATGGAATAGTCAGCTAAAACAAGAACATCAAATATCGATGTCCGGGAGAGTGCACCAAGGAGTGCACCTAGGGGCGCATGTCAAAGAGCACGAACCGAGGAGTGTGAATCAAGAAGCACGCATCTCCTAGATGCATGCATCGCAGACACGTGGATGCCTAGGAGCATGTGCGTGCATCCCCAGCATGTGCATGCATCCGTAGTGCACGTCCAGAAGTGTGCATTTAGGAGTGTGTGCCTAGGAATGTGCGTCTCTCTAGCACGCTCTTGGGAGTGCGCGCCTCCCAAGAGACATTTGTAGATGATAAAAATGGCCCAACCCATAAAGAAGTGGCATGGAAGCTAAACTAACCATGCACGCATTCAAATAGGTGCGTGCCGCGAAGTAGCACAACTTGGTGCCTGCATGCCCAGGGCAGCACGCACTCACGGTAGGGCGCGCCAAGGACAGCGCATGCCTAGATGTGCACGGGCACTCGAGTGCACTCAGGTGCGTGCGCCCAAGGCTGTGCGCGCCTTGTGCGCTCCAAAGTCCCCTTTGCATGCATAATCTATTGTAACAATTCTGGAGAAACTGTTGTAACTTATCACGATACGATACTCCGATTACGGAGGGATTGAGGGAAATGTTACATTCCAAGAGGCTATGAAAAGCCATCTCTAACAATAGAGAACACACATAAGAGAGAAACAGAAAAGAATAGAGAAGTAATAATCACAGTGGTTCAGCGTTTCTATTTTCCTTTCCAGCCTGAGCTTGATGCTACAGAGGCTAGTGGACGTTCAAATCATTAACGGAAAACCGCAATAACCTTTCACTGTTGTCCAAGAACCTACAAAACGAAAGGAAAAAGAGTTATCTCTTTTCCTAACCCTATAATTTGGATCAAAAATTGTAATTTTCTTTTTACTTGTTGTAATGGCAATAGAAAAAAAATGTTTCGAATTCGGACGTACAGAAACTAAAAGGAAAATTTAAGAAAAAATAAAAAATAATCGTAAATAATTAAGAAATTTTTTTTCTCTAAACTCCATCCACACTCCCATAAAAAAAAATAAGACATAAAAGCAAAAAAAAAAAAAAAATTTCTTGAAGAGAAAAAATTGTTAACTTATTTTCTCTTACTCTCTTTCAACTTTCCTTTTCTCTAAATTTTCTTTTTTCAAACCAAACTATGAAAACTAACTTTATTTTTTATTTTCTTTTATTTTCCTTCATTTCTCTCAAACCAAACCGAGCCTAAAGGGACTATTGTATAAAATACAAAAATGGGACTAAATAAACTATAAAAGATTTAAAAAGAAATGGGTATAACAGAAATGCTTTTCTAAGAAATATCAAATATGCTAACTATGAAATTAAAGTCAACCTCAATTGTCTTTACAAACTAATTTGCAATAAAAGGATACTTGTTTTAACTTCGTAAAGTTGGTTTGTATCCATGCCTGTTGACATATAATTTTGTGCAATTAAGAGTGCCTGTAATATCTTCTCCATCAATATAGTACTTGCTAAAAAATCATTTCCTTCAAGGATGTAGATCGAGATTTCTCTCGACTAAATCTTTTTTACTTTTTGTGTTCTCTTTGTCTATTTCCATTTTTTTTACTCATCTCTAAATTTGTGGCGAGCTCTGTCTCAGACAATCTAGTCGGATGAAATTAAGCACAAACATGTGGTGCCGTCTATGAGAAAGGATCAAGCATTCCCGATCAACGATACAAATACATGGTCCATGGGCCACTCAAAGCCAACAAGACTCCTGAAGGAAAAGGCACAGTGATTACAAATCCATTGCACATCGCTAAGGACTCGAATGCCTCCGTCACCCACAGCGAGTTCCGTGAACTTATCAAACGTATAGATATTCTCCCTCAAATACTGGTGAAGGCCCTGACAATACAATGTTAATGGGGAAGGACCATTAATTCTCCCATGCGCCAAGGCACCTTCCAAGATGACTTGCCACCACTAGAATGGACCAACTTGTGTCTCAATTATCCAAACAAGCCCAATGCAATGGATTCCGAGTATAATACCCTCTTTTTATTATGTGACTTTTTTTCGAATGTTAACAGTACATTTCAAATTTAGAAAAGACAAAAAAAAAAAAAAATAGACTTAATTACTTTGATTTAATTAGTAGAGATCATGAATCGACCAGTAACCTCTTAGAACCCAACCCAATCTCAAAGCAATTAGGCTAGTTGATTAATGGGAATATTAAAATAGATTTAATTATTTAAACTGATTTAGTATTTTATATAATTAATTAATTAACTTGAACTAGAATTTTTAATCAATTAGTCTTTCTTTCATTTAGAAAGTCAAATCCAATATAATTCTCTTTATATGCAAACATCCAACGTCCCCATATCTCTTTAAGTAAAGCCAAACATTTGGCTGACTCTCCCCCATGCCAATGAGAGAAAAAAAAAATAAAAAAAAAGAGAAAGAGAAGGAGGATTTCAGGCTTCGATTTTTGGATTATTCTTAAAATTTTTGATTCCATTATGAAACACACATAGATCTTTCGTCAATAAAGGTCAGGTGATATTCTAGCTTACTGTATTCATACCAAATATCATGCTTTTATATCTTATATTGTTTTTCTTATATGATTTTGTTGTTTAAATCATGCGGTGTATTTTTATAGAGATGTTCTTTTTGAAAATTGATATTAAAGTAGAAATCTTAGTAAATTATTGGTTTAAAATATAAGTTTATTTTTTATGTGTGTTCCTAACTTGCTTTAACATGCTAAAGATCTGAATATTATATTTTATATTGCTACTTTTCTAAAGTTTTATTGTAAATCATACATTTTAATTATGAAGATATGATTTTTATTGAAAAGATTGTGATGAAAGAGAGTTGTGATAGGTTAATGATTAAAAGGGAATTTTTATATATTCTAATACTTGAGATCATGCTAAAAGTGATATGTTGTGAATGTGATGCAAGAAGAATGAGGGAAAAAAATTTAGATTTTGATTGAAATTTCGTGACTATATAGAGGGCTGGATTTAGGATCAACTCAGGTCTACCGATTACCTCACTGTTGGCTTGGTAGCTATTTTGCTTAGGCCTATAGTATTTGGATATTGATGCTTTAAATTGATTCATAACCATTTCCAACGATAAGATTAATGATTGAACTGCTATAATCAATGACTAAAATTGTTATTTAACTTACACACATAATTTAACTCTATGAATGTTAAATTGGTATATGTTACGGTATTGATTGCGTTGAAACTATTAAAGAGATATACTATGAAACTGGTGATAAGTTTATTACGCTAATATACTGTATTTACTGATTGTTATTGAACTTCTATTAAATTTAATGATTATCACTATTTACTTACTAAAATTTACTGAAATATTGAGTTGAACTGAATGAATACAGGATTTGGGTTGATATTAATGAAGAATGATTGCTACATGTGATATATTACAATCATGATACTTAGCATATATTATATACTTATTTATATAAATCTATACATATTCTAACCTGGTGCACACAAACTTATTCTAATCATGTGCATGCATATATGCAGATTATCCTTATCATTTGCATGCATGTCCTGAACATGTGCACGTATACACATTTAATACTCGGACTATGTTCTTGGATATATGTCGTAAGCTCTTGTTAACACGATGTTGCATATGTTACTTTCTTCATTATACTATATTGCATGTACCAATATTTATATGATTCATTTTAAGCTCGTTATCTCTCATTCATATCGGTGAAGTACATGCACACAATATCATACATGTAATATTGTTCATTTCTATTTCTCATATCTACCTGATATCGTGATGTTAATGATTGATTTACTTGTTTTATGTTGCTTGTGCTTGATTAATTATAATGACCATAATCCTTAAGCCCTTGAATTAATTTATTCTCTATCATCTGTATCAACCTAGAAGTCCGAATACAAATACGAGCGAATACTGAGTAAATTGAGTTATATTTTTCTTTCTACTCTTGAATTTCAAATTCTATAGAATAGAGATCTCTTATCCTATTATTTTTTATTTTTTCATAATTTTGTTGAATTTTTTGAGATCGACCAACTTTTAGGTAAATACTCAAGTAAAATAATCAAATTAAATCTAAAATTCTAATTTTAATCATTTCCCTACCTCATATTTATTTTCAGCAGCTCAGCATCCTTTCTTGACCAATTTTAAATTGAATTTGATCCAATGACAATTTGTAATTATGATGAAGTTCAAAGATTTTCGACAATTCAGTATACTCATTTTTCAATAGCTGTTTAACCCCTAAAATAAATTCACAAAAATCTAAAACAAATCAGACTTATTCCACTCATGTTTCTCTTTATTTTCTCCTTATAGCTCCAACCCTAATTCTGTCTCCAATTTTCTCAAACAATTCTCCAAATAATTAGCCCTATAATGGACTAAAAAATCAATATATGATCATGGGAGCTTTATTCTTGGGTTTTCTTCTTCAAATGAGATTAAATCTTCCCCATCATTGTGAAGAAACATTCTCCAGTATCTGTCCTTATTCCTGGTATAATCTTTGAAAAATTCCTCCACTTTTGAAAGGTAATTGCATCAATATCTGTTCTTTTCCAATTTGTGCTCAAGATGAGATAAGAATCAAATCCTTAGAATTTGTGATTTCTTAATATAATCTCCTCATATATAATAACAAATATATTATTAACCTAATTTTAAGATTTTACATGCTCAAATTTGTATTTATTTTGAGTTGCATTACATGTGTCATGCCGTGCATATTATACGTGCACATATCGTGTTAATGTTCAGAGCCACACATCAGTCCATCTTAGAACTAGTATAACTTTCTATCTTAACACCGATTAACCTTATTATAGTTCCATTAATAAAATAATTTATTAGACTATAATTCATCCTAACTCAGCTATTTTCCTATGAAAAAATAACCTGGATGTTCCATCATTGCTACTATTCTAGTCAGTAGTTCAGCAATAGCTGGAACATAGTGAAATGACTATAACTTTTGTTTTAGAACTCCAATTAAACACATTCAAAATTTATTAGATAGATAATTAAATTATCTAAAATATTTTCAAATCTTAGACTCTAGTTTTATTTTATTTATGGTCAAATTAAACTTGGAAATTTACTTATTGCTATAGCAGTTTAGTAGTAGCTAGTCTATTGTAGAATAATCATAACTTTTACTCTAGAACTTCAATCGAGCTCATTCAAGATCCACTGAAGAGATAATTGAATTATTTAAAACTGATTATGATCTTAGGCTTTTAAATTAATTCTATTCTAATAAAAAATATCCTGAAAGTCTCAGTTATTGCACGAAGTCCTTAGTTCAGCAACAATATGTCCATGGAAAAACAAACATAAATTTTCTTCTAAAACTCCAATTAAACTTATTTAAAATTCATTAGAAAGATAGCTGAATTTTTTACAACCGTTCAATTTTAGTCTCTAATTAAAATTTTAGCCTAATCAAACAAGACCTAAAAGTCTAACCTATCCACCGAATTGCAATAATATAGACATATATGATATGTCCATACATTTGCCGCTTGACATATGATATGATACAAATGTACAAATATTTAATTTCTCTTATTCTTACATATAGATTTTTGAGTTCAAACCTGTTATAACTCATATCTAGGCATATATATCATGTTTATGTATATACCACTTGATTAGTAATTTGATATACATGCACACATGTTTATTTACACATGTTATTACCTATACATGTTTTCTTACTTGGGAATGATACTACATGCATATGAACACATTTTAAAACCTTGTACTTGTCACTATTGTCATACATGTCATTTCATATCCACATGGCTATTGATCATGCCTAGTGTGTGAAATTAAGTACCATATGAAATTAAGTGCTACTTGGAATAAAATGCCACACATAAAAGTGGTAGTCACCTCTTGAATAAAAACTATTGGAGCAACCTCTAGAATCCATGAGGGTAATCTCTAGAATCTCACATCGACTGATGTAGTATTAACATGTTACTGAGCCTCTATGATGAGAATGTTAGACCCTAGAATAGATACATAGATATTGATACATGAATCCATCTACATATGACACATTGATACCAATATGGGTATGAGAGAAGGATTGGTGTAATGAAACATATATTGTGGGTGTTTTTTGTCCTGTATGAATGCATCTGTCGATCTACGTACTGACACCATCGGCTTTCTTCAATGCTTAACAGCGCGCCATCCAATTTGTGTGGAGACTGGTACCTGAGGCCGTAATCTCGGGTATGCATAGGATATCCAGTGAGCTTAGCAGCACGCCTTCCGGTTTGTGTGGAGACTTGTACAGATGCCATGGTACCGGGTATGCACGATGCACTTCAAAAATATGTGAATACTCCGAACATTCAGTTCCAAATTAATAAAATAGACTGTGCATCCATATGCATGATTATGTTAAGTTATATATACTGTGTACTTCATGAACCATGTTATATTATGAATACCATATACTTCATAATTAATGTTATATTATGCATACTATGTATTTCATGGTTCATGCCCTATTACGTATACCATGTATTTCATGATTCATATGTATACATTTTTTACATTATTTCCCACTAGCATGCCACACACACACACTTTAATATGCTTTATATAGCATTTCACGAGTTGGATTTGTATTCTTATTTGGTTTCTGACTCCTGAGATTAGTACACACCAGATCCAATAACGATGATTGCAGTGCCCGAGGAGGAGGACCCACTCATTGAGGATTCACATTTTCAGGAGCAGACTAAGTGCCAGTAGCCAGCTAATCATAGAATGTTCATTCCTTTTGTATAAATATCATTTTGGCTTATATGTGCATATGTATCTTGCTTCATAGTTCTGTCCATGATATCCAAATAGTTTTGTATATATTTAGTACCTATATTGCTTTGTTATAACAGTGTACATGACTCTACATGAGTAACATTTTTGCATATATATTACTTATCATTTCTATATGCCTGTTTTTGGATGTTACTATATTTATGGCTATGATATTATGGTAGAAAGATTCAGACCTGTGGTGTGTGTGTGTGTGTGTGTGTGTGTGTGTGTATAATATTTTCTCACTTTCATATCTCTTACCTGTTATTGTAAGTGTAATGGCCTCATGCACTCCTGTATTGAGAGAATGCCCACTGGTAATACCTTACTCAATATTGGGACATACACATGAACCCACCATTTGTGATTTTGGAGAGTCATATTAGTTATCTCATGATTTTGTTGTTAGCCACTCATCATGATCACTATCATGCACTACTTGTCATATCACAAATATGTCATTTAATTGCATGTTACTTGTCATATTACCATATTCTTAGTTATATATGCTGTACACCTGAACTTGATTTCCATGCTACCATGATATGAAACCCAGCATATTTTATTTATCGTTGAGGAGTAGTTAATTAATTAATTACACTATAGGAGTCGAGGAAATGAATAGTGGAATGGAATACATATTATGGGAGTTTCTGACCTTGCTTGAATGCATCTGTTGATATGTGAATTGGTGCTATCATTCTTTAATATTTAGCAGTACGGTCCGTTCTTGTGCGACCAGTGACTTTGTGGCCTTGATCCTGGGTATGCACGGGATAGTCAAAGTACTTAGTTGCATGCTATTCGGTTAGTGTAGAGACTGGTACTTATTAAAGTATTACTGAGTATATATGGTACACCCCTAGAATATATAAATACTCCAACTATTTAGTTTCAAATAATATAAGTTATAAAAATTAACTTAGAGACACATGGGACTAATGTATCTCCGTAGGACTATGAGTCTAGGAGACCAATCCCATAGAGCCACCTCTTTAAGCCATTCAGACTCTTCTGTTAATTTTAAATTTTATATTTCTATACTGTCAATCCATCCATGCTCAAATTTATATCATTCGATACTTTGATTTATTTATACTTATGTTTGCACTGTGATTATTGATTCTTTGCATGTTCCTATTGCATGATGTCTTCACATGCATCACATAAGATCTCATGCTTATACTAGTACACATATTCATGTTTACTGTGTATGACCCCATTTTCTTTTCTCTTCTTATTTGGATTCTGACTCCTGATTGTACTCACATACACTCAGATAATGTTAACTTGGAAGAATATATCCATCACCAACATATTGACTCGTATTTCTTTCCAGGTAGAGATCTAATAGTAAAAACAAAACTCCACCTATCCAATTTTTCTATATTTTATTTTATATGCTATTAGTTGTAGAGTTGTATCTTACTTTATATTTATTCATATGCGATAGCTATTGTGAAAATGTTATTTCACTATTGTGGTTCAGTAATGCATAAATCATGTTATGTATTTTTAAGTCGCATTGATGATAATGCACTTTTCTTCTATATGATTATGTAGCAGAAGAGTTTTTCCTGTTTTAATTCATTCTTTGATATCTAAACTGAATCGTTGGTGCATTATGGCCTTATGCCCGTTGATATTCTTTCTATACATACCCGTCGGTGCCACACTCTGTTTCTGAATCCATGTGGAAAACATGGTGTTATAGAGTGGTATCAAAACTCTTGGTTCCTCAGATTAGTTAAAGTGATCTTGATTAATCTAGTCCTGGATCTGACCTATCTTAGGATTCTGCTATGAGCACTTGTGCATTTTTTAACTATCATTTAATACTTGTATCTATTCAGTGTCGTGTCCTTAAATTTTATGCTTTTCACAGATTTAATTATTCTATCCCTTATTATCTTATTAATTCCTATCTCTGTTTGTTCATACAAGATGGTTTATCTTTTAGCTATAGAATTTTTATCAGAGTTTTGTAGTGGATGCTATAGACTTTTAATCATATCACGACCCCTCATATTGATTTATCTATGATCATTATTTTCATTGTCTTGAGTTTTATTGGATTACAATGGTAATTGTACAGTTTCATTATTTGATGCCAATAGTTGTAGTCATCCACTTGGATCTGATTATTTTGAGATCGTTTCAAAACTATTTTTATCTAGTAGTCTACTATCCAAAATTCTATTACATCAATAAGGTAATAATGAGATTCGTTCTCCGCTAGCAACTATTACAGCCATATACTAGAACCCTATATGTGGACTTTATGAGATATTACCTTTCTAAATTCTTTAAACCTTGCATTAAATTAGAGGATGAATTTTTTTGTTAGGTCGATAGACTGCAACAATGCTAATCCTTATATAATTGTATTGTTTTATTCTCTATCATTCATATTAGTCCAGAAATCTAGATACTGATACTAATGGATATAAAGAATATTAATTTTACTGTTAATTCTGGACTCTAATGGAAAACTTCACAAATGAGCGGTTACTCATATGCTTTTCCAGTATTTTCTGTATTTTTATGGAATTATTCAGAACTAGTTGATTTTTTGAGCCAATACCGATTAAAATAATTATTTAATCCAAATTTTATTGTAAATACTAATATTCTCTCTACTCTATCCTCATAAATATTCTTTGACCTTTTGTGATAGATTTGATCCAATGACAATCTTATAAATATTTAAAAGTTCAAAAGTATTTTATCTTCTCTTTTAGCACTCTTCTATCACCTATTTGACCTCTTTACCAAATTCAGAATTTTTTTAAACAAATAAAAAAAATAATCCTCACAACTTTCTCTTTATTTTTCTTCATAAATCTAACATAAATTTATTCTCCATTTTCTTATAAAAATTTGTCAGTGAATCAGTTTGAGAAATTTAGGAAAATTCATCATAAAATTTATTGAGCCATATTCCTTAAGGTTCCTCTCCAAATTTATCTAACAACTCAATATCTCTTCTCCAACACCCTCCCATCAATCTAAAATCAATATTTGGTGATTTCAACTCCTATTGAGTAAATTTTGGTTCCACATCGGTAATTATTCTATGAAGACAATGAGTTACACTTTTCTTATACTTTGATTTGATTCCGTCATATAGAAATAACCTTAAAAATCATGTTTATAAGTTTAGACATGATAAGTATTGGATATTTATTATTCTTGATATTTTAGATTGCATTTATCATTGAATTATTGCATGCATCACATTATGCATGTCACAAGCATGTATATATTTGACATGTTTCCATATATAATAGTAGTGTGTACAAAAACAATCATAACTTTCCATCTTATATAAATATAATTCTAATTCGACCGTTTATCCCATCAAAAATTACCTAGAAAATCTAACATGGTGTTGTACCTGGTCTAATATATCAGAAATAGAAGTGGTTCTGTAAAATAGCCATAAGTTTTGTTCTAGATTTTTGATTAAGCTCAACTGAGATTAATCAAAAAGGTGATTAAATTATTTATAATTTTCTTATCCTATTCAAAAAATTACCTAGAAGTTGAGGGTGTAGGGTGCCATGTATACCAATTCAGCAACAATATATGCTAAGATAATTCACTATAATATCTTCATTGAAACTTGGTTTGGACTCATGTATGATTTGTTGGAAGGATAATTAAATATACCTATAGATTTGTCCTACACATGTTTTTCCAGTTTAACCTTTAACTATAACTTATGTGGCTTTGGAGTGGCTACAATGTGCAGGTCTAGATCAGGTCCAGTACCTACTAAACGTCAACACTATGAGTCCAGTCAAATTATACGTAGGAATTATATATCATGTTACGCTTACACTACCTCCATTGTTATATGATATGCATGTGCACACATATAGTTACTGTTGTTCAAGCCTGGTATCACATATGCACATCCAACCATGCTTGACATACTAATCATGTATATTTACTTTCATTCATGCAAACCATTTCCCTTGCTTGGGAATGAGGCTTCATGTATTTGAAAATCTTATTTAACTCTTGTGCATGCCAGTATCATCACGCGTGTGATCTCTTATCAAAATTTGAAACTTAAGCAAGGATGCCTGCTTCTGTGATGCATTGAAACTGTGATACTTAGCTTATATTATATAATTATTTATATATACTTATACATGTTCTAACCTTGTGGATGCAAACATATTCCAATCATGTGAATGCATATATGCAAATTATCCTTTTCATATGCACACACACATGTCTATTACTCAGACCATATTCACGTATATATATTGTAAGCCATTGTTAACACAATGCTACATATGTTACCTTGTTCATGATAATGTATCTTGCATATATCCATATTTATATGATTCCTTTCATGCTCATTATCTCATATTCATGTCGGTGAAGTACATGCACACCATATCATACATGCAATACTTTTCATGCCCATTTCTCTATTTGCTTGATACCATTACCGATGATATGAGATGTATGCTTTGCTTGTTTTATGCTACTTGTACTTGATTAGTTATCTTATGATCTTATTATTATCCACTCGTTGATTATTATGATGCCTTGTCATACCATAGGTGTGCCATTTACTTATTTGTTACTTGTTATATAACATGATTCTTACTTGCTTGATACATGATATATATCTGGACTTGATTTCCATACTACCATAATGCAAAGTCCTGTATGATGTCTCGTTTATTATTGAGAAGTAGTTAATTAATTAATTACACTATGTGTAGGGGGAAATAACTCCGCCAGTACTGTGCTTAAAAATTTATCCACGGCCTGTCCTAAGCCAGGATAAAGGAGAAGGGTTGTGGTAAGTCCGTGATAGCCAGCGTAAAATATTGTCACATATTATGACATGAGCCAATATATGAATTTCATTGGGGCGTTCCCTACTAAGTGACGCACTACATCAAAGCTCGGGTGCAGTGAAAAATATGTGAGGGTTACTAGGTCATCGCCCATAAGTGACGCACAACGTTAGCGCTTGGATGTGGTGTTAAATGTAAGAGGGTTACAACATCTTAATGAGTGAATGGGAGTAAAGAAGTTAGCTCATAAATATAAACATAGAACTCGGTTGGTATCGTGGAATATAGGTTCCTTTACAGGTAGATTAACAGAGTTAATTGATATTATGATTAGAAAGAGGGTTAATATTTTGTGTGTGTAGGAGACTAAATGGATAGGTAAGAAAGTTAAAGTCATAGAGGCATGGAGTTATAAATTTTGGTCTATGGGTATCGTAATGGGGTAGGTATGATCATAGATAAATAATTACTTGGGGATGTAATAGATGTTAGGAGGAAAGATGATAGAATTTTATTAGTTAAACTCATTTTAGATAGAAAGATTTTTAATATTATTAGTACCTGTGCGCCACAAGTAGGACTTGATAAATCCAGTAAATATCAATTTTGAGAGGATCTAGATAAAATGGTATAAGGAATACCCGCTAGAAAAAAAATTATTTATTGGTGGTGATCTCAATGAGCATGTAGGAACTAATCGTAATGGGTTTGATAGTGTACATGGAGAATTTAGTTTTGGAGAAAGAAATGAAGCAGATAATTCAATTCTAAATTTTATTTTGTCTTAAGATTTGATTTTAGTGAATACTCGGTTTAAAAAGAGAGTTTCTTACTTGATTACTTTTAAATGTGGATCGAGTGCGAGCCAAATAGATTTCTTTTTAATTATGAGGGTAGATAGAGCTAGTTATATCGATTGTAAGGTAGTACTAAGTGAGAGTGTAGTTACTCAACATAAACTCTTAGTTTTAGATATTCAGATTAGAAATAGACTTAGAAAGATTAAGTATAAATTCATCCTAAAATTAAGTGGTGGTAATTAGAAGATAATCAAAAAGTTTTTGTAGATAGAGTAGTACAAGAAACAGATTGGAGGGACCATGATGATTCTAATATAATATGGAACAAAATTACTAGCTGCATTAAGAGGATATATAAAGATATATTTGGTGAGTCGAGAGGCGGTGTTCCACCATGTAAGGATATATCATGGTGGAATGAAGAGGTAAAAAATACTATTAAGATCAAGCGAGACGTTTATAGATATTTGAAGAAAAATAATAATAATGATGGAACAAGTTTTGAGAGGTATAAACTAGCCAAGAAGGATGATAAGAAAATTGTTTGGGATACAAAAACTAAATTATATAAATAAGTGTATGAGAAATTGGATAATAAAGAGGCAGAAAAGGATATATATAGAATTGTTCGAATATGAGAGAAAAAATTTAGAGACTTATATACTGTAAAATGTATTAAAGATGAGGATCAGACGGTTCTACTTCAAAACGAAGATATTACAGAAAGATGAAAATATTATTTTGATAGATTATATAATAGTAGTTTTACTCAGGATTTGGGAGATATTCAATGTGAGGATATAAATCATAGATTTATGCGTATAATTAAAAAAATCAAGAAAAACTGTTTGTCCAGATGAGATTCCTATAAAGGTATGGAGATACTTAGAAGGGATTGGTGTGAGGTGACTGACAGATTTTTTTTTTTAACAAGATTTGGTAAATTAAGAAAATGCTAAATAAATAGAAAAAGAGTACCTTAGTAGTTCTGTATAAAAATAAGAGTGATATTTAGAATTATTCTAACTATCAGAAAATAAAAATCATATGTCACACTATGAAACTTTGGGAAAGGGTAATTGAATATAGATTGCGATAAACTGTTAAAATATTGAAGAACCAGTTTGGATTTATGTCAGGACGATCAATGACATAAGCTATTTATTAACTTCGTCAAGTTATAGAGTGATCTGAGAGAGAAATAGAGATTTGCATATGGTATTTATTGACTTAGAGAAAGTCTATGATAAGATACTACGAGAGATATTTTGGTGGATATTGATAAAGAAAAGAATCCCCATCAAGTATATTGTCATAATTAAGGATATGTATGATGAAGTAGTGGCCAATGTCAGAACATATGGTGGTTTAACAAGTAATTTTTTTATCACAATTGGATTGTATCAAGAATCTGCATTGAACTTGTTCTTATTTGCTATAGTAATGGATGAGCTTATTAGAGCTATTCAGGATGAGATACCTTGGTGTATGCTATTGCTGATGATATTATCTTAGTTAATGAGACAAGAGCATGGGTGAATACCAAGTTAGAGTTATAGAGGCATATATTAGAATCGAGAGGTTTTAGATTGAGTAGGTCTAAAATAGAATATATATGGAGTGTAAATTGAGTAAACGACATACCATAAACTATAATGTTGTAATACTGGATGGGTAAGAGATACAAATGAACAGTCAGTTTAGGTATTTGGGTTCTATTATTCAGATTGATGGAGAGATCGATAATGATGTTAACCATAGAATACAAACTGACTGGTTGAAATGGATGAGTGCAACGGGAGTTTTATGCGACCGTAACATTCCGTTAAGACTGAAGGAAAATTTTTATAGGACTGCTATTAGGCCAGTTTTATTATATAGCACGGAATGTTGGGCTATTAAGAAACGTCATTCACAGAAGATAAGTGTAACAGTGATATGCATGCTCCATTGGATATGTGATAACACTAGGAGAGGTAAACTGAGAAATGAAGATTTTGTGCTAAGATAGGTGTAGCTCCCATCTATGAGAAGATGTGAGAAAATCACTTACGATGGTTTGGTCATATGCAACATAGGCCTACAAACGCACCAATTCGACAAGGGGAGTTTATCAATAAAGGACAAGTTAATAGAACGAAGGGAAGACCAAGAAAAAAATATGGATGGAGGTGATACGAAAAGATATGGATTCTAGAGATTTAAATGAGGAGATATTACTTGATAGAAATGAATGGAGAAGGACTATCAGAGTGATCGATCCGACGTGATTCTTTTTTTGTTCATGTAGCCTACCCCAAATACTTGGGATAAAAGGCTTAGTTGTTGTTGTTGTTGATGTGTATGGGGAAAATGAATAGTGGAAGGAGATACATATTGTGGGAATTTCTTATCTTGTTAGGATGCATAGGCCGAAATGTATAATGACACCATCATATTTGAGTACTTAGTTGTACATCCAGTTCATGTGAGACTAATGACTTGTGGCTGTGACTCCAAGTATGCACAAGATATTGTGAGTGCTTAACTGCATGCTATCCTGTTTTTGTGGAGATCAATACTTATGGCAGTGGTACTATATATATACAGTACACTCTTAGAGTATGTGAATACTCCCACAATTTAATTATAAATAACATAAGTTATAAATAATTAAATTAGAGCCACGTGGAATTAGCGTGTCTCTATAGGACTATGAGTCTAGCTGACCAATCCCACGAAGCCACCTCCTTAATCTATTGAGATACTCTTACTAACTTTAAATTCTATACTTTTATACTGCAAATGCCATCCATGCTCGTGCTTATATCATTCCATACTTTTATTTATTATTGTTCATGTTTGCAAGCATTTATCTCATTTTTTATTTCTATACTTGTGGCCGTGACTCCATGATACGAGAGATTTTCAGAGAAAAAGGAGTTTCCAAGTAGAAAGAATTTTAGTTTTAGGTAACTAAACCCTATGGAACTTATGAATACCCATTGTATCAGAGTTAGAGATATAGAAGAGAGAGATTATTTTAGAGAGTTTTTGAGAAATTTTGAAGATTATTAATGCTAGTGTATTTTTTCATAATTGATAATAAATGATTTTCTTTTTCTTATTTGATGACTATGTTAAGTGATGAATAGTTAAGTGATGAGTATCATATATTGTATTTTTCCTCCCATATTTTATCTATTTTTTATATAAATAATTGCTACTCGGGTATTTTTAGTTTGTTTTTCAGCTAATCCGATTCATACAAAGAGATGACATAAAATTAGAATCGGATTAGGAAACTAAGCCCATAAAAGAGTTTAAAAGAGAGTAATGTTACAAGACAGTGATACTGCAGATAGTCAAAATCAAATACAGTCAGGATAATCAAAAAAACAAAACAAAAGACTCATGCAGAAGAAAAATCAGAATATTTATCCAAACTAATGCAGCTATTTAGCGGTATTAGCCGCCAATTGGCGGCAAAACATGGGCTCCTCTGGGTGATTTTTCTGTGAGAGCTTCGATGTAATTTTTTAGTTTTTCAGTTGTATCAAAATTAGGGTTTAATTTTCCTAAGCCTATATATTGGTCGTATCCTTGTAATGTAGAATAATAGAGAAATAAAGATATAGTTTTGTACTCAAATTTTTAATTAATAAAATTAGGATTTTGCTGAAGAGGTGATGGCCACAATACCGACTCCAGAGGTAACCTTTGCTGTTCATCAATTTTTCTTAGCTAATATCTTCTAATTGCTTTCTAGTTTTGATTTATATTGCTTTCTAATTTTGATTTATATTGGTTTCGAGATTAAATTTAATTTCTTTCATGAATAAAAATAGGATTTTGTTAACTAAAAATATGTGTAGCTAATTTAGCTTAGCTCTAGGAACTAGATGAAACTAGAATCCACCATATAGTTACTCTCTAGTATTTTCTTTCTAATTAAAAATAATAAAGACATATTTTTTCTATGAAAATATTAAAATACAAGAACTCGTTGATTAATACTTTGATAGGTTATACTTGAGTTAAATTTCTTGATAGCCTATGCTTAGTTAGGGTTTGGGTTTGTTGATTTTTATCTTCTTCATTGAATTATCTAAGGATTTAATTTGCATTTATGAAAAGTAGTTTCTTTAATGAGTTATACTTTCACACTACTTGATAACTCATACTTAGAATACTTTAAGTAAAGATTAAAACTAAAAGTTTAATTTTTATGATAGAAAGATGATAATAGAAGTAGTTCATGGTTAGAAACTAGTGGATTCTATATCCTAAACTAATTAGATCAACTCAACTTCTAATTAGAATCTTTGGTTAGTTCGTTAGAATAATAAGAGTAGCGAGAATGCAAAAACATCTGAGATCTCTGTGGGACGACCTGTATAGTGCTATACCGATACTATATGCTTGCAGTTGATTATCACATTAAGTTTTTGATGCCGTTGCTGAGCATCGACGGTGTTTTCTTGCTTTTTCTAATGTTTTATGGGTTAATAGTGTGTTGAGTATGCAGGGATGAGAAATTGTAGATACAGGAAGGAAAAAAGAATTAGAGGAGCCTTAAAATTGCGTAGCAGAAACCACAGAGTCAAACTCTCTGGTTCTGCTGCTATTTGGCGATAATAACCGCCAATTGGCGGCAGTTAAGGTATATCCTGACCCCAATTTTTCTCCAGTTTTGTGTTTTGGTTCTCTGATTTTATAAAAAAATTATTTTTTTAAAGAACAGTAGGAATTACATCTTTTATTTGATCATATCTCTTCCACCGTTTTATCTCCAATACACCCCACTTCTTACATTAATCTAGAAAATTCATGCATTCATTCACAGTCACTGGTTCATGCCACATTTGACCCGTGATCAATTTGGTCGACTAGTGTGATCAAATTTGTTTATGGGAGACAAGATGGACCAACCGATCTGACCCTTCAGAATCGATATTACTTATTGTGCACATCACTTCCTTCATGCATCAAACATCCACACGCAGTGGGTAATCACTATGAATTGAAGCCGCAGTACATTAGCATGCTTCCTAAATTCACTGGTTCTGATTCAGAAGATGCATATCTCTTTATTAGTGAATTTCAGGAAGTATGCGTGATGTTTAAACTGCAGCACTTATCGGAGGATGCAATTAAACTCCACTTCATCCCATTTGCTCTTAAGGATAACACAAAGAAGTGGTTATACAGTATGCCTACTAATTCAATTACTACTTGGGATGAATTCATTACGGTGTTTCTTAAGAAGTATTATCCCACGCACAAGACGACAAGAATTAGGAATCAAATTAGTCAATTCACTCAAATGCTAGGAAAACACTTAAGGAAATACTTAGAACGGTTCAAGGATCTGTTAGCTCAGTGCCTCATCATGCGATAAAAAGGTAGCGATTGTGTCAAATTATGTATGAAGGACTCGATTACACATCAAAACTCTTCTTGAGTCTATGTGTCAGGGGGAGTTCATGAAAAATAATGAGGATGAAACATGAGACTTTCTTGAGGACCTATCGTGGAAGACTTATGCAGTGGGAGAGTCCCGCTGAGAAACCCAGTGCATCAACTTCTGCACATAAGGATGAGATCTATAGTGTCGACAGCTCTATAGCTGCCAAAGTTAAGATTGCAAAGCTTATGAGAAGAATTGAGGTATTGAAAACTCCTAGTGCTCTACAAGTGGGTCAAGTGAATCAAATTCAAAGTCCCACATACTTTAATTGCGAAACTCCAAATCACGTTATAGAGGAGTGTCCATTATTAATGAATCTCATGGGTCCCACACTTGAATAGGCTAACGCCTTGTATCAACAACCCATGAACAATTCTTATGCTCCTACATATAATTCTGGCTGGAAGAACCATCCAAATCTCCAAGGGCAATATCGGGGAGCTCCTAACCCTAACATGCAGCCTCTAGCCAATGGTCAGTTTCCAATACCAAATGTGGGTGCTTGTCAACATCCAAACGCTTCAAATTATGGAAACAACCAAAATAGACCACCTGCACAAAACTACTCACATCCATAACAGAGGCCTAATAATGATCAAGAAAAGCGACTGCAGTCACATAAGAAGAACGTTGAAAATCTTCTCAAGTCTCAATCCAAGTTTGACACACATATGTTTAAAGACACGCACATGCAAAATCTTATGAAAGTGTTAACTGATTTTATTCAAAAAACATATCAGCACCTACTCGTGAACTCTCAATCTATTAAGAATTTATAGCAACAGGTTGGACAATTAGTGTCAAATGAGTGAACGTGGCAGGGGTATGTTCCCAAGTCAACCCTTAACAAACCCTAATGCCAGCTCCTTACACTCCAATCAGTCGCATGTTCAGCAATGCAATGCCATTCACACGCTGAGATCTGGCAAGCAAGTGAACAATAATGTAGCCATGCCCCTGATCTTACTCCTACTATCTTGCAGACTACACTATCTCTTCTACTCCTTTCTCCACGACCATCTCCATCACCTCCATCACCGTCACATACTCATTCAGAAGAACCTGTTCCTGAGTTGAAAGTACCATATCGCAATTGGTTTAGGAAACCTTCACCGCAAGTAGAGAAATTCTTAAAATATTTCAGCAGGCGAAGGTTAATATTCCACTCATTGAGATTATACAACAGGTTTCAACTTATGCCAAATTTCTTAAGGATTTGTGTACTGAGAAACGAGCAAGAAACGTTCCTATGAAAGTTTTTCTTACTGCAAATATATCATATATCCTCTCTAATTCCTTACTTGTTAAGTACAAAGATCCAGATTTTCCAACAATCTCATACATAATTGGAAATACTACATTTGATAGCGCGTTGCTTGATCTAGGGGTAAGTGTCAACTTGCTTCCTTACACTGTTTATTAGCAATTGGGGTTAGAAAAGTTTCAACCTACCGAAGTCACATTACATCTAGGTGATTGTTTGATCAATAGATCACTTGGAATGGTTGAAGATGTGCTCTTTAAGGTCAGCGAGATTATATTTCCTGTAGATTTCATTATCTTAGAAACTGAGCCGATTTCCAATCCACGAAATCAAATTCTCATTATCTTGGGTAGACCATTCCTTACAACATCAAATGTATTAATTGATCGCAGGAGTGGCCTTATGAAGCTATCATTTGGGAATATGACTGTGGCATTGAACATATTTAATATGGATGAACACACAACGAGCTCTCTCATTGAGATAAATATGATTCATAGTTTGCACTCTCATTCTACCTCTTGCACTAATAATGAATCCTTATTTGAGCAAATTTTCGAAGATGAGCTCATATTATTAGATGAATTGGCACATACTGACTCTATGTATGATGATACTTGTGCAAGTGTTCCATTAATTTATGAGCAAATTTATGAGGATTTATGAGCAGAGCAACTCACATTACTTCGTGAGTTAGAAGGGCCACCACCACGTTCACTTGATCATATAACACTCTTCTCACCTCACGATATTTCTACATATATGCTTGTTACTAACGATGATTGACAGGTTTATAATGAAGAATTCTTTAGTGCAATTATTAATACTTATATGTGGACAAAGAAAAAGCGAGGACGACATAAGATACAGACAGGTAATTTCATGACTTGTAGGAGGATGATGAGATACAATAATGCACCCACTTCACGTTTAAAATGCACATACTATCGAGATGTTGTAATCGTTTTTTCTGAATTAATAGGGTGACGATATTGAGATCGTAACTTTTTACGACTCTCATTATTTGTATAGTATTTGTATAATAGTTTTTAAATTTATTTTACCATACTTAGTTTGTGTATGAGGGCATACACGAGTTTAGGTGTGGAGGAGTGGGTTAGAGTATTTTCATCGTGTTTTTCTAGGATTTTTAATTTTTTTTAGAATTTTTATTTTATTTTTAGATTGTTTTGGTTTCTTTATTTTACACTTCAGGTAGTTTTTAGTATAACTAACTAAAAATAAAAAAACAATAAAAACTGAAAAATAATAATTTTTTTATATTTTCTTCAATAGATCAACCTAATTATAAATAAAGGAATAAACTTAAATTTAAAATTTGATAGGAGAGTGATTGGATGATACACTCAGAATTTTATGAAAAAAATTAAAATCTGAAAAATAAATATTGCTAACAGTAATTTTGAGCTAAGTATATATCTATTTTTCACTTCACAATAGTTTATTAGGTTAAGGATAAAGATTATAATGGTTGAGTAGTCTTCTCTCTTAAAAAAAAGAAAAAAAAGGGGTGAGCCTGATATTAAGGCAATAGCCTCAGAAATTAAAAAAGTAATAAAAAAAATAGGGTGCAACTGGTATTAAGGCAATAGTCTCGAGAGTGATAAAAAAAGGGAGTGCGCCTCGTATTAAGGCAATAATCTCGAGAGTGAAAAAAGAGTATGATCCGAGTAATCGGGTACTTTGCGAATAATATATATTTTTATATTTTTATCAATAGATCAACCTAATTACAAATAAAAGAATAAATTTAGATTTAAAATTTGATAGAAAAGTAGATTGGATGATGCACGCAGAATTTTATGAAAAAAATTAAAATCCAAAAAATAAATACCGCTAATAGTAATTTTGAGGTAAGTATACATATATTTTTTACTTCACAATAATTTATTAGGTTAAAAACAAAGATAATAACGATTGAGTAGTCTTCTCTCTCTAAAAAAAAGTAAAAAAAGGGTGAACCAATATTAAGGCAATAGCCTCAGAAATAAAAAAAAAGTGAGAATAAAAAAATGGGTGCGCCTGGTATTAAGGCAATAGTTTTAAGAGTGATACAAAAAGGGGGTGCACCTTGTATTAAGGCAATAGGCTCAAGAGTGAAAAAAAGAGTATGATCCGAGTAATCGGGTGCTTTGCGCTTAAGCAAGCGTGAATATTCACATAAAAGGTGAAATATTCTAAAAAAAGAAAAAAAAGAAAAAATTTGTTATGAGAGATGAGATGAATCATGAGTTGGAATTGGAGTCTAAGACCGAAGTAGAATATTACACGTGCACATAGATGTATATGAGTTAATGGATTATCTATTAGTGGGTATTGAAAGATAGGATTTAACTATTTTATTAGAATGATAATTGTATCTGATATGACGCTTAATTTGAAAATTGATAATCTAAATGCGTTCTTGAGTTTTTATATTAGTGAGATTAGTTGAAAGAAATATTTTTTAAAAAAAAGATTTTTTCTTTCTGTTGTATAAAATTTTTATTTTTCTTGATTTTTGGTTATCCTTATTTTTCTTTTCTTTATTCCTTAATTTATTTTCTTCATGAATTTGTAGGTATATTCACTTTAAACCCTCACGAGACACTACTCGTCTACTAGGGTAACCTAGGGGGTTTAAAGGCTTGTTGCACATGCTAAGTGCAATCGCGATTCCTGCGAAAGTGAGTTAGGATTTTTCGTTTTCATTTTAGATTTAGGTTTTGCTCGAGAACTAGCAAAAGATAGGTGTGGGGGTATGATGATTATCATATATTATATTTTTCCTCCCATATTTTATCTATTTTTGTATATAAATAATTACTACTCGGGTATTTTTAGTTTGTTTTTCAGGTAATCCAATTCATACAAGGAGATGACATAAAATTAAAACCGGATTAGGAAACCAAACTCATAAAAGAGTTTAAAAGAGAGTAAAACTACAAGACAGTGATACTGCAGGGTGTCAAAGTCCAATACTGTTAGGAAAATCAAAAGATCAAGACAATAGACTCATGCAGAAGAAAAACCAGAATATTTCTCCAAACGAATGCTGCTATTTAGCGGCATTAGCCGCCAATTGGCAGCAAAAAGTGGGCCCTTCTGGGTGAGGCTTCGACGTAATTTTGTAGTTTTTTAGTTGCATCAAAATTAGAGTTTGATTTTCCTAAGCCTATAATATTGGTCGTATCCTTGTAATATAGAATAATAGAGAAAATAGGATATAGTTTTGTACTCGAATTTTTAATTAATAAAATTAGGATTTTGCTGAAGGGGTGACAGCCACAATACCGACTCCAGAGGTAACCTTTGCTGTTCATTAATTTTTCTTAGCTAATCTCTTCTAATTGCTTTCTAGTTTAGATTTATATTGCTTTCTAGATTAGATTAAATTTCTTTCATGAATAAAAATAGGATTTTGTTAATTAAAAATATGTGTATCTAATTTAGTTTAGTTCTAGGATGTAGATGAAACTAGAATCCATCATGAAGTTGCTCTCTAGTATTTTCGTCCTAATTAAAAATAATAAAGACAACTTTTCCATGAAAAGATTAAAATATAAGAACTCGTAGATTAATATTTTGATAAGTTATACTTGAGTTAAGTTTCTTGATAGATTATACTTAGTTAGGATTTTGGGTTGTTGATTTTTATCTTCTTCATTGAATTATCTAATGATTTAGTTTGCTTTTATGAAAAGTAGTTTTTTTGATGAGTTATGCTTGCACACTACTTGATATCTCATGTTTAGAATAATTTAAGTAAAGATTAAAACTAAAAGTTTAAATTTTTATGATAGGAAGAAAATAATAGAAGTAATTCATGGTTGAAAACTAGTGGATTCTATATCCTAAGCTAATTAGATCAACCCAGCTTCAAATTAGAATCTTTTGTTAGTTTGTTAGAATATTAGGAATAGCAAGAACGCAATAACACCTGAGATCTCTGTAGGACGACCTCTATAGTACTACACCGATATTGTACGCTTGCAGTTAAATTATCACATCATTAAGCATGAGTATCTAATTATTTTTCTGTCTTGGATGAGAAGATAAATCTTTGATCATTGTTCTAGTATGTGTTTATTATTTTTGTACTCAATTGATTTATATAATATTGATTTTAATTCCCTATTTATTTTTTTGGTATAAATGTATGGTTTTTGGGACTTTGAAGGTTTATGTCATGATAGTATAATTATTACTTAGTTTTTGATATATCATTGACATTTTAGGCATGGTATATATTTGGACTTTGAATAGTTATTTCTATTATCCATAAATCATGCTTAGATTAATCCAAAATATAAGTATTAATTGGAAAAATTAACTAATATCAAATTATTAATTTCTATAATTTTGTGCTATTAAAGAAATATCTTCCAGTTGTATAAGACCACGTGATATATGCAACTGAGTTAATTACAATAGTGCTCATCCCGTGACATGATTTTGGGAACGTTCACTCGTTTGAGCCGATATATCTCTCTGATTTACTTTAAATTAATTACTGTTCAATTGAATCAAGTTTTCTCGGCTTTTAGACTTCTTTTTTGTAACATATAATATAAATGTCTTACACAACAAATGGTATAGTATCCTCGAGAGAATAATCTTGGATTGACATTCCAAGTATTACTTGTTGATCTTCTACACTTGGAGTGAACATATCAGGTTGTATCATCAGTAAAATATCAACGAATATATATTAATATAAATCCAAAATAATATCAGGAAACAATTAAATGATGTAAACAATAGATACAATATCAAATTCTTGCATTCATTTTATGTCTTTGAGTCTCATCAGTCTTTATTATAGTATTTGGAACAATAAAGGCAAATGGAACTAAATATCCTGAATAGGTTGCCATTATAAACTGGTAAACGGAAATAATAGTTGTTGGTTGGAGCCTATTCCGAAACCCCATGTCTGTGGGATAAAGTGGCAAATTTTTTGCTAGAGCCTATCCCAAATGCCACATGTATGCGGATTACATTAGTAACATTTACAGTTTATCAGCCCAAGACAACCTTGGCATTCTCCCGTAACCCATGTATTCATTCTCTTTTGGTCCATCGTCTTAATCATTCAATTCGATTGATACTAATTAATAGTGATGGTAGTTAATTTCACAGTGCCATTGGTCAATAATGGTATAGTAATTTCTTTAAGTCCTAATATCCTTCACATGTTCACTTTCGGACACCAATTTCACTTTTAGAACAAATACAATAAGGCATTTAAAATAACATGGTTAATAAGTTAACATATTTTTCTAACAATATCCTATTAAATAAGCAATTAGTCATGATCGATATTTCTTCATTACAGTATAACAAATCAAATATAAAATAATAGAAAATCATTGTCTATACATGACAGTGCCAAGGTGCACCATTGATGGTGCCAAGACAGCCATTGACGGTAGCTCAAATAAAGTAGCCCGATCGATTTAGCGGTCAATCGGCCATCGATTGCAGCTCCAATAAAGTGGCCCGCCACGATTGATGCGGCCATTGACCGCAGTTCAGGCAAACGACCAATATGATTGTTTCTTGCCCCTTTCAAGCAATTCTATTTTTCCAATAAAAGTCTAGTATTTTTAGCAAATCTCATGGATGAAATTTAAAATACTCTATTGATAACAAAATCCACAAACAGAATAAATTTCACATGTTTAAATGAATATTCCATCAAGATCTCTACTTTCATAAAAAATTTTAATAAGAAACTTAATTTACAGAAAAAATTAGTAAGGAAACAAAAAAAAGAAACCTGAAATTTATTACAGGTATGGATGGGAATGGGTGGATTTATAAGTCAATCTTTGGTCTGCCTCATTAAGTATTTTCTAAATTAAAAAAATAACTTTTTTATTTTTTAATTCAAAATTTTGAATAGAATGGGCCATGATATAACCATGGATCCATCTATTCTTACCGCTAGTTACAAGTTTCATCCATTTTTTAAGTATTAGCACACCAGTTATAATATACAAAGACCTCGGTGGGGGTGGGGGTGCGGGTGGGGGTGGGGATGGGAGTGGGAGTTTTGTGTAGTCTAGGCCCAGTCTTAACTCCAATTTTTTCAAACAATGGTCGGATGTAAATTTGATGGAGTCCGGATCAGTTGAAACTCCCTTCCCAACCACTTGGCGCGGTCACCCCATTTATATTTTTCTAGTCACAATAAGATAACATGATTAGGTACAAAAATCAAATCCTGTGAATTAGTGGAGGAAGCACCAACGCTTTGGTGCTGGGACAATGTAGAACAGTACTAATAAATATTTCCGTTAGGTTGTCACTTGGGATTAGGTCAGGAAGTTGGACTTAACGCTAACCATTGGTTGTCTTTCTACGTGGTCTTAGGCTTCTAGCTTACTCTAATCATACACGCCATTGAAGTTTTGTTTAAAGCAACCAATCAAGAAGGTTGAAATATATCGCAGATGGAGACAATTTTGATACAGTGTATTAGATCACGTTGCATGCTGATTGTTCTTTCAAGGAAGTACGTTTTTCTTAGTTGTTGGAATAGAAAATGTTATTCATCAACTAAAACTATTTGAAGCTGACATGTGTTCGCTATAGTTGAGTTTCGTCTCTAGCAGCCAATGAGTGGGAACTAATTTTCAAGTTATGTAATTAAAAATGATTAATTGAAAGAACTACTCCTGTACTATTATGGTGTATCATTAATAATTAATCCCTTGACACCTAATGTCAATATACATGTGGCTATACCCGTTACAAAATGAATATTTAGCTAATTAAAATTCCTAAAATACCCTATCCTCCTTTATTATCTTTATAGTAAGAGACTTATTCTTTTTGCTAAAACATCCCTGTCCTCTATACATTGAATTTCCTTATGAGCACTGTATTTCATTATGATAATCATTGTCTGCTATAATAACTAGATATTTACGATACGATAATTGAATTTAATGATTGTATTGCTCCATAAAACCACATTATTTAAATTGAGGTGATAATTTAGATAACTGGATCAAGATAAAGGAACTTATTTCTTTAGCTCGGTATGAAAATATATATGTACATGATTAAAACTATAGTTTGATAATATTAAGCAATTGTCAATTAACCTTTAATTTTAAATTTCAATTTTACAATTTGTTGATTAAATCATTTGTATAGCGCATCCTTTTTTCAATGGAGATATAAAAACAGAGTACATTTCTAGCGGATAAGCACAATGGCGAAACAAAGTGCACGAGACTATAAATTTTATTCACAATGTACATAGATATCAGAGTTGATGAAATAAATAATTAATCAAATATGCTACGCACCACAAATATATAAATTAAGATATCATTCTTTACTGGTAATGTATAAGGATAAATCACATGCTATATACAAATCTAAAATCATAGTACAAAAGTAACCCTTGGAAAAACGGACAAATCAAGGAAAGGCTCATACCTATAAAAGATGCAGAAAATATAGTAATTGAAAGGATGATTGTTGATGCTCGGTATAGAGTGCCTGACACTCTCCCCTGGCCTTAGCAATCTCCTCAATCATGATTCAGGTCTAAGTCAGGTGATACTATAGTAATGAGTTCCTCCAAGGTGAAGTACGCATGGAAAGGAGGATTGGATCTGGTTGTATGACGCCTTCGCATCGCTTCCACCAAAACTTAAGTATCCTTAGCTGAATTATCTCTCGCTGGTTGATTCTCCAAGATATCCATAGTGCCTCATGGTGTCTCCCACCTTTGAAAAGAAGTCATACCTAACCTTACCTCTCTAATCTCATCACACAAACTAGTACTAGTAAGAGAGGAGCCATTACTGGGTAGTCTTTTGCACTTAAAATTGAAACCTAGGATATGAAAACCAAGAAAATTAACTGGCAAGTAAAATACAAAGAAAAGGGATCATGATAACATATGAATTGCATGTGTAACAGTATCATTAGAGGTCTACAAGAAAAGGGGGTATTTTACGTTGGTTGATAAGCGTTGCCTTAGATATCAAAATCGTTGCTACATTTAGTTGCAACGGTTTTGAAATCCGTTGTGCTTGCCAGCATTGCAAGTAATAATAGCAACGGTTTTGATTAAATATTGCTACAGTTGTTAGAATTGTTCCGTAAGAATATATTTATAATGGTTAAATATAATCGTTACGATCTTCGATACAATAGTTATTATAACTGTAGCATTAAAACGTTGCAACTCAATAGTAACGGTTGTAGATAAATGTTATAATATTCTTGCAACATTTATACATGTATAAGTTTGAACTTTTATGCTGGTGTCTAAGTAAAAATGATATTGCAAATCAAGCATAATGGTGTTAATATAAGTATCAAGTATAAAAGCATAATATATTAAGTGTCCAACTATTATTTGGAAGTAAGGTATTGGATAAGATGCGCATCTTTCCATTATGGAAAGAGTAGTCATGCATATAGACACATGGGATTGAACTATACTATACCGCATCGCATCCTAGCAGATTCTATACTGCGTTAAGTAATAGGCATCCCATCTGAGATGACTAATAAGAGATAATAACTCAATACTACTGGACATTGCCATTGTACAAAACTTCGGCCCCTATTGATTAAATTAATAAAAACCCCTTATAATATGATACACATCTATCCCTTAGTCCCTCTAGCTCCGTACTATCAATACATATGCACATAACCATGTCCAAAGTATAGGAATGAAGTCAAGTCCACATACGAGTTTATTAATGAAAGAATAACTAGAAGTTGGTGATAAACCAAGTCAAAACCATGTAAATGTCTATCAATCAGGATTATCCACCTCAATTTCCATGCATCATGTCAATGGTTCATCCAATGTATTAAGTGTATCATATATCTAGTATACTAGGTATCAAGTATATACCAAGCATATTAGTGAATCATATATATGATGACTTGCATCATAAGTGTATCAAGTACTATGTATCATATATATCAAGTTTCTTGGAATCAAGTCACAAGTGTATAACATTTAAATTATGTAAACATGTATTAATCTAGCATGTAGGTATGTAAAAGTGTATAGCATGTATATGTATCAAGTAAGTATCGAGTGTCACATGTAGTGAGTATCATGCATTTGGCATGTCACATAGCATGTTCATATAGCTGGTACTATATATCAAGTGTTTCATATGCGCGTCTAAAAAACAAGTAATGAGAATATAATAATTATATCATATTGTTTGCTCAAAATTTCAATTTCTTTCATTTCCATTGATTATGATTATAGTTGATTGAGATGAAAATGAAGGAAAATAAAAAATTACAAGAGAAGGAGATTTATCAAGATCTCTTTTTGGTGTGGATTCTTCACGTAGCTATGAGGCTTCGACCTTGTGTTGTGTTGACTATTCGACGATTGTAGATGGAAGAGAAAAGAGGTTGATGAGGAGGGGCTGCTAGCTCTGCTCTTCTAGATGTACTCACAAATATGTGGAGTTTTGGACTTTTGCCAAACCACAAAAATCTTCCTTGATGCCTATTTATAGGGAAAGAAGTAGTTTAACTACTTTCTTTATAAATGAGGATGGAAACTAGACTTTTGCTTTAGACGATAGGATCAAATATTTATTTTCTTGTTAGATAGATTTTAAAATTTCTAATTTGATATATTTAGTTATGATTTAAATATCCAAAATTAGGGCAAGTATGATTAAATAAGGTTTGAGTATTCAAATCAAAATCAAATCTGATCTCTAACTGATTAGAGATTCTTTGACACAAGGCTAGTGGCTAGCCTCACATACGGGAATTTTTCCTCACTTTTTTCATTTTACAGCACCCCCTCCAAAGTTTTCAAGATCTCGTTATCAGTTTGTAGCTAGTTTCAAAATAGTTTGTACTAATTGTTTGCTTTGCCGTCAAGTTGTAACAAATAAAAACTTGAATCATCAACTGATCGATAAGTTATTTAGTGACTAGAGTATAACAACAACCGAGTAGGGAGAACCACTAAAATGTGATATTAACATAGTAGTTTAATCCGGATGTTTTTATCACACTTACTTGAATAGTAACCAAGGTGCTTTAGATAGCTAACACGAGGCTGCAATTTAGCCCAGCGTTTCAATCTTCCGTGAAATTATTTGGGTTTGCTACTTGAAGCTATTAGCTTCGCATTTCTATTGCACTACGACGCTATGCTTTACTACAACTTTAAATTTAATGTGAAATTCCACATTTAAATTGTTGAGATTTGTGCCTTGAATCTTGGCCGGTCAATCAAAAAGTGTGCGTCTCTTGTTAATCAGCTATTTGGACAATATTGTAAGAATTGGAGGCCCTAATCAAGCAACTCTTTATTGAGCTTGCTTGGATGCTTTAGATGAACATATTCGAGTGTTAAATATCATCAACAGTCAAATATGAATGTGATAACAGTGCTAGAGGTTGTATGATCTCAGGATGAATTGCTGGTTTTCCAAGAGGAACTTAGGCGTGGCCTCATGAAGCCACTGATTTTTAGGACACTCAAGAGGTGATTCTCGATGAACTAGAGATAGGGGGACTTGAAATGGAAGCAATTCAAAATACCATAGCCTGACCCACAAGACCATTGCCAAGGTTCAAGTTATATTAGATGCGAGCCAATTTAAACTAGAGGAGGCCACCAAGCACCAAAAGAAATTAATTTACTAGCAGAGACAACTCTAACAAGAGAGGGCCATATGTACCATGCCATAGAGGATGCTAGGGTCCAAATAACTCAGCAACTGGCCATAAGTGGAGAAGAATTGTGCCATCATGTTTTAATTTCTATGGAAGAGACTTAGCAGCGAGAATTAAGGAAGGCTAAATCACAAATGAAAAAACTAGAAGAGCTTTGATCCCCTTTTATCTTTTTCTTCTTTTCTTTTCAAATGTATTGTTTTTCTCTTATTTTGAGTACATGAATAAAATTTTTGTACTTCTTTATTCAAACGCTTATAGGGTGATGTTTTTGTTAATCATGACGATGATGGTCAAAGGTAATTACTTGCATGACCTTTCATTTATTACTCCTGGCTTCTTATAGATGTGTTGTTGATGTGGTGGTTTGAGATTGTTGAATAGAATGTTGTTAATGTAGAGAGAATGGCGAGAGGATGGAATCAGAAGAGATAAAACTTGCCAGAGATGTAATGTTAATATAGTAAGGAGAGTTTTGATCGTCAAAGGTGTAATGTTAACATAACGATCAAGACCATAGGCAGAGGTCTAGAGATAACATATCATATGTGATTTTGATAGAGATGTAGTGTTAACATGTCAAGAGAGGGAATTTGGCCTTTAATATAATGGACAAGACCATGGCAGATGTGTGACTAACATACCTGGGCAATCCGGACTATTCAGAAGTGTAGTGTTAATATGACAAACATGATTGAAAATCTTGTCATTAGAGGTGTAGCGTTAACATAATAGTCAGAGTCATAGGTAAAGGTGTGGTGTTAACATGCCATATGGGGTTATGGAAGAGGTGTAGTGTTAACATATTAAGAGGGGCTTTGCCAGAGATAGGGGCTCTTGGCAAAGGTGTAATGTTAACATACCAAGGGGTTTTGATATAGGTGTAGCATTAACATGTCAAAAGAAAATATGGTTTTGATAGTTTTGAGATATTTTGAATCTCGTTGTCAGAGGTAAGAGTTTAACAAGAAAGTTTTATTTTAAGATCACTTGAAGTGGCGTAGGTTAGATGATTCAAATTTCGCTGTCAGCGATAAGATCTTAACATGATAGGTTTATTTGAGAAATCAAGGATCTTACTATCAAAGTTAAAATTTAATATGACATGTTTATTATCTGATTTTAAGCAAACCCCTAGCTATCAACAGATTTAGCATGTCTTTACTAATTGTTGTTTGCTTTGGGCTAGTTATGCTATTCCCCTTAGTATGATGAGTTGTTGAGCATCTTGTTTGGGCTTACATGCCAAATGCTTCCCTTTCTCTTTGCCTCTTAGGTTATTCATGTTCATACTCTTACCCTAGTATGACAATGTTGATGAGGATTTCAATTTCCTCTTCTCTTGGCCTTATTGGTATAGTTGGTTCATGCTTTTTACCCCAACATGATGGATTGACGAGGATTTCACCTCTTCCCCTTGCTTTAGGAGCATTGGGCAGTTCATGCATTTTATCTTAGCATGATAGATTGACAAGAATTCCATTTCCTCTCTCATTTGCCTTTGCGACTATAGGTTATTCAAGCTTTACATCTCAGGATAATGAGTTGGTGAGGATTTCTCTTCTTCCCCTTACTTTAGTAGCATTGTGCAAGTCATGCTTTATACCTCAGCATAATGGGTTATCAAGGATTCAATTTCCTCTTCCCTTTGCATTTGTGGCTATGGGTTGCTTATGCTTTTTAGCTCAGCATGATGTGTATGCGAGAATCTCTCCTCTCCCCTTTGTCTTTTGGCAATGGGCTGATCATGCTTTTTTACCTTAGTATGATGGATTGTCAAGAATTCAATTTTCTCTCCCCTTTGCCTTTGCTGCTATGGGTTGTTTATGTTTTATACCTTAGTATGATGGGCTGTCGAGGATTCAATTTCCTCTCTTCTTTGTCTTTACGGCTATGGGTTATTCACACTTTATACCTCAGTATGACGGGCTGTCGAGAATTCAATTTCCTCTTTCTTTCGCCTTTGCGGCTATGGATTATTCATGTTTTTTTCCTCAGTGTGATGGGTTTGCAATGATTTCTCCTCTCAACTTTGTTGTTGGGGCTATGCATTATTCATGCTTTTTCCTCAATATGATGGGTTGTCGAGGATCCAATTTCCTCTCCTCTTTTCCTTATTGCAATGAGTTATTCATCATTTATATCTCAACATGATAGATTGTCGAGTATTCAATTTCCTCTCATCTATGCCATTACGACTATGTGTTATTCACTCTTATACCTCGGAATGATGGGCTGTCAAGAATTTAATTTTCTCTCCCATTCGCCTTTGCGACTATGGGTTGTTCATGCTTTATATCTCAGCTTGATGGGTTGTCGAGAATTTGATATCCTCTCTCTTTTGCTTTTGTAGCTATAGATTGTTCATGCTTTATACCTCAACATGAGTCGAGGATTTGATTTCCTCTTCTCTTTGCCTTTGCAGCTATGAATTTTTAATGTTTTTTACCTCATGATTGGTTGTTAAGGATTCAATTTCCTCTCCCCTTCGCCTTGTGGCTATGGGTTATTCATGTTTTTTACCTTTGCATGATGGTTTGCGAGGATTTATCCTCTCTCCATTTCCTGTGGTGCTATGAGTTAGTATTCCACCATAAATTATTTTTATTATTGTAATTTTATTCGAGATGAAGTCATACTATTATATGTATTGCTTCTACATAAATTTGCCATTTATAGATATCTTCATTCTGTCACCATCTTGGCTAATTTATCGGGTAAGCTCTATTTGAGTAAATCATTTCTACTACTAAGGATCCCACCAATTTAGGCTCGAACTTGCTTTTGGTCATGTGCACTCATTATCATTAGCCTCTTGACTGCAAGGACCAAGTCTATATAGACGATGAAAAATGAAACAGTCCAACCAAAGAAGAAGCGATGCGGGGCTAGACTAACCCAGTGCGCACCCAAGCTAACCCAGCGCGCACCCAAGCAGCACGCGGTGAAATCAGCACAACCACCGCTAGGCATAAACAACTCACTGGGAGTGCGAGGCTAACCTCATGAGTGCTAAAGCTGGCATGCGTGGTGAGTCGTGCACGTGGGGCTAGCCTCGTGCACACCCTGATGGGCGCATGAGGCTAGATTCACTCACCCCTGATGGGAATGAAGGGCCAACCCAACATGAACTAAGTAGGGCCCACAAGGGCCAGCCGGGGCGTTCCTTGATGGGTGCGGGACCGCCCCACACATGCTAAGTAGGGCGAGGAGGGCCAGCACTGCGCACTTAGGAGGGGGTGAAGGGCCAACCGCACACGCCCTGGCAGGCAAATGGGACCAGACCTATGCGTGCCTAGGAGCATGCACAATGTCGATATACTTGCGCCCAGATGGGGGCACGGCGTTGACCCTGCACATGCCCAGGCGGGCGCACGACGCCAACCCTGCGAGCCCAAAGCCCAAATTGTAACATGAGGCTGCGTTGTCCCGCACCACAACTATTTCACAATAATTTTGGGAGGGTCATTTATAATTTCCCACTTTCTGATATCATTGAATTTGAAACTCTATTATGTGGAGAATAATAGATGAAAGGTTACACTCCCTAATGGCTATAAATAGACTTCTCTAGATGAGAAAAAGGATGAGAATCTAACATCAGCGAAGAAGTTCTCAGCTATTATCTCATTGAGAAAAATGACTGATTTATTTGTGTTGAGATTTTTAAGTTTAGCTTAATAGTTAACAAGCATTTGGATCATCCAGGGAAGATAGAAACAACCTTCCATTGCTACCATAACAAAAAAAGAAAGAGTTTTATCTTTTTTTCCTCTATAATTGGAAATTGAGAGTTGTACTTTTTTTTCATTTCTTTTGTTGTAATTATCATTTAGCAATGGAAATTAAATCAACAATTTAGATGCACAGGAGATGGAAACCATAGTGGGGTTCTGTCTTTTTATTGAAGAGAAATTAGTGGTACAATCTGATGTCAAGTTGATTGGTTCGATGGTAAAGACTTTAGTCGTCGTATTTGACCAACAAAGATACAAAGAATATCTCTCTTCTAGTTTCCCTTGCTCGAAACCCACAAAGTGTTATCATCTAGTGACAACCAACAAGAAAGATGTTGCTCCCTATGAGAGTGAGACTCACATTGAGTGCGTATTTGATGAGTGTTATTTATTGCATATTTATATCTCTCATCTTATATATTTTTGTAAATAAATAATACTACTTAGAAATATTTAGTGAGTTTTTTAGGTAAAGTCTCATAGTACAAGAATTTGACATAAAATCAGAAGAAGTCCGAAAAAGCTGAGTCTAGAAAGAGCAAAAGAGAAGAAAACTACATAAGCACATAGCTACAAGCCATGATTGTCAAAACCAGTTATGCACATGAGAAGAGAAGAGTCAAATTATCAAATGGCCAAAAGTTAAAGACCATTGTGGCAGTGTTTGCTGCTAAACAGTGGCAATGACTGCTATTTAGCAGCAGTAAAGGGGTCCACTGGCTTTGGGAAAAGTTGTGTTGGCTCAGATGTGAAGTAGGACTTTAATAAGAAGGTTTGACCACCTATATTTGGTGGTCAATGCTACTATTTGGATTTTGTTGTAATTTTATAGTTTTAGTTTTCTTAATTGGATTAGGGTTTTGAGATCCCAATGTCTATATATATATTGGTTGTGTCCTTTTAAATTAGAATTTTCTATGTTTTTATGAGATAAATAAAATTAGTAATTAACTCTAAGGAGCGATGGATGCCATACCAGAGCTCTAAAGTGGTTTCTCCTTGTTCATTGCTGTTCTTCGTAGGTAAATTAATTTAATTGCTTTTTTCATTAGTTCTTATTGCTTTCTAGTTAGGGTTTTATAGGTTCAGTATAAGAATTAGATTTTTAATGGTTCTCATGCATAAAAAAATCATATTGATTAATTGAAACATAAGTAATTAATCTTTCTTAGTTTTAGGATGTAGATGAAGTTATCGATCAACAATAACATAATTTTTATTATTCATCTTCCTAAAAGAATTAAAAAGATATAATTAATCTATAATAAAAATTAAAAGAAAACAATTCGTAGATCTCATGTTTTGATAGATTATGCTTAACCTTGCTTTTGATAACTTATGCTTAGTTAAGATTCAGAATTGTTTATTTTGATTTTATTTATAGAAATATTTTGATTTTATTTATAGAAATCTCTATTGATATGGTTTGCTTTTATGTCAGTCATGAACTTCTGATGAGTTATGCTTGCATGACACTTGATAATTCATGTTTAGGGTGATTGAATAATCTTCTTTGATAAAATTGTAATTATTTATGTTACAAATATAGGAGGAAGAAAATAAAAAGAGTGCTCAGTTGTGAACTAGTGGATTCGATATTTTAGGCTAACTTTAGAATAAATAAAAAACCATCTAGATCATATTAGTTAACTTGTTAGGATAATAGAAAAAGTGAGATTGCAAAACATCTTAGATTCTTGTGGAAACAACCAATTTGTGCTACAGTTATACTGTGCACTTGCAGTAGATTTATCACGTCAAGTTTTTAGTGCCGTTGCTAGGGATCGACAGTGATTTCTTCCTTTTTCATCGGTTTTACGAGTTAATAATGTGTTTTGAGTGGGAAAATATCTTGAAGTACATGTACATAGAGCTAAAAAGAACCAGAGGTGTAATAGAGAGTAGCTGCAGAAATTATGGAGCCAAGCCCCCTGATTTTGCTGCCAAATAGCAGCCAGAGCCGCTATTCAGTGGCAAGTACACTCCGTCTCTATCCATTTTTTTCTTGTTCTATGTTTTTGGTTCCTTGTCTTAATAAAAATTAAAAAAATTAAACTATAAGTGCATCATATTTTATTTGACTATATTCCGTATCATCCATATAAGCCCGGGAGCTCGATACTGATACAGGCGAATACTGAGTAAATTGAGTTATATCATTCAATCTAATCTTCAATTTCAAATTCTGTAGAGCGGAGACTACTTCTTATCTCAATATTTTATATTTTTCCATATTTTTCATGATTTTTTTGGATCGATTGATTTTTGAGGAAATATACTATTAAAATAATCAAATTAAATCAAGAATTCTAATTTTACTCTTACACCATTTCCAAATTTATCTCTAGAAGCTTTGCAGATTTTGTTGACAAAATTTGAAGAGGATTTGATCTAATAATAAACTTGTAATTAAGATGAAGTTTAAAGCTTTTTAACTTGGTTCCATACCTGTCTTCCACTAGCTGTTTCACCCATGTAATAAATTCAGAAAAATATGAAAAAATCAAGCTACTTACTCTTATTCTCCTCTTCATTTTCTCTTTATACAACGAATACTAATTCTCTCTCAATTTTCCGAAAATAAATTGCTAAATATTTAGCCTAAGAGTGGGCTGAAAATCCTTTAAATTGCTCTTTGAGCTTTGTTCTTAAGTTTAGCCACTTCAAACCAACTCTAAACTTCTCCACCAATATGGAGAAACCTTTTCTAGCCTCTACCTTTAATTCTTAGTGTGATTCTTGTGGAATTTATCTACTTTTGAGGAGCAATCGTATCAATATCGGTTCATATCCGATTTTGATTCAACAAGAGGTAAGAATACACTCTCAAATCCTTCAAATTTGCAATTTCTTGATGTAACATTCTTTCATATGATCTCAGATATATTATTAATTAAATTTTATGATTATGAATGTCCATACATGCATGTAATTTGAGTTTTATTTCCCGTGTCACCCTGTGCATATTATACATACACAAAACGTATCTCTGTGTAAACAAAAGCAATAGACCACACTAGAACTGCATAACTTTTGCATCTTAACTCCGATTGACCTTATTCCAGTGCCATTAGAACTATGGTTCACTCAACTATAATTCATTCTACATCAGACCTTAATTTAGCCATTTATCTAGCCAAAAATAGTCTGTAATATCATTACTTGATTCGATCCAGCATAGCAACACAAACAGTAGTTAGTAATAATAAAATGACCATAACTTTTGTTCTATAATTCTGATTGAACTAATTCAAGTTTCATTTGATAGCTAATTAAATTATCTAAAATTTTTAGAATCTTATGTTCTAATTTAATTTTTTCCTCCCAAATCAAACTTGAAACTTTTCTTACTTTTGTATCAGGTCCATTATAATAGGTCCATGGTGAATAAATCATCACTTTTACTTTAGAACTCCAATTGAGTTTATTAAAGTTTCATTGGAAAGCTTATTTAATTACTAAGGACTGATAGAAATTTTAAACTCTAAATTTAATGTTATCTTGGTCAAATAAAATTTTGAAATTATAGCTATACTAGGTCCATAGCAGCAGCAGCATGTTCATAGTAAAATAATTATAACTTTTGTTTTAGAATTCCAATTAAGTTTATTTATGATTCATTTGAAAGATGATTAAATTCTCTATATGTATACAAAATCTTAGCTTCTAATTCTATTTTGTGCTAGATAAACAAGACCTAGAAGTTTGATATGTCTACTGAATCGCAATAACATAGGCACACACACTATGTCTGTGCATGTGTCTCTTGATTTGTCATATGATATGCATGTATACATGTTTAAACATTCTTGTTATTACCTATACATGGAGAGTTCTTATGTTATAGCACATGTCTAGGCATACATGCCATGTTTGTGTATATACTCCTTGATTCAAAATATGACATACATGTACACATGTTTATTTATGCATATTATTACTTGCTCATGTTATTCTTGCTTGAAAAACTCTTGCACACTAATATATTTTATAACTCATGTGCTTGCCAGTATCACTCTTGTCCTTGCCACTATTGCCATGTGTGTCATTTTATATTCTCGACTATTGATACATGCACCTTATTTTCATATGATATCTTGATACATTGATTTTGACATTTACTGCATTGTGGGCAAGGAAAAATGCATGATGGAATAAAACATGGATTGTGGGAGTTTTAATTTTATCTATTCTGTCTGTTCTACCTATTCTATTTGTTCGCCTGTTCTGTCTATTTGTCTGCTTTGCCTGTTCTGTTTGGGATACATCTGCCGATTTGTGTACAGGAACTATTAACTCTAAGTTTACTTAGCAGCGACCACTCGACTCGTGTGGATACCGGTATCTAAGGCTGTGATTTCAGGTATGCACGGGATATACAGTATCTGTCTGTTATGCTAGTTCTGTCTGTTTCTACCTGTTCTGTGCTTAGTGACTTCCAACTGTTCCATATTAGGACTGGTACGTGAGGCCGTGGTACTTGGTATGCACGGTACACTTTTACAACACATGAAAATCCCACCTTTCAGTTCTAAACTAATATAATAGAATTTGCATCATTTACGTGATCACATCATACTACATATGTCTTGTACTGCATGATTCATGTTAGATTATGCATACCATGTGCCACATAATTCTTATTATATTTAGCATACCTTATTGCTTGATCATATTAACTATATATATAAGGTATGTCATGATTCATATTATATTTACATACTGTAAGATTCAAATGCATACTTCTTTTATATTGTTTCTTACTAGCATGCCCCATACACATCCTTATATATTTCACATAAAATTGCATGAGCTCGAAATTGGATTCGTATTTAGGTTCTGACTCCTGAGATTGTCATACCTCAGTTCTACCAACCGAGACAAAGATGGCAAAGAAGGAGGACCCACTTTTCGAGGATCTACATTTCAAGAAGCAGGCCGAGCGCCAATATCCAGCTTCTTATAGGATCCTCATTCTTTTTGTGTATTTTTTATTTTGGCCTATATGTGCATATGTATCCTACTTCATAGTTCTATCTATGGTATTCGAAAACTCATATTTATATTCAGTACTTATATTACTCTATTTTGATAATGCACTTGACATTATATGAATAACCTTTTGATGTATTTATGTATTGCCTATCATTTCTATATATAATTTTGGATATTACTATATTCTCGCCTATGATGTTGTAGCAGATAGATTCAGATATGTGGAATATATCTCATATTTATACGCTTCCATATCTCTTGCCTATGTTTGAAAAAGAAAAAAAATAGTCTTGTGCACTCTGATATTGAAAGTGCCCGCCGGTGATACCCTACCTATTATTAGGATACACATTTAGATCCACATGTGTGATTTGAAGCGTCACAGAGTGGTATCAGTTTAGCCATTATTTTTTTCTCTTGACTCATGACCTTATGATTCTGCCACATTCATACAAGTAGTATCCATTAACATTTCCTTATTTCTTTATCTTATTTTATATTCCACCCTTTGTTTCCGATCTTGATTATGTCCCTATCCTTTTACTTCCTAAGAAATGACTCTGCATCATCAAGAGGGGACAAGTCCTTAGCATGAGAAGGCTCTTCAGGAGGAGTGTGATCAGATAAGCGAGCTTATGCATGCCATAATAGAGTAGAATGCATTGCTTAGGGTTGGACATGAGATAGCACTGGAGGTGTCAACATCAGCCCAGAGGACAGAAACTGCAGTGGCTGAAAGAATGTTTGCACCACTAGTAGCAGAGAGTAGGCAATATTTCAAACTTCTAAGTATGACATCTTTCTCTAGGACAGGAACTCCGTTAAGGCCGAAAGAATGGTTAAATGATATGGAGAATCTTTTAGAGGCAACTCGTATACCACCGGAGAATCAGATTGATGTTGTGAAGATGCAGCTCATAGGTGTTGCTAGGACTTGATGGAAATCTGAAGAGGTTAGGTTAGAGAAGATGATTGCATGGAAGATTTTCTCAAATGGATTTTATTTAAAGTTCGCTCTACTGACAGCTAAGGATAATATGGAATGGAAGTTTATAAAGTTAAGGCAGGAGAATATGACAGTTGATGCATATGTTGCTAAGTTTTGGAGACTCAGTAGATTTGCACCTACCCTAGTGGCTGAGGAGAGAGATAGGACATGTAGATTCCAGCAGGGTCCAAGTTTGAAGATACAAGAGCACATGACCATGTCAGTTATGGGGACTTATGCAGAAGTTCTTAAGGCAGCCTAACATTAGGAACATGTCACTAGGAGGAGGAAGGCAGAGCTAGGGATGCAGAAGTGTCCGGCAGGCTAGATGTCAGGGGCATCAAGCTATAGAGCTCCTCCAACTAAGCGCCAGATGACTCTTTCTGTAGTTAGGCATTGTGGATATTGCCAATTGCCTATGCACAACTAGAGTACATGCAGGAGAGCTCTTGGGATGTGTTTTAGATGTGACGCTGTTAATCATCAGGTAGGGGCATGTCTGGAAATGAGGCTTTCTGATAGTCAGAAACAAGCAGTACAGATTCAGACGCCTCCACAACCACTCTAGTATCAACAAAGGGTTGTATCACCTCAGTAGCAAGCCTTCCATGGACCTCATGCACAGGAGCTCAAGGGGGCGGACAGGGTCAAACTTATACTCTGACAAAAGAGGAGGCCTATGCATATGAAGAAGTTGTATCAGGTACTATTTTTAATTAGTTATGTACCTACATGTGTGTTAGTTAACTGCGGTGCATAACACTACATCACATCTGCATTCATCATCCATCATACCTTACTATATACTAACTTAGATTCATGGTTGCGCATTAACACTGTGAATGGGATAATTGTTTCAAGTAAACTATGTGGACATTGCCCAATAGTGGTTAATAACAGAGAACTTCATACCGACCTATTTATCTTAAATCATTGTGACTTTAATGTGACTGTGGGCATGAATTGGTTGAGTGTCTCTTATGCAGTAATTGAGTATCATAGGAGAACCTTAGTATTTCAAATCCTTAATCAACCTTTCTTAGGATAATTACTCTTCAGGTGAGTGGCATCGGATTGAGAGGTGATATCTGGAAGAGATATCTATATCCATTTCAATGATATCCCGATTCCTATTTAAATTTATTATTAAATAGGTATTTCTCAATTTATCTTTATTATTTTCTTTCATTTTTATTTAAATTTCAAGGATGAAACCTTTTTGTTAGGTGGGTAGAATGTAATGACCATAATCCTTAAACTATTGTATCAATTTATTCTGTATCATCCATATCAGCTCAAGAGCTCGGATACTGAGTAAATTGAGTTATATCATTCAATCTAATCTTCAATTTTAAATTTTGCATAGTGGAGACTTCTTATCCCTATTAAAATAATCAAATTAAATTAAGAATTCCAATTTTACCCTTAAACCAACTCCAAATTTATGTCCAGAAGCCTTGCAGTCTTTTTTGACCAAATTTGAATAGGATTTGACCGAATGGCAAACTTGTAATTAAAATAAAGTTTAAAGATTTTTAATATGGCTGTATACCTATCTTCTACCAGTTGTTTCACACATAAAATAAATTCAAAAAAATCTAAAAAGAAATTAAGTTTCTTTGTCTCATTCCCTTATTAATTTTCTCTTTAGACCATAAACTCGAATTTACTCTCAATTTACCTAGAATAAATCATCAAATATTTAGCCTGAGAATGGGTTAAAAAACCATTAAATTGCTCTAAATTTCTCTACCAACTCTAAATTTCTCCACCAACATGGACAAACCTTCTCTAGCTTCTGCCCTTGATCTTAGTATGATTGTTGAGAAGTTTCTCTATTTTTGAGGAGTAATCGCATTAATATTGGTTTATATCCGATTTTACTTCAACAAGAGACACGAATACATTCTCAAACCCTTCAAACTTGCAATTTCTTAATGTAATTTCCTATCGTGTGATCTCAAATGTATTATTAACTAAATTGTATGACTATGAATGCCCAAACTTGCATATAACTTGAGTTTCATTGTCCGTGTTATCCTGTGCATATTTTACATATATAGAATGTATCATTGTGCAAATAGAAGCAATAACCCACTTGCATATAACTTGAGTTTCATTGTCCGTGTTATCCCATACATATTTTACATACACAGAATGTATCGTTGTGCAAATAGATGTAACAATCCACTTTAGATCTGCCATAACTGTTATATATTTACTCTGATTGACATTATTCTAGTACCATTAGAAAGATGGTTCATTAAAATACAATCCATTCAACTACATTAGATGCTAATTTAGCTATTTATATAGTCAAAAATATCCTAGAAGATCATTACTTAATACTATCCAGAGTAGCAGCATGGCAGCAGTTAGCGGTAGTAAAATGGCCATAATTTTTGTTCTAGCACTCCAATTGAGCTCATTTAAGTTTTATTGGATATCTAATTGAATTATCTACTACTATCCAAAATCTTATATTCTTATTTAATTTTTATTTAGACCAAATCAAATTTAGAAATTTTCTTACTTATGTACCAAGTCCATTGAAATAGGTTCATGGTAAATAAATCATAACTTTCGTCCTAAAACTCCAATTGAGTTCATTTAAGTCATTCAAGTTTTATTGGAAAGCTTATTGAATTATTTAGGACTGATGAAAATCTTAGACTCTAAATTTAATATTATCTTGCTCAAATCAAATCTAGAAGTTATAATTGTACCAAGTCTATAGCAACCTGACATGTGTATAATAAAATAACTATAACTTTTTTGTTCAATAACTCTAATTAAACTCATTTAAGATTCATCAGAAACATAATTAAATTCTCTACATATCTACAAAATTGTAGCTTTTAATTCCATTTTGTGCTTGTTAAACAAGACATAGAAATTTGATATGTCGACTGAATTGCAGCAATATAGGCATATGTACTATGTCCGTGCATGTATCTCTTGATATGTGATATGATACCCGTATACACATATCTAATCACTCTTGTTATTACCTGTACATGGTTAATTCAGATCTACCATAGCTCATGTCTAGGCATATATGCCATGTTCATGCATATACTCCTTGATTCAAAACATGGCATGCATGCACATATGTTTATTTATGCATATTATTACTTACTCATGTTATTCGTACTTGGAAAACTTACACATATGAACATATTCTGTAACTCTTGTACTTATCAGTATCACTCTTTTCCTTGCCACTATCGCCATGCATGTCATTTTATATTTCCGGCTATTGATACATTCACCCTTATTTCATATGATACCGTGATACATTGATATTTAGAATTTAATATAATGTGAGTACGAGAAAAATGAATGGTGAAATGAAACGCGTATTGTGAGAGTTTTAGTTCTATCTATTCTGTCTGTTCTATCTACTCTACCTGTTCTGTTTGTTCTGCTTGTTCAGTCTGTTCTGCCTATTCTGTCTGCTTTTCCTGTTTAGTCTGGAATACATCCACCGCTCTGTGCATTGGCACTGCCGGTTCTAAGTTTGCTTAGTGACAACCACACATATCGTGTAGAGACCAATATCTAAGGCTAGGATCTCGGATATGCACGGAATATTTAGTATCTGTCTGTTTTGCCTATTCTGTGCTTAGCGGCAGTCATTTGGTCTATATTACAACTGGTACCTGTGGCCGTGGTATCGGGTATGTACGGTACACTTCTAAAATACGTGAAAACCCCACCACTCAGTTCCAAACTATTATGATAGAATTTGCATCTATTTGCTTGATAATCACACTGCATGTACCTTATATTGTATGATTCATGTTAGATTATGAAAACCATGTACTACATAATTCTTATTATATTTTGCATACCTTATTACTTGATCAGCTTATACTATATATCAGGTATGTCATGATTCATGTTATATTTATCATACTGTAAGATTGACATACATACATCTTTTATATTATTTCTTAGTAGCATGCCCCATACACATCCTTATATGGTTCACATAGAATTGCACTAGTTTGGAATTGTATTTTTATTTGAATTCTGACCCCTAAAATTATCACACTCCAGATTTACCAGTTGGAATAGAGATGACAGAGGAGGAAGACTCACTTCTCGAGGATCTACATTTTCAGAAGTAGGCTGAGCACCAGTATCTAGTTCATTATAGGATCCTCATCTTTTTTGCGTATATTTTATTTCGGCCTATATATGTATATATATCCTACTTCTCAGTTCTGTCTGTGGTATCCGAATGCTCATACTTATATTTAGTACTTATGTTACTCTATTTTGATACTATACTTGATTCTATATGAGCAACCTTTTGATGCATTATATTGCCTATCAGTTCTATATATTTGTTTATCGATATTGCTATATTCTCACCTGTGATATTGTTGTAGATAGATTTTTTTTTATTTGTGGGATACATCTCATGTTTATGCACTTCGATATCTCTTGTCTGTGTTTTAAAAAGAAAAAATGGCCTCGTGTACTCTAGTGTTGAGAATGCCCACCAATAACACCCTATCCATTATTGGGACATGCACTAGGGCCCACCTATGTGATTTGGAGCATGACAACTATAAGGGAGCCCCTAACTCTAGCATGTAGCCTCCAGCCACTAGTTAGTTCTTGAGACCAAATATGAGTGTCTATCAACACACAAATACCACGAATCATGTGAACAATCAGAATATACCACATGCCCAATCAATTTTACCCACAACAGGGTGGTCTAATAATGATCATGAAGAGCGACTGTCATCACTTGAGAAGAACATCAATAATTTTCTTAAAACTTTGTCCAACCTTGACATGTACATGCAAAATCTAGTAAAAGTACAATCTGATTTCATTCAATGAATAAATCAGTACCTACTCATGAACTCTTAGTCTATTAAAAATTTAGAGCAGCAGGTTGGATAGTTAGCGAGTCAAATGAGTGAATGTGGTAAGAGTACTTTTCTAAGTCTACCCTTAGTGAATCCTAATGCCAGTTCTGTTAACTCCATCCAGTCGCATGTTAGTCAAGTCAATGCCATTAACACACTTCGATCTGGAAAGCATGTTAACAATCATGTAGTCATACCACATAAATCCACTCTTATTGCACTGCAAGCTATATTCCCTGATTCCACAATTTCATCATCACCTCACATTCCACCATCACCATCATCATGATCATCCCAAACATCATCCATTAGCACGACTGAGGAGCCTATCTCTTCAGCATATGATCCTTCTATTGACTATATTCCTAAGCTTAAGGCTCCCTATCCAAATTGTTAAAGAAAAATTTTCCTCAGGTCGAGCGTATTCTCGAATTATTCAAATAAGTGAAGGTCAATGTTCCTCTTTTTGATGAAATGTAGCAAGTACCTGTTTATGAAAAATTCTTAAAGGATTTATGCACGAAGAAGAGGACAATAAATATTCTAAAAAAGTCTTTCTAGATGCTAACATCTCTAGTGTGCTTTCTAAGTCAGTACCTAGGAAGTACAAAGATTCTGAAACTCATACTGTCTCCTGCACTTATAGAAAGTACAATAATTGAAAGGGCTTTACTAGATTTAGGAGTAAGTACCAATTTGTTACCTTATTTAGTGTACCAGCAGTTAGGACTAGATGAGTTCAACGATACCAAGATTATGTTCAACTAGTGGATAGGTTAGTCAAGAAACTTATGGGAGAGATTTAGAATGTTTTAATGAAGATTAGGGAATTTATTTTTTCAATTGATTTCATATTTCTTGATACTCAACCTATGCCGAATACACATCACCATATCCCAGTTATTCTAGGATGACCATCCCTGACAATATCTATCACTGTTTTTAATTATCGGAGTGGGTTAATGAGACTTTCCTTTAGAAACATGACACTTGACATGCATATATTTAATCTAGGGTGCCAACCAACTAATCCACATGATGAGCCCCAAGATATTAAAATAATCCAAGGGTTATCTAGTGAGCACCTTGAGGAGGAATTTTTGATGAGGTGTATAGTTTAGTTGATGATAGTTTATTCTTAGATACGCTCGATAAGTCATCTAACTATATATCTTTCACATGATGGAAACTTCCACTAGAGACATTAACAACTAAACCATGAGTTTAGTTACGATCATCGATTGAGTGTCCACTTCAGCTAGAGATGAAGACCCTTCCAAGTCATCTCAACTATACTTTTTTAGGTGAACACAGTACACTACCAGTCATTATCTCTGCAGATTCGATTGATGATCAGGATGAAGCGCTCCTTTCGGTGTCGAAAGCGTGTAGGAAGCCATAAGCTGGAGTGTGGTATTAAGGGATTAGTCCATCCATAGTGCAACATAAAATTCGTTTATTGAATAATGCATGACCATTAGGAAATCCTCAGTGTAGCTTGAATCTAGTAATGAAGGAAGCTGTCAGGAAGGATATTCTTAAGTGCCTTGACAATGGGATCAACTATCCTATCTTTGATAGTGCATGGGTGAGCCTGGTTCAAGTAGGCCTAAGAAGTCTGGAATCACTGTAATAAAGAATGACGTAAATGAGCTTATCCCTATGCATATGCAGATAGGATGGCGAGTTTGTATTGATTATATGAAGTTGAATACTACAACTAGGAAGGGCCATTTCCTTGTCTTTTATTGATCAGATGCTTGAACGATTAGTCGGACATGAGTTCTATTATTTCTTAGATGGATACTCCAGCTACAGCCATATTCCTATTGCTCCTGAGGATATTGGGCACGTTTGCATATAGATGCATGCTCTTTGGGTTATGCAATGCATCTACCATATTCTAAAGGCGTATGGTGAGTATTTTCACCGACATGGTTGAACAATTTCTAGAGATTTTCATGAATGACTTCTCCATCTTCGGAGATTCATTTCAGGAGTGTCTACACCACTTAGAATTAGCTCTCATACGTTGTCATGAGAAATACTTAACACTCAATTGGGAGAAATATCATTTCATAGTCTAAAATGGCATTATGTAGGGTATGTCATCTCCAAGAGCGACATCAAGATTGACAAATCCAAGGTGGACTTAATCACGAATCTTCCACCTCCGTGATCAGCAAAAAATATGCGATTTTTTTGTGGCCATTCTGGATTCTATAGACGATTCATTAAAGATTTTAGCAAAATTGCCAGACCTTTGACACATCTACTAGCTAAGGATGTACCATTCAATTTCACACCTGATTGTCTATAGCCTTTGAGTAGCTCAAGGAGGTGCTTACCACCATTCTCATCATTCATGTGCCAGACTGGAGTCTGCCTCTCGAGCTTATGTGTGATGCATCTGATTATGCTATCAGTTGAGTCCTTGGATAATATATTGATAAGCAGCCACATGTGATCTATTATGCAAATAGGCACTCAATGATGTCCAGTTGAACTACTCTATCACAAAGAAAGAATTTTTAGAAGTCATCTTTGCACTTGAAATGTCTCATTCCTACTTAATTAGATCACGGATCATAGTATATATTAACCATGCTATTTTGAAATATTTGTTGTCCAAAAAAGACACAAAAATAAGGCTCATTCCATAGATCCTCTTGTTGCAAGAGTTTGATCTTAAGATAATAGAAAAGAAGGGTGCTGATAGTCTATTAGCATATCACTTGTCTCTCTTGCCTAACACTCCATTTAGTGCTTACTTCTTAAATGAATCTTTTCCTAATGAGCAATTACTTGCATTAACTCGTGAACCATGGTTTGCTAGCATTGTGAACTATCTTATAACTAAAGAGATTCCATCTCATTGGTCCAAGAAAGACCAATATAGATTCTTATCCCAAATAAATTTTTTTTTATCAGGACGATCCTTATTTGTTCAAATATTGTTCAGACCGGATCATGTGACAATGCATACAAGATAATAAGATACAGGTGTCCACTCTTTTTGTCACGATCCTGCTTATGGAGGACACTTTGGTTCAGGAAAACAACTAAAAAAGTATTGCAGAGTGTTTGTATTGGCCAACTCTTTTAGAGATGCTGTAGAATATTATAAGACATGCACACAATGTCAATTTGTAGGCAAGATTTCACGATGCAACATAATGCCTCTGTAATCAATTCTTGATGTTAAGGTATTTGATCTATGGGGTATAGATTTTATTGGATAATTACCAAACTCGTTTAGAAATCAATCTATATTGGTCGCTGTGGATTACATTTCCAAATGGGTTGAGACCCAGTTACTACTACATCGAATGACAACAAAATTGTTGTCAAGTTCTTAAGAGAGAATATTTTTTTTCTCGATTTGGCATTCCTTGAGTTATTATTAGCGGTAATAGTACCCATTTCACTAATCAATCATTTGAAGCGTTTATGAAGAGTACTCAATTACCCACAAATAAGTTACACTATATCATCTACAAACTAGTGGGCAAGTGAAAATTTCCAATCGCCAAATCAAAATGATATTGGAGAAGACAGTGCAATACAATAGGAAAGATTGGTCATATAAATTAGCGAATGCAATGTAGGCTTACTGTACTGCCTACAAGACCAATCTAGGCATGTCTCCGTATCGCCTGATTTTGGCAAAACGTGTCATTTATTGTGGAGCTTGAGCACAAGACTTTATGGGCTATAAATTGTCCAAAATTTGAGCTAGAAAATGTCAGTGAGCAGCAGAGGTTGCAATTAAATAAAGTAGATGAGATTAGGAGGGATGCTTATGATAATGCTGAGTTTTATAAATAGAAGATTAAAGTGTTTTATGACAAAGTAATTATTCGCAAGTCACTCACTCCTAGACTAAGGTTCTGATATAATTCGAGACTACATTTATTACACAGAAAATTAAGGTCTAGATGGAGTGGACCATACATAGTTCGGACTGTGCATCTTCATGGTGCCATTGTTATCAAGAATCCTAAAAATGGTCACATATTCATGATGAATAGATAACGATCAAAGCTATTTTTAGAATCTTGAATGCATGATGAGGTTGAGGTCATGACACTTCATGACCCAATTTATGCATAAAGGCACGTAAATATGTTTATTTATTGTATATTTTGTGCATTAAATGAATTTATAATAAGTTGCATAGCTCAAAGCAAATTTTTTAGGGGTGAGTAGGAGAAAAAAATTCTACTCTCTATTAATACCTTCACAAGCCCCACCTTCCCCATGTCCTCAAAACCCTCTCTCTCAGATACACAGTCACCCGCAGCCTCCTCTTTAGATCCAGTCTACTCAAGAGCTCCTTCACCTCTCCACGACCATCCTCCAACAAGCTGGGGCCCACATCTCTCTTGTTTGTCGCCATTTGGTAGCTCATACAACAGTTTAGTGGTAGATCTCGGGACTTTCTCTCTGAAACTTCAGGGGAGGCATGCTCTATCATTCCTCTCTATCATGTAGAAAATTAGGCTTTGGATCTTTATTCATGGCTAGGTTTATAGTAGAGAAGTGTTTTAGAGATGTTTTTGTGTTTTTTTTTGTATATTTTGCGTTGTCTACTAAAACACTTGGTTGGGACTGTCTCATTTACCAACCAACATCATTTTATGTCCCTTACCTTGTACAGGAGTTCTAAGATGGTTTCTCAAAGTCCGATATTTTAAATAATTGCAAATCATTTCAATTGAAATGGCAAGGTCAGACACTCACCGTGCATGCAGGACCATCTCTGACGCCACTAATATACTTCTCCACAATGGTTTGTGATTGAGGAGTATCTCATGAAGATGAGTACTAGCTACACAATGATATGAGATAGGGGGATTAGCAGTAAGACTTTATATAGAAATATTCAGGCTACTTGTCATTTGATCAATCAAAATATAATGGGGATCACACAAATGTCATCGTTTTATACACCCATGTTACATATAGTTGATTGCATAATGAACCAAGATCCAAACTTCTGCATGTGTACATAATTGATTGACACGATAATGGACACACTAAAATGTGGTTGGGGCCTGCTTTGCTTTTACCGTGTTTGATTACACAACTGTGTTGCACATTCATGTCGGATGCAGTGTTTCACGCTTATGCACCCTCTCGTGTCCAAATAGGAATTGAACAAATATCGGTGACCTATTATGTTGTTGTTCCAGATGATTGGAATAAAAGCACTAAAGAAGAAAATATTTACGCTACCGATCTTACCCAAGAGCAGGAGGATGATGTCTTTTTTGATCGAGACCTGCCAGCGGATCCTAATGAACAAATGCATATTTTTTGGCAAGGTCTAAGAAGGTTTTGGTGTAGACTAAAGTACATGGATCGTGGCAAGAGTTTGAATGCACGTACACGATGTATACCTAGTGATTCAAGTCGACGACAGAGGGGACGACACTAAAGATTTATGTATGAGGGCATACACGAGTTTAGTTGTGGGGGAGGATTAGAAATTTTTGTATTTTCTTTCTAGGACTTTTTTTAAAGTTTTGCTGATTTTTGGATTTTTTTTATTGTACACTTGGGACAGTTTGTAGGGTATTTAAAAAGAACAAAGTTAAAAATTTTAAAATTATTTTCTACAGTAAATTTAGTTAATTGCAAATAAAAGAATGAATTTGGATTTGAGACTTAATAGGAACATAGATTTGATAATACACTTGGAATTTTATGAAAAAAATTTGAAAAACAAATACCATTAGTAGTAATTTTGAAGTAACTATACATTTATTTCATTCACTTTACAGTGGTTTATTAGGTAAGGTTGAAAACAATAAAATTTGAGTAGTCCTTTGTATCAAAAAAAATAAAAAAAAAGAATAAAATAATAAAGAGTTCAGCCTCTTATTAAGACAATTTTCCTTTCTAAATAAATAAATTTTATAAAGAATTACTAAATAATTTGGTATTTGTACCTAAGTAAGCCTGAATATTCACATGAACGATATTTTTAAGAAATAGATTATGATCCAAGTAAATGTGTATTTGCACCTAAGTAAGTGTGAATATTTGCATGAAAAATAAAATATTCACAAAAGAAAAAAGAAAAAATAAAAATAATGAAAAATATTTAGAGAGAAAGATGAATCAAGAGTTGGAGTTTGAGCCTAAAACCAAAATAAATCATCACATGTGCACGTGGAGGTATAGGAGTCAAAGAACTAGTTATTAGTGCGTATTGAAAGATAAAATTTAAATTTTTGATAAAAATGATAAGTATATTTGACATGCAACTTGATTTCAGAAAATGATGTTCTAAATATATTTTTGAATTTGTCTCATTAGTAAGATTAATGCAAGAAAATATCAAAAAAAAATTCTTTCTTTTGCATATAAAATTTTATTTTCTTAATTTTTGGTTATCCCTATTTTATTTTCTCTATTTCTTTATCTCTCTTCTTCATGAATTTTGTGGGTATATTCACTGCAAATTCTTACAGGAGACAACTAATCCACTAAGGTAATTTAGGGTTTAACGGCTTATTGCACGTGCTAAGTGCAACCGCAATTCCCATGAAATTGAGTTAGAATTTTCTTTTTCTTTTTAGATCTAGGTTTTTCTCGAACACTAGAAAAAGATAGGCATTGGGTGTGATGAGAGTTATATATTGCATATTTATATCCGTCAGCTTATCTTTTTTTATATATAAATAATGCTATTCAGGTATGTTTAGCATGATTTTCAAGTAAATTCTATTACTACAAGGATTTGGCATGAAATCAAACTAAGATAGAAAAAACCAAGTCCAGAAAAAACAAAAGTGAAGAAAACTATAGAAGCACAGAGCTATAAGCCATGAAAGTCAAAACTAGTCACGCACATAAGAAGAGAGGAGTCAAATCATCAAATGGCCGGAAGCTGAAGACCAGAGTGGCAGCTTTTACTGCTAAACCATGACATTGACTGCTATTAAATGGCCGGAAGGGGCCCACTAGCTCTGGGAAAAATTATGCTGACTCAGATGTGAAGTAGGATTTTAATGAGCAGGTTTTACCACAACTATTTTGTGGCCAACACTGCTATTTGGCAACAGTAAAAGAGAGTCTACAGCTGAAAATCTTTCGAGGGCTTTGTTATAATCTTGTAGTTTTAGTGTCAGAACTGGATTAGAGTTTTGAGATCCCGAGGTCCATACATTGGTCGTGTCCTTACAAATTAGAGTTTTCTATATTTGTATGAGATAAATAAAATTAGTATTTAGCCCTAAGGAGCGACATCCGGAGCACCAAAGCTCTAAAGATGATTTCTTGTTGTTCATCACTATTCTTTGTAAGTAAATTAATTTAATTGCTTTCTTAGTTAGTTTTTATTGCTTTCTAGGTAGGGTTTTATAGGTTAGTAATAAAAATTAGATTTTTAATGGTTCTCATACATAAAAAGATCATCTTAATTAATAATATGAATAAATATTTTTCTTAGTTCTCGAATGTAGATAACGTTAGGGCTCAGCCACAACATAATTTTTATTACTCATCTTCCTAAAAGAATTAAAAGGATATAATTTTTCTATGATAAAGATTAAAAGATGATAATTTGTAAATCTCATGCTTTGATAAGTTATGCTTAAACTTGCTTTTGATAGCCTATACTCAGTTAGAAATTTGGAATTGTTTCTTTTGATTTTATTTGTAGAAATCTCTATTGATATAGTTTGCTCTTTTGAAAGTCAATTTTGAGGAGTTATGAATACACGATACTTGATAATTCAGTCTTAGGGTGATTGAATAAAAGTTAAAGTAAAAATTTCTTCTTTTGATATAATTGTAATTGCTTATGTTAAAAGATAGAAGGAAAATAATAAAAAGTGTGCTCGATTGTGAACTAATGGTTTCAATATCCTACGTTAACTCTAGAATAACTAAAAACTCATATAGTTCATATTAGTTAACCTACTAGGATAATAAAAAAACTGAGATCTCAAAACATTTTAGATGATCTGTTTGCAATGTAACTTGCAATAGATTTATCACATAAGTATCCAATGGCTGCCCCTCTACACCAAACATAAAGGCAGATAAGAAAAGTGTTAAGTGCTTGTGATGTTACTACCAAACGGTCATATCTTAATGACCATTCAATCTAATTGGACACAACCCAACTAAACTCAAATTTAACTTGATCTCAAAAGAAGATGCAAGACTGACTAAGAAAGTGCATGGCCCGACAAGCATGTCTCAACGTGGTCAAGGAAACAACAACATAAGACCAAACTTGGCACTAGGCTAGCGAGCTAGCCCCACGCGTGCAGTTGCAAGCCCGCATGAAAGCATAGCCTCATGCGTGCTAGAACTATTGCGCATGTGCAATCTCGTACGCCAGAATTTTGTGCATGTGCAGCCCCTTGCGTGCATGGATTGTGCGCACATGCAGCCCCGCGTGAACTCATAGCCCCATGCATGTCAGAGCTACGCGCTCATGCATCCCCACGCTCACGCATAGCCTCGCATGCACGAGCAGGTCCGTGCAGTTCACAGGCCCATGCGCGGTGGTAGGCCAATGCATAGGTCTAGACTAGCCTACGTGCACGCTCAATATCAGCTACTGAGCCACACAGAGTATTCCATTTGTGCAACAAGACTTCGATTTCTAATTACTTTTGGACTAATTCAAACCAGTCAATATTACAATAGTAATCCTCTTTGTTTTGAACGAAATTTTGAACATAAGTTTTGTGCTTTACACATGAATGAGAACTCTCCTCAAGATTTGAGAGCGTACTTGACTCACAAGAGGAGTGCAGTACAATTAGCTCCTCGATATCATTGTGTATAACTTTCAGCCGTATGGACAAATTATAATTGTATGAGGAAGCGATCAGTTTTCAAACAAATTACCAACATAAAAAAGGGCGAACCTCCAGGAAGATGTCTCCTAGAATTGATTTTCCAGCTACCATGTCTAACATAGTTAGCGCGGACAAAAAATTTAAAGAAAGTGACTCCTTAGATTCAGAGTTCTCTCAAGAACTAAAAGGAGTATTCAATGAACTTGATTGTGTGTATCACCAAACTAGATTTAAGAAGGGGTTCACTACTCTGTTGGACTACAACGGTTAGTAGGGGTATCTAACGAAGAAGATGGCCACTCGGCCATTGCATTGTCATATTCTTCCACTTCAGCGAAAGATTCAGAGGCCATGGAAAATATGGCCGACATCCTGGATGAAGTCTCCAAGCGACATTATAACCAAGATCAGTGACTCAATCAACAACAAGAGTTGACTGAGAAGGTGATGACCAAATTATTGCTCGAACCAAGAATGGTCAAACCTCATCATCTTCATTCAATTGCTACAAATGAAAATAACTTTTGAATGAAAATAAAGAGAATGAGGATGAATGAGAGGAGTCTCCTCATCACTTTGAACAAGAGGAGGAGAAGGAAGGATCGTTATCTATCCTCATGCGGTAAAGATAGAGAAGATGCAAAATCAATTACAAACACTTCTCCACCAGCTTCAAGAAGTGGGGATTGTGCACCCCTATCCCATGGAGTGGGAAACAATGTCTATCCTCTGAATTATAAGAAGTTGACTCTTTAGTCATTTAATAGCAAAGGATTCGCACACCAACACCTATTCTACTTCCTATTGCAAACATGACATTTGATGGGGCATGTCTCAACTTTCTCCATGGTATTTACGAGTATCTTGATAGGACTTGTATTCATGTGGTTCATGCCGTTGCTCTTGGGAACCATAAAATCATGGGCTAATTTAGAACGAGAGTTTTTAGCCCAATTTTTCAAAGATGAAATAAAATTATTGTGCCCTCTTTGCCGACAACAAAGCAAAGAGAAGGCGAAATGGTTAAGGCATTCATTGAATGATTCCGAGAGCTCTCTTTGCAATGTCAGCATGGTATAATGCAGGAAACTATTGTAGAAATTTGAAGACACAACCTGTTGACCAATGTTTTGGTCAAAATGGTTTTAGTGGAATCTAATCATGGAGAGACTTGATCAAGTAAAGTGAGCAAACCGAAGATATACTTTGGCATCTTGAAGAGTGGTTATCTACAAGAAGAGGCTTAACAAGGAGAGCTCCTCCCCAATCTTTCCACATTAAAGGGAAAGATATGATGGCAGTAGAGGTTGCACCAAAGTTGAAGGGGTCGCCGACCAAAAGTAATCCTGCAAGGAAATCCAGATCTTAAAAGCAATACCTTTTCAAGGATAAACACATGACTACCATCTTTAACTTGCTTATCCAACGTAACATGATCAAGTTGTCAGGGAGTAAGAGGTCAGAGGAGATTGGGAAGACTAATTATCTAAATTACTATCTTTTCATCATATCATAAGTCACTCTACGAAAGATTGCTATATCCTTAAAGACAAGATTCAGGTGCTGGTCGAGGCAAGAGTGATTCAGCTCAAACTCGAGCAGAAGAAGATTACAACCAACATGACTACCTTTCAAGTTTGTGCCCTGGAAGTCTCAGCTAGCATCATGTCCATTTGAAAGGTGAAGCTAGGGTAGTCAATTATGACCCACATGACCTACGGAAGAAATGATTAGCTCCCTTCACCATGGGATTAGCAAGAAGTCTTTAGGGTGCACTTGGACGTTCTTAAAGATGAACAGTGGAAAACGGTGGTGTCTAAGAAAAAAAAAAATCTAAAGTAAAGAAGAGACAACACACCTACAATGCTATCACAGCTACCTGAGAAGGATACTGACATTGCTGCTCAGTTGACTGACTCTGAAATAGAGACAACAACTCTAGTAATAGAACACGAAGCCATGCCTCTTGTAAGCACTAGGTCGGGATAACAATATCTTAAATATTTTGGGAATGTAGATGTTGGCCTCTCCAAGTCATTAGAGAGGCTAACGAGAGACCAACCAAGTAGTGATCTGATAAAGGGAAGCAAAAAGTTCTCAGTTACAGCCAAGCTCTATGAAAGAATGCTACCGAAGAACTGAGTTCATCGTTTCAGTTTGTCTAACTCAGCTGTAAAATATACTAGCAAGAATAACCTTATATGAGTTATAGCATTTGTCCAAGACTACAAGAGATACTCACGGGCAAGCTTTAGCTAATTTGAAAGCTTTCTTAACTCATATTCTAGAAGAAGCAGAGGAGGCAATGCCTACATTGCAACTTGTTAGCAAGGCACACTTCTTACATCACATTTACACTAGAGGATATGCAACTCAAGAACGTCAAACACAACAAACCTATGTAATATATGGAGTATATCAGTTCAATTGAGTTAGGTTGGATCCAAGTTGATCTTGGATCTGCCCTAATCATCATGCCCCGAAGACTCATACAAGTTATTGGGATCTTTCCCCACATGTTAACTCCAATAATCACCACCACTTTTGGCTTTAATGCCAATGGTAGTCATTCTTTAGTGAAGATCAGGCTGAGATACAAGATGAGGGACTTAAAAACTGAGGTAACCTACTATATCAATGATGCAGACACTTCGTACAACCTCCGCTTTGGGTGACTGTGAATTCATACTAACATGGTTATCCAATCCACTTTACACAATTGCAAAACGTATGTGGATAAAGATGAAAAGGTATGCACTTTGATTGCTGAAAAGTAGCTATTCAAGGGGGTAGAAATTACTTTACTGACGCCCTCTTGTACGAAGAAAGTGTAGAAGTTGCTTTATGATGTGATAATTTACTGCAAGCGTACAGTGTCGGTGTAGCGTTGTACAGATTTTCCAAAGGAATCTAAGGTGTTTTTGCATTCCTTACTCTTTCCTTAATCTAACGGACTAGCTATGAGTTTCTAGATTGGATTTGTTACTATCTAAATAGCGTAGGATCTAGAATCCACTAATTTCCAACCATATTCTTACTTCTATTATCTTCTTTTATCATAAAAATTTGATCTTTTTAGTTTAATCTTTATTTAAAGTGCCCTAAGTATGAACTATCAAGTGGTGTGCAAGCATAACTCATCAAACATACTGCTTTTTATAAAAACAAACTAAATCTTTAGATAATTCAATGAAAAAGATAAAATCAACAACCCCAAACCCTAATTAAGCATAGACTATCAAGAAACATAATTCAAGTATATCTATCAAAGTCTTAATCTTCAAGTTCTTATATTTTAATCTTTTTATAGAAAAATCATGTCTTTATTTATTTTATTTAAGAAGAAGAATATTAGAAAGCAATTACATAGTGGATCCTAACTTCATTTATATCCTAGAGCTAAACAAATTAGTTACTCATATTTTTAATAAGCAAAATCAAATTTTTATTCATGAATATGGTTAATCCTAATCTAGAAAGCAAAAAAACCTAAACTAGAATGCAATTAACTCTATCTAAAAAGCAAGTAAATAATTAAAAGTAATAGCTTACCCCAGCAGCACGGTATTATGGCCGTCACCCCTTCAGCAAAACCTTAATTTTATTAATTTAAAACGAGTAGAAAATTTACAGGATTCTCTAGAATAAAAGGATACGGCCAATATATAGGCTTCGGAAAACAAAACCCAATTCTAATACAATTATGAAACTACAAACTATAAGATTACAATGAAACCACGGGAGAAAATTCGGATATTGGGGCCCACTTTGGGCCGCCATTTAGCGGCTAAAATCGTTAATTAGCTGTAAAATTAATGAATTTATTTTTGATTTTTCTTTCCCTCGAGTATTTTCTCCTCATGGGTTTATTTGGATGACTGTATTGCACTTTCATTCTCTGCAGTATCGTAATCTCGTAGTCTTGCCCACTTTAGAAACTTTTCGAACTTTGATTTCCTACTCCAACTCTGATTTCATACCATCTCCTTGTATGAATAAAATATCTAAAAAACACACTAAAAATACTAGAGTAGTATTATTTATATACAAAATAGGTAATATGAAGGCTATAAATATGCAATATATGGCACTCATCACACCCCTACACCTATCTCTTGCTAGTCCTCGAGCAAAACCTAATGCTAAAAAGAAAAATAAAAATCCTAACTCATTTTCATAGGAATTGCGATTGCACTTATCATGTGCAACAAGTTTTTAAACCCCTAAATTACTCTAGTGAACGAGTGTTGTCTCGTGAGGGTTTGCAGTGAATATACCTACAAAATTCATGAAGGAAATAGATTAAGCAATAAAGAAAAGAAAAATAAGGATAACAAAAAAATTAAAAAAAATAAAAATTTTATACAAAAGAAAAAAAAAATCTTTTTTTTATAATATTTTCATCAATTAATCTCACTAATATATAAACTCAAGAACGCATTTAGATTATCAATTTTCAAATCGAGCGTCATATCATATACACTTATTATTTTAATAAAAATTTAAATCTTATCTTTCAATACCTACTAACAGATAATCTTTTGGCTCCTATACATCTACGTGCACGTATGATAGTCTACTTTGGTTTTGGACTCCAACTCTAACTTCATGATTCATCTCCTCTCTCATAACAATTTTTTTTTTTTCTTTTTTTTTTTTTTAAGAATATTTCACCTTTCATGCAAATATTCACGCTTACTTAGGCGCAAAGTACCCGATTACTTGGATCGCTCTTTTTTTTTTTTCTTTTTTAGAATATTTTACTTTTCATATGAATATTCACGCTTGCTTAGGTGCAAAGTAACCGATTACTCAGACCATACTTTTTTTTTTCACTATTGAGGCTATTGCCTTAATACCAGGAACACCCCATTATTATATCACTCTCGAGACTATTGCCATAATACCAGGCTCACCTCATTATTTTATTCTCACTTTTTTCTTTTTTTTTTTGTTTAGAGAGAGAAAACTTACTCAATTGTTATCATTTATGTCTTTAACTTAATAAACTATTGTGATGTGAAAAATAGATGTATACATACCTCAAAACTACTGTTAGCCTTATTTAGTTTTAGGATTTTAATTTTTTTTTATAAAATTCAAAGTGTATCGTCCAATTTACTCTCTTATCCAATTTCAAATCTAAATTTATTCTTTTTTCTGTAATTAGGTTGATCTATTGATAAAAATAAATAATTTTTTTTGGTTTTTTATTTTTTTAGTTTTTAATTTTTTTTAGTTAGTTACGCTAAAAACTACCCAAAGTGTAAAATAAAGCAACCCAAAAATCTTAAAATAAAAACTCTAAAAAACCTAAAATCATAAAAAAACACAAAGAAAATATCCTAACCCACTCCCCCACACCTAAACTCGCGTATGTCCTCATACACGAACCAATGGTGGTAAAATAAATAAAGAAATTATTATATAAATATTACACTTACTAGAAAATTTAAACGGTTACGACCTCTTGATCGCTTTTCACTCTCATAGTGTGTCATTTTACATTTTGATATTGATAAATTTAGCCTTTTTATCAGTTTTGCATTTAATCTCTCCATCTTATTTTTGATTTTTCTTAATTTATTCCTACCCTTCTTTCTTTTATTCAATAGTAAAAATTTGAGGTTGGAAAGCGTACCTTTACCATCGTTCATATTCCATCAACGAGCATATTTCATATTAGTAAGTATTTTGGTTTTATCAATTTGTGAAATAACATACTCACTTTGGTGTTGTGAAATCATGAGCTCGATTTTGGAGGGCTCTTTTAAATCATCAGGTAACATGACATCTTTTTTTTGAGTTTCTTTCCATTCTTCTAATGTTCTGGGCTCATCATGCAAATTTTCTTCAAACCTGTCATCAAAATTCTCAAAAGAAAATGGCATACTAGTGGACTTATCGTTAGTCAAATTATTATGAAGGGATAAAAATTCTTCTTCACAAATTTCTTCACAATTTTCATCAATAGAATCAAATGATAATGTGTCACTAGTAAGCTCACCTGAGATAAATCATCAAGCAAAATATTTTCTTTATCACTGGTTTCTTCATAATTGTTGTTACAATGGTCTAAAATAGGTTGATCACAATGTTGAATTATAGACTCATTATGCACAAAATTATTTAACTCATTTTGAATTATAAATATTTCAAAAGATGACTTAAGTGGTTGCTCGTTGGAGTAAGATATGATCAAACTATTAGATGGTTGATCTCCAAAAATTTTAGTTTGAGAAATCGCTTTGAAAAGATTTTCCATATAAGATGCATTTTGAGAGAATGATAATGTTTGAGAGGATGATTTTAGCAAATCTTCTATACCTTCCTCTATTCTACGTCTTTATTCCTCATACTCATGATTGTAATTTTTCTTATTTTCCTCAAATGATTGCATCTCGAGATCATGAGTGAAATTTGAAGGTGGATATGATGGATCCGTATATATATTTGATGACAGATATGAAGTGGTTGTAGGTAATTCTCATGACATGCATATTTTGCTTCTAATCTTTTTAATCTTTCATCTAACATGTTCAATTAAATATCTTGTTCATGATTGAATGTAATACATGAAGATGAATAGTCCAAAAAGAAAGGATCAGATGGAGAACTCTCTTGGTACGGTTCTTCATTATATGCAAAACTAGATTGATTCATCCATTCACAATTGTAATTTTGTATATAGAAAGCTTTCGTAGGTTCATTATATATTGTGTGAAATTGATTATGACCTAGTCCTAACGAAGTTTTTATCCATGGACACTGATAATAATTATGATATGGATCATGACAATGATAGCAACCAGTTGGATTTTGAAACATTTTTTTAAAATTTTTATTTATTTATTTATTTATTTTTGAAGAAGGTGGAGATGGAAAGAGATTGAAAAGAAAAAATAAAAACAATTGAACTTTTATTTTTATAATTTTTAATATTTATTTTACCGAATCAGGAACTCTAAATACAAAATTAGACAAAACTTGAGGTAAAAACTCTCAAATATTGCTGCTAATTAGCGGTAATAACTGCTATTTAGCGGTAAAATCAGGAAATTTACCTCTCTAGCTTTTACAGTACGCTTCCGAAACTCTTTTCTTCCCTTTTTGCTTCCTATATCTAAAGTTCCAAATCTATACACACTCAACACACACTGTTAAGCCATAAAACGTTAGAAAAAGCAAGAAAAATACCATCGATCCCTGGCAACGGTGCCAAAAACTTGATGTGATAATTTACTGCAAGCGTACATTGTCGGTGTAGCGCTGTACAGATTGTCCCACAGAAATCTAAGGTGTTTTTGCGTTCCTTACTCTTTCCTTAGTCTATCGGACTAATTATGAGTTTCTAGATTGGATTTGTTACTATCTAAATAGCCTAGAATTTAGAATCCACTAATTTCCAACTATGTTCTTACTTCTATTATTTTCTTCTATCATAAAAATTTGATCTTTTTTAGTTTAATCTTTATTTAAAGTGCCCTAAGTATGAGCTATCAAGTGGTGTGCAAGTAAACTCATCAAAGATACTACTTTTCATAAAAACAAACTAAATCTTTAGATAATTCAATAAAAAAAATAAAATCAACAATCCCAAACCCTAACTAAGTATAGGCTATTAAGAAACATAATTCAAGTATAACCTATCAATGTCTTAATCTTCGAGTTTTTATATTTTAATCTTTTTATAGAAAAATCATGTCTTTATTTATTTTATTTAAGAAGAAAAATATTAGAAAGCAATTACATGGTGGATTCTAACTTCATCTACATCGTAAAGCTAAACTAATTAGAAAATCATATTTTTAATAAGCAAAATCAAATTTTTATTCATAAATATGGTTAACCCTAATCTAGAAAGTAATAAAACCTAAACTAGAAAGCAATTAACTCTATCTAAAAAGCAAGTAAAGAATTAAAAGTAATGGCTTACCCCTGGAGCATAGTATTGTGGCCGTCACCCCTTCAGCAAAATCCTAATTTTATTAATTTAAAACGAGTAGAAACTTATAGGATTCTCCAGAATAAAATGATACGGCCAATATATAGGCTTCGGAAAACCAAACCCAATTCTAATACAATTGTGAAACTACAAACTATAAGATTACAATGAAACCACGGGAGAAAATTCAGAGATTGGGACCCACTTTGTGCCGCCATTTAGCTACTAAAACTGCTAATTAGCGGTAAAATTAATGAATTAATTTTTAATTTTTCTTCCCCTCGAGTATTTTCTCCTCATGAGTTTATTTTAATGACTGTATTGCACTTTGACTCTCTGCAGCATCGTAATCTCGTAGTCTTGTCAACTTTAGAAACTTTTCGGATTTTGATTTTCTAGTCCAAATCTGATTTCATGCCATTTCCTTGTATGAATAAAATTTCTGAAAAACACATTAAAAATACCCGAGTAGCATTATTTATATAAAAAATAGGTAATATGAAGGCTGTAAATATGCAATATATGACACTCATCACACCCCCACACCTATCTCTTGCTAGTCCTCAAGCAAAACCTAATCCTAAAAAGAAAAATAAAAATCCTAACTCACTTTCGCAGGAATTGCGATTGCACTTATCACGTGCAACTAGCCTTTAAACCCCTACATTACCCTAGTGGACGAGTACTGTCTTGTGAGGGTTTGCAATGAATATACCCACCAAATTCATTAAGGAAATAGATTAAGCAAAAATGAAAAGAAAAATAAGGATAACAAAAAAAATTAAGAAAAATAAAAATTTTATACAAAAGAAAAAAAAAATTTTATAATATTTTCATCAATTAATCTCACTAATATACAAACTCAAGAACGCATTTAGATTATCAATTTTTAAATCGAGCGTCATATCATATACACTTATCATTTTAATAAAAAATTTAAATCCTATCTTTCAATACCTACGAACAGATAATTTATTGGCTCCTATACATCTACATGCACGCGTGATAGGCTACTCCCGCTTTGGACTCCAACTCTAACTTCATGATTCATCTCCTCTCTCATAATATTTTTTTCTTTTATTCTTTTTTTTAAGAATATTTCACCTCTCATGCGAATATTTATGCTTACTTAGGCACAAAGTACTCGATTACTCGGATCGCTCTTTTTTTTTTAGAATATTTTACCTTTCATGCGAACATTCATGCTTGCTTAGGCGCAAAGTACCCGATTACTCAGATCATGTTTTTTTTTTTCACTCTTGATCCTATTGCCTTAATACCAGGCACACCCCATTATTTTATCACTCTTGAGACTATTGCCTTAATACCAGGCTCATCTCATTATTTTATTCTCACTTTTTTTTTCTTTTTTTTTTGTTTAGAGAGAGAAGACTTACTCAATCGTTATCATTTTTATCCTTAACCTAATAAACTATTGTGATGTGAAAAATAGATGTATACTTACCTCAAAACTACTGTTAGCGTTATTTATTTTTAGGATTTTAATCATTTTCATAAAATTCAAAGTGTACCGTCCAATCTACTCTCCTATCAAATTTCAAATCTAAATTTGTTCTTTTTTCTGTAATTAGTTTGAACTATTGATGAAAATAAATAATTTTTTTTGGTTTTTTTATTTTCTTAAATTTTAATTTTTTTTAGTTAGTTACGCTAAAAACTATCCAAAGTGTAAAATAAAGAAACCCAAAAATCTAAAAATAAAAACTCTAAAAAAAACTAAAATCTTAAAAAAAGCACAAAGAAAATATCCTAACCCACTCCCCCACACCTAAACTAGTATATACCCTCATATATGAACCAAGGATAGTAAAATAAATAAAGAAATTATTATATAAATATTACACTTACTAGAAAATTCAAACGGTTACGAACTCTTGATCACTTTCCACTCTCATAGTATGTCATTTTACGTTTTGATATGGATGAACTTAGCCTTTTTGTCAGTTTTGCATTTAATCTCCCCATCTTATTTTTAATTTTTCTTAATTTATTCATACCCTTCTTTCTTTTATTCCATAGTAAAAATTTGAGGTTGGAAAGCGTACCTTTACCATCGTTCATATTCCATCCACGAGCATCTTTCATATTAGTAAGTATTTTGGTTTTATCAACTTGTGAAATAACATACTCATTTTGGTGTTATGGAATCATGAGTTCGATTTTGGAGGGCTCTTTTAAATCATCAGGACCATGACCTCTTCTTTTTGAGGTTCTTTCCATTTTTCTAATATTCTGGGCTCATCATGCAAATTTTTTCAAACCTATCATCAAAATTCTCAAAAGAAAATGCCATACTAGTTGACTTATCGTTAGTCAAATTATTCTGAAGGGATAAAAATTTTTCTTCACAAATTTCTTCACAATTTTCATCAAAAGAATCAAATGATAATGTGTCACTAGCAAGCTCACCATGAGGTAAATCATCAAGCAAAATATTTTCTTTATCACTGGTTTCTTCATAATTATTATCACAATGGTTTAAAATAGATTGATCACAATATTGAATTTTAGACTCATCATGCACAAAATTATTTAACTTATTTTGAATCATATCTACTTCAAAATATGACTTAAGTGGTTACTCGTTGGAGTAAGATATGATCAAACTATTAGATGGTTGATCTCCAAAAAGTTTAGCTTGAGAAATCGCTTTGAGAAGATCTTCCATATATGATGCAATTTGAGAGGATGATACTATTTGAGAGGATGGTTTTAGCAAATCTTCTATCCCTTCCTCTATTCTACGTCTTCGTTCCTCAGACTTATGATTGTAATTTTCCTTATTTTCCTCAAATGATTGCATCTCGAGTTCATGAGTAAAATTTGAAGGTGGATATGATGGATCCGTATATATCTTGATGACAGATATGAAGTGGTTGTAGGTAAATTCTCATGACATGCATATTTTGCTTCTAATCTTTTTAATCTTTCATCTAACATGTTCAATTGAATGTAGAACATGAAGATGAATAGCCCAAAAAGATAGGATCAGATGGAGGACTCTCTGGTACGGCTCTTCATTATATGCAAAATTAGATTGATTCATCCATTCACAACTGTAATTTTGTGTATAGGAAGCATTCGTAGGTTCATTATATGTGGTGTGAAATTGATTATGATCTAGTTCTAACGAACTTTTTATCCATGGACACTGATAACACTACAAGAAAATGGGTTTATAGTGACGATATCTTAGTGACAAGTATTAAAATTGTCACTGAAATTGATTATTTGCGACAAAAATTAAATGTTGTCACAAATAATATGTTTTTAGTAACGGAGATAAATAATTGTCACAAAAACATAATTTTTTGTGACAACAGATAAAATATTGTCACAAAAACACAGTTTACAGTGACGCGAAAGAAATATCGCTACTAAAATATATGGTTTTTAGTAACGCGACTAAAATTTGTCACTAAAAAATAGTTTTCAATGACGCTAACAAAAACTTGTTGCTAAAACTTAAATATTTCAGTGACAACAAAGGAAAAATGTAACTACAATTAATTTTCAGTAACGAAGGCTACAAATCGTCACTGAAAATTAAATTTTTTCTGGGACAACTAAAAAAATTTTGACTAAAAGAATCAGTAACAGAAACTTTATGTCGTCACTAAAACATAAATATCGTTTGTGACAATAAAATAACGCATCACTAAAACTTAATATTTAGTGATGAAAAATATAGTTCGTTACTAAAACATAATTTTTCATGTAACAAATTGAATAATTGTCACTAAAACAAAGTTTTCAGTGAAGAAAACTAAATACCGTCACTAAAACATAAATTATTTTTGTGACAAATTACAAACATGTCACTAAAAATAATTGTTTAGTGATGAAAACTAAATATTGTCATTAAAGTTTAAATTGTTTTAGTAGCAAGTAATAAACTAGTCACTAAAATTGATATTTCAGTGATGAAAATTAAATATTGTTACTAAAACACAAAATTTTGAGTTACAACGAAAAAATTTTCAACTCAAACATGAAAATTAATTACAACTATTTTTAATGGTCACAAACAGTTTTTTTTTGTGAGAAATTATAAGTTACAATTTTTTTTTATTCTAAAATACTTCTATAAAGTTATCAATTTATAACAATCATGAAACTTCAATTATTTATTTATTTTTTTACATCTAATCTCGATCGTCTATCCATATCTTATGATACAATAGCTCTTTGAACTATTAGAAAAATAATACAAATAGAATTACAATGTTTAACCTAATATATATATATATATATATATATATATATATATATATATATATATATATATATATATATATATATATATATATATATATATATATAACCTAACTTAATTTCTACCGTCTATCCAAATACTATATGATAAAATAACTCTTCAATCTATTGTAATTGGAATACAAATAGCTAGAATTATAATTCTTAAGCTAATCTATTTATTTAACCTAAATCCTATCTTAGCCGTCTATCCAGATTCTATGATAAAATAAACCCTCAATCTAATTATATTTATAATACAAATAGAATCCTAATTATAATAAATCTGCTTATTAAGAATCCTAATTATAATACATCTGCTTATTAATAATCCTAATTATAATACAAATCTGGTTATTAAGATTATATAAAACCTAACTCCCACGATTTGGCTATCCTGTAAACCCCCGTTCGGTCCCTCTACCACGTGAGCGCTGCATCTCCCCCGCTCGCCCGCGTTCGTCGCTCGCCACTCACTGGAGATCAACAGTCCGCTCGCCCGCTCACCGGAGATCAACAGCCCGCTCAAGAGCCCGCTCGCCCTCTCAACAGTGCTGTCGTCCGCTCGCCCGCTCAACAGTGCTGTCATCCGCTCGCCGGCTCGCCCGCTCACCGGAGATCAACAGTGCTGTCGTCCGCTCGCCTGCTCACCGGAGATCATAGCGCTGTCGTCCGCTCGTCCGCTCGCCCGCTCACCGGACATCAACAGCGCTGTCGCCCGGATCGCAGTCGCCCGCTCGCCTGCGCGCCGCAGTCCCTCCGCCCTCCATCCGATCCGCAAGCAACTGGTCGATCTCCGCAGTCCCTCCGATCTGCAAGCACACGAGCGCACCCAGTTGAAGACAGCACACGAGCGCCCGCTGATCCGCATCCAATCTGCACCCGCGCGCCCTCTCCGAAGCAGCACACGATCTCCCTCACGAAGAGCAGCGCCCTCTCTCCCTCGTATCTGCAAGGAACAGCGCCCGTGCCCCCTCGATCCGCAAGGAGCAACTATTTGTGTTCGACCGCTCTCCAACAGATTTGCGAGGAATCGCTAGGTATGAAGTCACACGAAATTTTTTTTGTGTTAATGTTAACTCAAATTTACAATTTATAAGCTGATGGTTTTTGAACTCAAAAGATTAAGAATATCTAGACGTCCAGTTTACATTATTTAGTTTATCCAAGCTGAGTTTGAGTTCATGTTTCAAGAGAGAATGGCTTCTTTTATTGGTTCTATATCACAATCAAAAAATTGATTTTTATGTATTTATATGGATTTAATACTTTGCTGCGGACAAAAACAAGTTACAATTTGTGCAAAACTGGATTGTTTTTCTTACGAATATTTTAGCATGTTTATGTGATGAATTTTATTTTTCTATTATACATCATTGATATATATATCAGCTAATTATAAAGCATCTCCTGTGAATTTGGTGTTTGAAAATATGAATGATTGTATATGAATGACTGTATATATTGTATTTGTAACAGATATATGTATTAGCTATTTGAAGATGCAATTAGTGACACTATTAGAAACTTGTCACTAATAATTACCTATTTGTGACAATATTTGTCGTCACTAATTTTGTAATTAATGTCATTATATAATATTATATATATATATAGTGACAAATAGACATTTTTCTGTGACACGTATTGTTATCACAAATTAGATTTAGTGATGACGAACATCGTCACTAAAGAGTTATAATAGTGACAATGTAATAGTTTTTCTGTCGCAAGTTTCATTGTCACAAATACGATTTAGTCATGTTGAAAGTCGTCACTGAAGCGTCAAAATAGTGACGATATAATAACTTTTTAGTGACAACTATTGTTCTCACCAATACGAATTAGTGACGATATTAGTTGTCATAAAAAAAATGTTATAGTGACAATCTAGTTAGTGTTTTGTGACAAGTCATCGATGTCACTGAAAACTAAGTCGTCACTGAAGAGTCATAATAGTGACGATATAATAACTTTTTAGTGACAACTATTATTGTCACAAATACAAATTAGTGACGATATTAGTTATCACAAAAAAAATATTATAGTGACAATCTATTTAGTGTTTTGTGACAAGTCATAGTTGTCACTGAAAACTATTTTCAGTGACGGGCACTAAAAGTCGTCACAAAAACCTTCAGTGATGGCCACATAAGCGACGAGACTTAGTCGTCACTAAACTCGTCACTGAATATTTTCAGTGACAACTTGACGACTTTCAGTGACGACTTTTGTCGTCACTAAAAGCCTATTTTCTTGTAGTGTAATAATTATGATATGGATCATGACAATGACAGCAACTAGTTGGATTTTGAAATATTTTTTTTAAAATTTTTATTTATTTATTTATTTATTTTTGAAGAAGCTGGAGAGGGAAAGAGATGGAAAAGAAAAAAATAAAAACAATTGAACTTTTATTTTTAAAATTTTTTTTATATTTTTTTTAACAGAATTCGGTACGCTATATACAGAATTAGACAAAATTTGGGGAGAAACTCTCAAATATTGCCGCTAATTAGCGGTAATAACCGCTATTTAGCAGTAAAATCAAGGAATTTTCCTCTCTGGCTTTTGTATTGCGCTTCCAAGACTCTTTTCTCCCCTTTTTGCTTCCTGTATATAAAGTTTCAAATCTATACACACTCAACACACACTGTTAAGCCGTAAAACATTAGAAAAAGCAATAAAAGCACCGTTGATCCCTAGCAACGGAGCCAAAAATTTGATGTGATAATTTATTGCAAGCGTACAGTATTGGTGTAGCAATGTACATGTTGTCTTACAAGGATCTAAAGTGTTTTTGCGCTCCTTACTCTTTCCTTAGTCTAACGGACTAACTATGAGTTTCTAGATTGGATTTGTTACTATCTAAATAGCCTAGGATCTAGAATCTACTAATTTCTAATCATGTTCTTACTTCTATTATCTTCTTCTATCATAAAAATTTAATCTTTTTTAGTTTAATCTTTATTTAAAGTGCCCTAAGCAAGATCTATCAAGTGGTGTGCAAGTATAACTCATCAAAGATACTAATTTTCATAAAAACAAACTAAATCTTTAGATAATTCAATGAAAAAGATAAAATCAACAACCCCAAATCCTAACTAAGCATAAGCTATCAAGAAACATAATTCAAGTATAACCTATCAAAATCTTAATCTTCGAGTTCTTGTATTTTAATATTTTTATAGAAAAATCATGTCTTTATTTATTTTATTTAAGAAGAAAAATATTAGAAAGTAATTACATAATGGATCCTAATTTCATCTACATCCTAGAGCTAAACTATTAGCTACTCATATTTTTAATAAGAAAAATCAAATTTTTATTCATGAATATGGTTAACCCTAATCTAGAAAGCAATAAAACCTAAACTAAAACGTAATTAACTCTATCTAAAAAGTAAGTAAAGAATTAAAAGCAATGGCTTACCCCTGGAGTACGGTATTGTGGCCGTCACCCGTTCAGCAAAATCCTAATTTTATTAATTTAAAACGAGTAGAAAACTTACAGGATTCTCCATAATACAAGGATATGGCCAATATATAGGCTTCGGAAAACCAAACCAATTCTAATATAATTGTAAAACTAAAAGATTACATTGAAGCCACGGGAGAAAATTCGGATATTAGGGCCCACTTTGGACCGCCATTTAGCGGCTAAAACTGCTAATTAGCGGTAAAATTAATGAATTAATTTTTTATTTTTCTTCCCCTCGAGTATTTTCTCCTCATGAGTTTATTTTGATGACTTTATTGCACTGTGACTCTCTGCAGCATCGTAATCTCGTAGTTTTACCCACTTTAGAAACTTTTCGGAATTTGATTTCTACTCTAACTCTGATTTCATGCCATCTCCTTGTATGAATAAAATTCTTGAAAAACACACTAAAAATACCCGAGTGGCATTATTTATATACAAAAATAGGTAATGAAGACTATAAATATGCAATATATGGCACTCATCACTCTACCACTACAGATTAAGTATAATAGTGGTAACGAGACAAATACTAAAACTGAGACAGTCATCGCTAAAGATGAGTATGAACTACTTATATAAGCCTTGAGGACTTGGGTATTAAAGATGTCATTGATGATACAGGTGAATGGGTGATTAATGAGAATATTGACTTTACTTATTTGTATAGTGTTGCCACTGATTCTATCAGCTCAACGAATAGTACTAATGCTTATAGCCTCTCTGACTTTGAAGATTAGCAACTATGCATATATCTAAAATGTCATCAATAATGCTATAATCAATCAATGATAGTGCTCATCAGACAGTATTTAAAGTACCTGCTCACTATGTCATATAAAAAATCCATTATTTTCGGAAGGGTTCGACCATGTGCAGGTCCGTCCAACAACAATGAAGATGAAGACCAAGAAGTACATCGATTCTATCACTACATATCAAAATCATTCCGAATGATGGAGAAAATGGGATATGACTTCATCCGAAGGCCAGGACTAAATTTCGGCAAAGGACATCGAATCCTACTACGCTTCTTCGTGACCAAAGGTAAAGAACTCGATTATTATAAACCTGACAGGGGATTGGGATATGTCAAAACACTCGATTATTCATATATAGATGACATTATTTGCCAAAATGAAGAAAACTCCAATGGGGACTCAGATAGCAGTCAAAGGGTAATATCTAAAGTATTGGCTGTGAACATGACATATGCCAGTAAGAGTCCAAACGAAGATAATGAATTGACTCGTTCTCATTACGAAGTGTTAGTTAAATAACTTGATGCCCAATGGAACATGCGCTTCAAGCAACGCAGACTGCCTACCAAAGACAAGTTGGTTCAAATGAACATGGGTGATGAAACTAACTAACCGAAGCTCGTATTCCTAAGTGAGAGTTTGTCTTTTAGTGGAAAAAGGACCTTAAAACTCTCATCCGAGAGTAAATTGATGTCTTTTCTTGGAACTTTGATCATATACTGGCTTAGATCCTCTAGTTGTCATGCATCAACTTAACATTAAGTTGGATGCAAAATCAGTGCAGCAAGATCAAATGTCTAGAGCTAATGGAATCGATTGAGAACGAAATCAAAAAGCTTATATAATCGGGCTTCGTTAGGGAAGAGCAGCACCCTGAATGGTTAGCGAATATTGTTCCGTTTCAATGAAGAATGGAAAGGTCCGAATTTGCATTAGCTTTCAAGATCTAAATGTGGCATGACCCAAAAATGAATTTCCGCTTCCAATAATGGATGTCATGATTGACAATACTTGCAGGTTCGAAATAATGCCCTTCGTGGATAGATTCTCTAGGTACAATCAAATCAAGATATATCCCGAGAACAAGAACACACGTCCTTCAGAACATAATTAGGCATGTATTGCTACAATGTCATGCAGTTCAGTTTGTAGAACATAGGTGCTACATATCAATATGCTATGAGCACGATTTTCTATTAGCATCTTCGTAAAATGGTGGAATGCTTTATGGACGACCTTACTATCAAGAGTCATAGCAAAAATAGTCATAAGACTTGAGAACGGTGTTAAACAATATGAGAAAATACCAGTTAAAAATGAATGTCACTAAGTCCTTTGTAGGTGTCTCTAGTGGTAAATTCCTTAACATCGTCACATCCAAGGGTACTTAAACCCAAAGAAGGTACAAGTGATTCAAGAGATGTAACCACATAGGAACCTCAAAGATCTTCAAGGATTACAAGAGAGGCTAGTGTATATCCGACGATTCATTACCAACCTTTTGCGATGATGCTAGCCCTTCACTAGATTATTGAAGAGGGGGTATCATTCGTTTGGGATGAAGCTTGATAGCACGTTTTTGAAGATCTCAAAATGTACCTCATGAATTCTTCAATGTTGGTAGCACTTGTATGAGGAAAGTTGTTCTTGATATATGTTCGGGCAACAGACCATGCACTTGGTTCTCTATTAGCCCAAATCAACAAACTAGGTCACGAATAAGCCACTTTACTACTTAAGCAGAATTATGGTAGGAGTTGAATACCGTTATACTTTAGTGGTCATAATATTCGCAATTAAGAAAATATAGCACTATTTGGTAGGTGAAATAATCTATGTAATCTCTAGGGTAAATCTCCTAGTATAATTTATGACAAAACCTAAATCATGAAATTGCAAGTTAGCCAATTAGTCAATGCTTTTATCAAGTATATAATATATAGTTTATACCTGTAATGACCCCAATCTTAAGCCCTTATATAAGTTTATTTCATATCATCTATATCAGCTTGAAAGTTAGGACACTAATATGAGTAGGTACTGAGTAAATTGAGTTATATCTTTTCTTCTAATAGTCAATTTCAAATTTTTCAGAGCAAGAATCTCTTATCTTACTATTTCTTAGAATTTTCTATAATTTTCTTGAAATATTTTGCATCAGCCAATTTTTAGAAAAATACCTGATTAAAATAAATGTAATTTTTTTTTTCCAATGTTTCTATCTCACTTTTATCTCTAGGAGCTTTGTAACCTTCCTTGACCAATTTTGAATAGAAGTTAATCCAATAATAATTTTATAATTAAGATGAAGTTCAAGGATTTTTAATATTATTGTTTATCCATCTTCCAACATTTGTTTAACCCCTTGGATAAATTCAGAAAAATTTGAAAAAGTCAGGCTTATTCCTCTTGTAATCCTCTTTATTTTTTTTTTGCAGAGCTCCAACTTAATTCCTTCTCAAATTTTCTCTAACAAATTGCTAAATAATCAGCCAGAAATGGGTTGAAAATTTATTATATGGCTATATAAACTTTGTTCTTGAGTCCAACCTTTTCAAATGAGATCTAATCTTCTTCACCAATATAAGGATATTTTCTCTAGTAGTTGTCCATCATCTCTGATTTGATTCTTGAAAAATTTCTCAACTTTTAAAGGAAAATCGTATCAATATTGACTCTCTAATTTGGGCTCAAGAAGAGGTAAGAATACACTCTCAAATCATTTAAATTTATTATTTCTTGATGAAATATCTTCATATATGATATCATATATTTTACTAACCCATTTTCAAGATAGTACATGCTCAAACTTGCATTTATTTTGAGTTTCACTGCATGTATCATACTATGCATGTTATATTTGCACATATCGCATCACTGTCCTAAGTTACACAATAGCTCATCTTAGAACTACTATAACTTTCCATCTTAACTCCAATTGACCTCATAGTAGTGTTATTGGATAGATAATTTACTAAACTATAATTTTTCCAACTAGACCGAATCCTAATTCAGCCATTCTCTTAGCCAAAAAATATCCTAGAAATTAAATTATTGCTGTTGTATTAGGTCAGCAATTTAGTAGTAGTAGGTCCATAGTAAAATGACCATAAGTTTTATTGTAGAACTTCAATTAAGCTTATAAAAGATTAATTAGAAAATAATTGACTTATCTAAAAGTGTCTAAATTTTAGACTTTAAATTTATTTTATTCATCTTCAAATCAAATCTGGAAGTTCACTTACTGCTGTAGTAGCTCAGTAGTAGCAGGTCTATAGTAAAAAAACATAATTTTTATTCTATAATTCTAGTTAAGCTCATTTGAGATTCATTAGAAGATAATTAACATTTCTATATTTTTCCCAAATCTTAATCTTGAATTCCATTTTGCCCTAATTAAACAAGACATGAAAGATTGATCTGTCCACTAAATTGCAATAATATAAGCATATATGATGTGTCTATGCATATACTGCTTGACTTATGTTATGATACACATGTACACTTGTTTAATTACTATTGTTCTTGCCTATTCATGGGTAGTTCAAACTTGTTATAATTTTTGTCTAGGCACACATGTCATATTCATGCATATACCACTTGACTAGTGATATGATATACATATACACATGTTTATTTACACATATTCTTATCTATTCATAGTACCTCAAGTATGTGAGCATGTTGTATAAGTCATGGGAGTTAGATCTTTGGAGAGTATGTAGTTAATATTTGCCTTATAGATAAACTTACTTCTATATTGATACCAATTAGGTAATAATTTGACCAGATAAGATATTTAGTGTATCTTATGAGGGCAGAGAAGTCGGATCAGATTAGGCATTCATTATCTTGATGACTCGAGATGGCATTTGACTTCCGCGACTATGGACCCAAGGTTTCAATGGGCTCTTGTCTTCAGCCATTTAAAAAGGCAAATTTGAAATGTCTAAGCAGTGGATTAATAAATGCTTTTTCCATATAGCCTCAACACTTGTTATGCTAAGAGAATATAAACTAGTTTCCCACCTCATGAAATGTCTGCATGTTAAAGTATATAAAGAGAATTTTCCAGAACTTATATGAATGTGACGATTTTATTTATTCCAACACTAAATATCATGCGATCGTGATATAACATACAACAATTTGATTAGAAATGTGAAAGGTACAACCAAAGTTTAGAATATTGTTTATTTAGGTACGTGAGAAAAGCTTGTTGAAAGCATATTTAGTTATTTGATACTATATGTGTAACGATTCTAATCTTTAAACCATTGTATAAATTTATTCCGTACCATCTGTATCAGTCTGGGAGCCTGGTCGCTGACATAGGCAGATAGTGAATTAAATCTTTATTTCTACTCTTCAATTTTAAATTTTGGAGAACATGAATCTTTTATTTTGTTATTCTAGCTTTCATAATTTTCTTGAATTACTCTAAACTGGCCAATTTTTAGGCAAATACCCATTTAAAATAATCAAATTAAATCAACATTTTCAATTTTAACCATTTCCTTTTCTCATATTTATCTCTCGTAGGCCACAACGTTTCTTGACTAATTTTGGATTGAATTTGGCCTAATGGTAAATTTATAATTAAGATGAAGTTGAAGGGTATCTATCTTTCAGCTGTTGTTTAACCTCTCAAATAAATTCAGAAAAAATCTAAAAAAATCAACTTTGTTTTTCCAACTGTTATGTGACCAATTTTGGATTGAATTCTCACCATTTATTATTTAGAACTTCAATCCTAATTTCTTCTCAGACTTTCTCAAATAATTCGCTAAATAATCAGTTTGAGATTGGACTAAAAATCTACCTAGTGGCTACATGATGAGCTCTAATCTTCTCCATCAATATGAGTAAATATTCTCCTATACCTATCTATATTTCATATTGTGATTCTTGGATAATGTTTCACTTTTGAATGCATCAAATCGGTTCTTTGCCTATTTAGGTTCAAAAAGAGATAATAATACATTCTCAAATTCTTTAAATTTATGATTTCTTAATATAATCTTCTCACATATGATATCAAATACATTATAAACATTTTTTCAAGATTATACATATTTATACTTGCATTTATCTTGAATTTTATTGCATGAGTCACACCATGCATGTTATATGTGCACAATCGTATTATTGTCCAGACATACATAGTAGTCTATCTTAGAACTGTTATACTTTTGCTTCTTTACTCCGATTGTACTTATTTCAGTACCATTAGAAAGATAATTCATACACTATAATTCTTTCAACTACACTAAATCCTAATTTAGTCATTTTACTATCTAAAAATAGCTTAGAAGTCCATCACTTGCTGCTTTACCAAGTTAGTAGTTCAGTAGCGGCAAGTCTATGGCAAAATGACTATAAGTTTTGCTCTAGAATTTTATTAGAAAGATAATTGAATTATCTAGAATTAATTAAGATTTTAGGTTTTAAATTTAATTTTATCCCAGACAAAGTAAGTCTCAATTGTATCGGGTCCAATTGTATCGGGTCTATAGTTTAGCAGTAACATGCTGATGGAAAAACAAACATAACTTTTATTCTTAATCTCCAATTAAACTCATTTAAAATTCAATAGATAGATAATTGTATTTTTTTTCATAAATGTTCCAAATTTTAAATGCTACTATTATTTTACCCTATTTAAATAAGATTTGGAAGTCTGTTATGTCTACTGAATTGCAGAAATATAGGCACATATATTATGTCCGTGCATATACCGCTTGACTTATGTTTTGACACCCATGCACACGTGTTTAATTAGTCTTATTATTATCTGTATATGGGTGAGTTCAGAATTTTTATAGCTCATGTTTAGTCATAGATGTCATGTTTGCGCATATAACACTTGATTAAAGATATGATGTATATTCAAACATATTTATTTATTTTACTTTTACATGGTCTTCTTACATAGAAATGATATTTCATGCACATGAAAATATTTTATTGTTCTTTTACTTACCAGTATCACTGTGCATGTTGTTTCATATTTACATGACTATTGATACATGATTTCTTATTATAAATGTCACACTGATACATTGATACTTAACATATATTACATTGTGAGTATAGTGGAAATGATTGGTGGAGTAACACGTATTGTGGGAGTTTCTTATCTTATTTGAATGTATCAGCCGATCTATGTACTGGCACCATTAGTTTCTTATATGCTTAGTGGCACGTCATCCGATTCGGTATGAAGATTAGTATTTAGGCCGTAATCCCGAGTACGCATGGGATATCTAGTGTACCTAGCGGCACATCATCTGGTTCATGTGGAGACCGGTGCTTGAGGCCGTGGTACTGGATATGCATGGTATACTCTTTGAACACGTGAATACTCCCATCATTCAGTTCCAAACTAATATGATAGAATGTGCATCCATTTGCTTGTTCATGTTATACTACATGTACCATGTACTTCATGATTACACCTTGTATTTTATGATTCATATGCTTGATCATGTTATATTATATATATAGATTATATTAAGCATACCATGTACTTCACGACCCATATGCATATATCTTCTACATTTCTCCCCACTATAATGCCACACACGCATTTTTATATAGTTTCTATAATATGGTTTGTATACTTGTTTGGGCTCTAACCTCTGGGATTCTCACAATGGGTGTGTATTGAAAGAAATGATTCTTTTAGGGAGATGCTCCTCCCTGCCGATTGATGCAGCGACATACCTTATATCTAGAAGCCATGATTACAGTGCCTGAGGAGAAAGACCCACCTCTCGAGGATCCCTACTTTTAGGAGTAGGTTGAGCATCAGTATCTTACCTTTTTGTAGGATCTTCATTCTTTTTTTTTGTATATATCATTTTGGCTTATTTGTGCATATTTATCCTGATTCGTAGCTCTATCCATGACATCTCGTTATTCTTGTATATATTCAGTACTTATATTGCTTTATTATAATATTGTATATGAATCTACATGAACAAAAATTTTGTGTAAAAACTGCTTATTATTTCCATATGCCCATTTTTAGATATTGGCCTTAATGCATTGTGGTAGATAAATTTAGACATGTGGTTTTATATTCTATATTCATACTTTCGCATCTCTTATCCGTAATTGTATAGTGTAATGGCCTTGTGCATTCTGCTATGGAGAGTGACCACCGGTGATACCTTATCCATTATTGAGATACACACTCTTGAGCCCACCAATATTTGACCCATGACTTTATGATCCTGCATCAATATTTTTTTGTTTTATTATCTTGTTCTATATCCTAGTCTTTATTTTTTATCATGATTCCGTCTTTATACTTTTATTTCTAGAGAAATGACCTTTCAATTTAGTTCTTTTAATACTATACTCAAACATCTCTAGTGCCTTTTCAACTCCTTGCCTAAGTTTATTATAGAATTGGTATTCTTTTAGAAATATCATCTTTGTTTCACCGAGTCTATACTAAATTTCTCCACATTATTTTATATGGTGCAGGTAAAATATGACCTTTATATATTTAATGTACTTATAAGTAATGATCTAAATTGCTAGAAACCTATGGATGTGATAAGAATTTTTGTAGGCACAATATTATGGCTGGTGATATGATAAATTTACTGCAAACGCAAGGTATCGGTTGTAACGCAAACAGATCATCCCATAAAGATCTTAAAGAGTTTAGCTATCATACCTTCCTATTATTTTAGCAAGCTAACTAATAAGTTTTAGATGAGGTTTCGATTATTCTAATTAGTCTAGGACATAAAATTCACTAGTTCACAACCAAATATTATTTATATTATATTCTTCCTTTCATAAAAAGTCATCTTTTAGTTTAATCATTATTTAAAGTCCCCTAAGTATGAGCTATCAAACTATGTGCAAGCATAACTCATCAAAAATATTACTTTTTATTAAAACAAACTAAATTATTAAATAAATCTATGAATAAAATCAAAATCAATAACCCCAAACCCTAACTAAGTATAGTCTATTTAAATATTTAAATTAAATATAACCTGTCAAAGTATTAATCTACTAGTTATTATATTTTCATCATTTCATACAACAATCATTTCCTTTTTAATTTTTATTTTAGAAAGAAGACAAATTTAATTTATACGTGGTTGATTACTACATTCATCTACATCCTACAACGAAATTAAATTACTGACACATAATCCTATTGAACAAGTTTCTATTTTTATTCATGAAAGCAATAAAAATCTTATTTTTCCTAGAAAGCAATTAGACTTATACTAGAAAACTATAAAACTATACTAGAAAATAATTAAACTATACTAGAATGCTATTAAACTAAACTAGAAAGCAAATAAAAATTTATTACCTACTAGAAATTGATGAACAGTAAAGGATCACCTATGGAACTAAGATATTGTGGTCGTCACCCCTTTGATTAATCCCCTAATTTAATTAATCTTAAAATTGTATAAAAAACCCTAATTTATAAGGATACGACTAATATATAGGCCTCAGACTTCCAAACATAATCTTGCTACAATTGAATAAATATAAAATTGCAACAAAGCTCTTATAAAAATTTCAGTTATTGTTTCAAAAGTCTTGCCGCCAAATACCGATGTTGACTGCCATTTAGCATAGCTTTTATTTTTCTAGTGAAGCCCTAATCCTTGTGTGACTTAGCAAGAGAAAATTCAATGCATGTGGGCCCCATTCTACTGTCAAATGGCGGCTATTACCACCATTTGGCAACAAAAGTTGCTCCATTATGTTGCTGACTTCTGTTGCTTGACTCTTTGGCTTTGTTCTTCTCTTTTAACTGACTGGATCTAACTTTACTACTCTTATTGTTCTTGTAGCTTTATTCCTTTTAAGCTCGTTTAGGAATTAGTTTCCTAATCCGTTTCTAATTTCGTGCCATATCCTTGTAGGAATAAGTTTAATCTAAAAGCACACTAAAAATACCCGAGTAGTATTATTTATATACAAAATAGATAATAAGAGGGATATAAATATACAATATATAGCACTTATCGCACCCCACACCTATCTTTTGCTACTCCTCAATCAAAATCTAGCCTAAAAATATAAATAAAAATCCTAACTCACTTTCGCAGGAGTCACGATTACACTTAGCACATGCAACAACCTGTTAAACCCCTAGGTTATCCTAGTGAACAAGTTATGTCTCGTGTAAGTTTGTAGTGAATATACCCACATAATTCACAAAGAAAAGAGATTAATGTTGCTAATGGAGCCCATTGCCGTAACGGGTTTCGGTCAACCGAAACGGATCCAAAACCGGCCCAAACCCATTATGATATAATATATATATGGGGTGTGGTGCTAGGGTTTTGTGAGAGCCAAAAGAGCCGAAAAAAAAGAGAAGCTGAAAAATAAAAGGCGGTGGTTTTTCTTTGGGTTTCTTCGGCGGCCGAAACAAAGAGGTAAATCACTGCAACAAGAGGTTAGGGTTTTGATCTCAAAATCTTGTGTGATTTCTTTGTGTTTTCTCTTGTGGTTGAGAACGAGAGTATTGTAATCCTTTTTGATATAGTGGAAGTTTTTCGATCGTGTCCCCGTGGACGTAGGCATATTGCCGAACCACGTTAAATCTACGTGTTCTCTGTCTCTGCTATTTTTCTCTTCGGTTAACTATTTGATTCTGTTGGTTGTTGCATTAGTATTATTCCGCTATCTTTTGCTAACAATTGGTATCAGAGCCCTGGTTCGGGTCACTCAGATTGGTGTTGATTTTGAATGAGAGTTATGACGGAAGATAGGAAAGGAGAAATTGAAAAATTTGACTGGACAGATTTCCAATGGTGGAAGTTGCAGATGGAAGATTATTTATATCAAAAGAATTTACATCAACCACTGATTGGAGAAAAGCCAGAAAAGATGACTGATGAGGAGTGGGCATTGTTGGACAAGAGGGTTTTAGCGCAGATTCGATTGTGCCTGACAAAGTAGGTTGTGTTCAACGTCTCCAAGGAGAAGACCACTTCAGGTTTGATGCCAGCGTTGGCTAAATTTTATGAGAAGCCGTCTGCTTCAAATAGACTGTTTCTAATGAAAAAGTTGTTCAACTTGAAGATGCCTTCCGATAGTTCAGTTGTTAATCATTTGAACGAATTTAACACATTATGGGCGCAACTTGAATCTTTAGATTTTGTCTTTGCTGATGACATTAAAGCTTTGATGTTTATGTGTTCGTTACCGGATAGTTGGAGTAATGTTGTTATGACCATCAGTAATTCTTCCAATACTGCTCTTAAATTCAATGATATTGTGAGTACAATCATGAATGATGAATTGATGAAAAAGAGCATGGGTGAGAGCACAGTTTCTACAAGTACTGCTCTGTCGGTTGATAATGACAGACGAAAGGAAAGGGGTAGAAGTTCAAGCAGGGAGTCGAAGCAAAGAGGAAGATCAAAATCTAAGGGGAAATTCAATAAAAAGTTAGTGTGTTGGAAATGTAAGACAGAGGGTCATATGAAGAAGGATTGTCCAAACAAAGACAAGGAAGGAGCGAATGTGGTGAATCCAAGTGAAGAGTATGATGACTTGTGTTTGTCTGCTTATACAGAATCAAGGTCAGATTCGTGGTTTGTAGATTCAGGGGCTTCGTTCCATTGCACTGCTCGCAGAGAATGGTTTGAGAATTATGTCCAAGGTGATTTTGGGCATGTGACTGTTGGTAATGGGCAGGAATGCAAGATTATCGGTAAAGGAACAATTCAGCTAAAGTTGCACAATGGTGGAAAGTTACTTTTACAAGAGGTCAGGCTCATACCAGATTTGAAGAAGAATTTAATATCTGTTAGCAAGCTGGATGGCGAAGGTTATCAAATCTCATTTGAAAAGAAACAGTGGAAGATCAGTAAAGGAGCAATGGTAGTGGTCAAGGGTGAGAGAGTGGGAACTCTATATTTACTCTCAAGCTCGGTAGATCACGTTGTTTCTTTGGCCACCGTGAAGAATGAGAAGGCTACCTTATGGCATTAGAGGCTCGGTCACTTGAGCGAAAGCGGCATGAGGGTATTGCAATCCAGAGGTATGTTGACAGATATGAAAGATGCTAATTTTGATTTCTGTGAGAACTGTGTGTTTGGAAAGCAGAAAAGAGTTAGCTTTATGAAGGATGGCAAGGAGAAGAAAACCGAGAGATTGGAGTTGGTGCATACAGATGTATGGGGACCTTCTTCGGCGAAGTCTCTTGGAGGTAATTCTTATTTTGTCACTTTCATAGATGATGCAAGTAGGAAAACATGGGTGTTTGCACTTAAACAGAAATCCGATGTTTTCAAGATCTTCAAGGTATGGAAAGCTCCTGTTGAGAATGAAACAGGTTTGAAGGTAAAATGTCTGTTGTCAGACAATGGTGGGGAATTTTACAATAGGGAGTTCGATGACTATTGCTCTACCCACTGGATCAGGAGAGTGAAGACTGTACCGAGGACACCGCAGCAAAATGACGTGGCTGAGAGGATGAATAGAACCATTTTGGAGCGAGCTCGGAGTATGAGACTACAAGCAGGTTTGCCTTTGCAACTTTGGGGAGCCGCTGTAGATACGGCAGTCTATCTGATCAACAGAAGTCCAGCTAGTGCTTTAGATGGAGGAATTCCAGAGGAGGTGTGGTCTGGTAAGACTGTGAATTATTCATTCTTAAAAGTGTTCGGTTGTATAGCATATGCACATGTGGATCATGAGATGAGAAAGAAGCTTGATTCTAAATCTCAAAAGTGTGCATTCATTGGATACGGTGGCGACGAATATGGTTATCGCTTATGGGATTATGAGCATAACAAGGTAATTCGTAGCAGAGATGTAGTATTTAATGAGGGCTGTATGTATAAAGACCGAATGGAAAGTAAGAATGATAATGCAGTGGAGAAACAACACTTGGAGTTGGATGAGCCACAGGATGGGATGGATCCCATGGATAAAAGAAATGAAGAAATACCTATATCTGAAGGAGAAGAAATGGCTACACCTGAGAATACACAAGTTTCAGATGAGACCTAACAGGAGAGAGAGCCATTGACTGAAATAGATGGTTCCAGTACTTCATCAGAGAGTGTTCCCACTTTGAGGAGGAGCACGAGGATAAGGAAGCCAACCCAAAAACTTTGTCTTGCATTATATCATGTTTTGTATACTGATGCAGGTGAACCAGAGAGTTACCAAGAGGCTATGCAGGATAAACTTCATCTTAAGTGGGAGAAAGCCATGCGTGATGAGATGTCTTCTTTGAGGAGAATCACACATGGGAATTGGTGAAGCGACCGGAAAAGATAAAAGTATTGCATAACAAGTGGGTATACAGGGTAAAACATGAGGCAGGAGGGACACAAAGGTTCAAGGCTAGACTTGTGGTGAAGGGATACGGTCAGAGAAAAGGTATTGATTTCAATGAAATATTTGCACCTGTTGTCAAGATGACTTCTATCAGAACAATACTAAGTATTGTGGCTGTAAAAGGATTATATTTAGAGCAGTTCGATGTGAAGACTGCTTTTCTTCATGGTGATTTGGAGGAAGAAATATACATGGAACAGTCGGAGGGATATGAAGTTAAAGGAAAAGAAAATTGGGTATGTCGACTGAAAAGGAGCTTGTATGGGTTGAAACAAACGCCGAGACAATGGTACTTGAAGTTCGACAAGTTTATGTTGGATTCGGGTTTTGCCAGAAGCAATTCAGATCATTGTGTATATCTACAAAAGTTTAAGGATGGTAACTTTATTATAATTACTTTGTTTGTAGATGATATGCTTGTGGCAGGTACATGCATGAAGAAAATCAATGATCTGAAAAGAAAGTTGGCAGGGAGATTCTCTATGAAGGACATGGGTGAGGCTAAACAACTTCTTGGGATGCAAATTACCTGAGATAAGAAAAACAAGAAATTGTGGTTATCTCAGAAGGGGTACATCAAGAAGGTGTTGGAAAGATTCAACATGGAGAATGCAAAACCGGTAACTACAGCTCTTGGTGGTCAGTTCAAACTGTCAAAAGAGTAAGGTGCTAAGACAGATGAGGAGAAGAGACACATGGAGAATGTGCCTTATTCATCGGCCGTTGGGAGTCTCATGTATGCAATGGTGAGTACAAGACCAGATATTGCACATGCAGTGGGAGTAGTGAGTAGATTCATGAAGAACCCTGGAAAGGAACATTGGCAAGCGGTGAAGTGGATTTTCAGGTATTTGAAAGGTACTTCAAATTATTGTTTGTGTTTTGGGGGTGATAACATTGATGTGCAAGGTTTTGTGGATTCGGACCATGCGGGTGATAGAGACAATGGCAGGAGCACCACAGGTTATGTTTTTACTGTAGGAGGAACAGTGGTAAGCTGGGTTTCAAGACTACAATCAATTGTTACTTTATCTTCGACAGAAGCTGAGTATGTTGCAGCTGCAGAAGCAAGTAAGGAGTTTATTTGGTTGCAGCGATTGATGAGTGAGTTGGGTTTTGATGGAGTGGATTGCAGGTTATTCAGTGACAGTCAAAGTGCAATTCATCTTGCTAAGAACTCGGCGTATCATTCACGGACTAAACATATTCATTTGAGATATCACTTCATTAGATCCTTGTTAGAGGATGGCCAATTGAAGTTAGAGAAGATTGAAGGCAGTAAGAATCCTGCGGATATGTTGACAAAACCGGTTGAAGGGAAAAAGTTGAGCTATTGCTCAACTTTGGTGCATTTGTATTGAATGCTGAAATTGGGACTTTGAACGATCGAGGTAAAAACTTTGAACACTGGAATTATCATGTATAGAGATTACATTTTTTACAATAGGTCTCCAAGTGGGAGATTGTTGCTAATAGAGCCCATTGCCGTAACGGGTTTCGGTCAACCGAAACGGATCCAAAACCGGCCCAAACCCATTATGATATAATATATATATGGGGTGTGGTGCTAGGGTTTTGTGAGAGCCAAAAGAGCCGAAAAAAAAGAGAAGCTGAAAAATAAAAGGCGGTGGTTTTTCTTTGGGTTTCTTCGGCGGCCGAAACAAAGAGGTAAATCACTGCAACAAGAGGTTAGGGTTTTGATCTCAAAATCTTGTGTGATTTCTTTGTGTTTTCTCTTGTGGTTGAGAACGAGAGTATTGTAATCTTTTTTGATATAGTGGAAGTTTTTCGATCGTGTCCCCGTGGACGTAGGCATATTGCCGAACCACGTTAAATCTGCGTGTTCTCTGTCGCTGCTATTTTTCTCTTCGGTTAACTATTTGATTCTGCTGGTTGTTGCATTAGTATTATTCCACTATCTTTTGCTTACAATTAAGAAATAAAGAAAAAAATAAGGATAACCAAAAATGAAGAAAAATAAATTTTATATAAAAGAATAAAAAATCCTTTTGGTATTTTCTGCAATTAATCTGGCTAATATACAAAATCAAGAACGCGGAACTTTTCAAGTCAAGCATCATATCAAATTTATTATTATTATCATCAAAAATTCAAATCTTATCTTTAATATTACTAATAAATAATTCTTTGGCTCCTATACGTATATGTGCATAAGTAATAGTTTATTTCGGTTTTGAACTCAAATTCTAAATCATGATTTATCTTCTCTCTCTAAATAGTTTTTTCTCTTTTTTTTTTCACTTTTCTTCCATGAATACTTACCTTTCGTGAGAATACACTTGTTTAGGTGCAAATACCCTATTACTAGAATCATACTCTATTTCTTAAAAATATTGTTCGTATGAATATTCATATTTACTTAGGCACAAATATCCAACTAATTAGTAATTCTTAATAAATTTATTTATTTATAAAGGATTATTGCTTTAAGTACCAGGATACCTCTTTATTCTTTATTCTTTTTTCTTTTATATAATTTTTTTTTTCATATTTAGAGAGAAAACACAACTCTATTATGATCATTTTTATCCTTAACCTAATAAACTGTTCTAAAGTAAAAAATAGATGTATATATACCTCATAATTACTATTAGCAGTATTTATTTTTTGGATTTTTATTTTTATAAAAATGTGAGTGTATTATTTAATCTACTTTCATATCAAATATTCAATTTAAACTTATTCTTTTATTTGTAATTAGCTGGGATTTATTGCAGAAATATTTTTTTTATTTATTTCAGATTTTTAATTTAATTTTTTTCAACGTACCCTAGAAACTACCTAAAGTATAAAATAAAGAAACATAAAAAAATTAAAAAACTAAAAAATTAAAATCATAGACAAACTAATAAAATAAAAAACCTAGAAAAATAGAAAAATCTTCTAATCCACTCCCCCACACCTAAACTCATGTATACCCTCATACATGAACCAAGTGTGGCAAAATAAAAATGAGAAGTATTTTACAAATAAAGTACAAGTAATAAGAATCATGAAAACTCATAATCTCATAAAGGTCAACTTTAAATATACAGAAGGTTGAAGCCTCTTGATCACTTTCTACTTTCATAGTGTGTCATTTTATGTCTTGATATAGATGAACATAATTTTTTTGTCAAATTTGTATTTAATCATTTCATCTTGTTTTTTTATTTTTGCTTAATTTGTACCGACCTTTTTTTTTTTATTCACTAGCAAAATTTTAAAGCTGGAAATTATACCTTTGTCATTATCTATATTCCACCCAAAGCATCTTTCATGTCAGTAAGCATTCTAGTCTTATCATCATATGAAATAACATACTCAGTTTGATATACTGGAATTATGAGCTCGGTTTGGCTTTCTCAAATCATCAAATATCATGATCACTCTTCTATGTTTCCATTAACTCTTCTAGTGTTCTTGATTCATCATATAAATTTCTTTCAAACCCGTCATCAAAATTTTTAAAAGAAAATGCCATGTTAGTGGACTTATTATTAGTCAAGTCATTATGAATAAATAAAAATTCTTCTTAACAAAATTCTTCACAACTTTCATCGAAAGAATCAAAAAATAATATGTAACTGGAAAGCTCATCATGAGGCATATCATCAAGCAATCGTTTCTCTTCATTACTAGTTTCTTCATAATTGTTAGCACAATGGTGTAAGTCGAAGAATGGACTCATCATGTATAAGATTAGTTAACTCATTTTGAATCATATTAATTTCAAAAGTTGACTAAAGTGGTCACTCATAGGAGTTAGATATGTTCAAACAATAAGATGGTTAATTTTAAAAAAACTTAATATGAGAAATCATATGAGGAAAGTTCAACATAAGATGCAGTGTGAGAGGATTATTTTAGTAAAGGTTTCATAAATTCCTCTATTCTATTTGTTCATTCCTCTGTTTTATGATTCTAAGCTTCCTTGTTTTTCTCGAATGATTGCATCTCGAGATCAAGAGTAAAATTTGATATTGGATATGATGGATCTATATACAAATTTGATGATATTTATGAAGTAGCTGTAGGTAAATTCTCACGATATGTATATCTCGTTTCGAGTCTTTTTAATATTTCATCTATTATGTTTAATTGAATCACTCATTCATGATTGAGTTTAAAATATGGAGATGATTGGTCTACGAAGAAAGCATTAGTTAGATAACTCTTGTGATATGGCTCTTGACTGTAAGAATAATTCATCCATCCAAAATTATAATTTAGTGGATAGAAAATGCTTGTAGGTTCGTGATATGTGGTGTAAATTTAATTATGACCTAGTCCTAACAAACTTCCTATTTATAGACACTGATCATAAACATGGTATGAATCATGACAATAATAGCATCCAGATATAGAATATTGATTTGGAAACATATTTGTTTTTTCTAAGATTTTTTGAAGAAAAGGTGGAGAGGAAAAGAGATGGAAAAGATAAAAAACAAGTCGAGAAGTTTTTTGTTTTTTAGAAAAAATTAGGAAACTAAATACTAGAAACAAGAAAATAATTGGTAGTGGCAGGTTTACCCACAACCTCTGATTGGCAATAATTGCAACTAATTGACAGCAAAATCAGGGCCTTTGACTCCTTACTTTTTATAGCTAATTCTTGTTGCTCTTCTACCCCTTTTTGCTTCCCTGTACCTGTACTTTAGTATCCTTATACACTTAGCACACACTGTTAACTTGTAAAACTCAGGAAAAAACAAAAAAACATCGTCGATCCCCAGCAATAATGCTAAAAATTTGATGTGATAAATTTACTGCAAATGCACAGTATTGGTTGTAGCACAAGCAGATCTTTAGATCATCCTATAAAGATCTAAAGAGTTTTGCTATCTTACTCTTCCTATTATTTTAACTAGCTAACTAACAAGTTTTAGATGAGGTTTAGATTATTCTAATTAGTTTAGGACATAAAATCCACTAGTTCACAATCAAATATTATTTATATTATATTCTTCCTTTCATAAAAAGTGATCTTTAGTTTAATCTTTATTTAAACTAACCTAAGCATGAGCTATCAAATTATGTGCAAGTATAACTCATCAAAAATATTACTTTTTATTAAAACAAATTAAATTAGTAAATAAATCTATGAATAAAATCAAAATCAACAACCCCAAATGCTGACTAAGCATAGTCTATTCATATATTTAAATTAAATATAACATATCAAAGTATTAATCTACGAGTTATTGTATTTTCATCTTTACATACAAAAATCATTTCTTTTTTAATTTTTTTTTGAAAGAAGACAAATAAAATTTATACATGGTTGATTCCTACATTCATCTACATCCCACAACTAAATTAAATTAGTTACACATAATCCTAACGAACAAGTTTCTATTTTTATTCATGAAAACAATTAAAATCTTATTTGTCCTAAAAAGCAATTAGACCTATACTAGAAAGCAATAAAACTATACTAGGAAAATATTAAACTATACTAGAAAGCTATTAAACTAAACTAGAAAGCAAATAAAAATTTATTACCTACTAGAAAGTGACGAACAGTAAAGGATCACCTCTGGAGCTAAAGTATTGTGATCGTTGCCCCTTTTGTTAATACCATAATTTTATTAATCTCAAAATTGTATAAAAAAAACCCTAATTTATAAGGATACGGTTAATATATTGGCCTCCAACTACCAAACCCTAATTCTATTGCAACTAAATAACTACAAAATTATAATAAAGCCCTCACTAAACTTTCAGTTACATAATCAAAAGCCTTGCCGCCAAATAGCACCGTTGATTGCCAAATAGTGGAGCTTTTATTTTTCTAGCGGAACCCTAATCCCTATATGACTCAACAAGAGAAAATTAAATGCATGTGGGTCCTATACTGTCACCAAATGGCAGCTATTGCCACCATTTGGTGGCAAAAACTGTTCCATTTGGTTGTTGGCATCTACTGCTTGACTCTTTGGCTCAATTCTTCTCTTTTGACTCACTAGATTGCACTTTAGTGCTATGTAGCCTTGTGTTCTTGTAGCTTTATTCTTTTTTAGATCTTTTTGGAGTTGGTTACTTAATCCATTTATGATTTCGTGCCATATCTTTTTAGGAATAAGTTTAACATGAAAATATATTAAAAATACCCGAGTAGTATTATTTATATACAAAATAGATAATATGAGGACTATAAATATATAATATATGACACTCATCAGCTGGTTCTCTGACAAAATTTTAGGAAGGTGAATCTTGAAGGAAAATGCATTTCTAAAGATTAGGATGAGTGAAAATATGTTCGATTTATAACACCAGGTATCTAAAATCACGCTAAGGTTTTAGCAAATCTATCCGCTGCCTCATTTCTAGTATCAATATTTTGATATGTAGAAATAACCTTGATTATCATGCACCAATACAAGCATAAGGTGTTAGACATAACGATCCTCCCATTTCTAGACATGGGGTCATAATAAGACAATTATATATATATATATATATATATATATATATATATATATATATATATATATATATATATATATATATATATATATATATATATATATATATGATTTCTAATGATATAAGAGACCACGGCAAATTAAAACATTGATAAGTGTTGAAATTTCTGATATGCTAGTTTTATGAAGAAAAAAAGGGTTGGTATTAGATTTGTTATGGTTCTAAACAACAAACGGCTTTGGGATTGGCTAAAAGCAAGAATTGGATTTTGTATTGTACAATCAATAAGAGTGCTTAATCGGGATGTTGATTGGTGAGTCAGTATCAAATTTTCATGATCTATGACCAAATCCTATGTTTGCGAGCATTATGGTGGCATTGGTGGATGCAAATTGGGCAAAGTTCATTGTTACATAGATAAACACCACGTGGGGTGATTGAAGATTGGCCTTGACCTAAATGATTAGCGTTCAGTATTTGGATAGTTGTACATATGAGATATAGTTTTCTTCAAGGTGATGGATGTAGTTGCTTCTTATCTTGGTGGGCTCATGGTGATGTACATTTATAGGTGTTTTATCTCTAGATGGATTATGGTTTTGAAAGAAAAAGAGACCTAGGTGGGATACGTTAGAGCATTCATGGTTGTCTAGTGTGAGATATATATTATTGTGGATGCTCGGGTAAGGTATAGAGCATGGCATAGCAGTTATATGAACATCATGTACTTGTAGCTTTATGCTCTTTTTCATGATTGGATTAAAAATTATCTTGAAATAAAAAAAAAATAACGTTACCTACAAAGAATTATATTAACAACAAGAATCACTTTTGGAGCTTCAGTATTGTGGCTGTCGCTCCAAGGGTCTCCTAATCTTTATGAATTTTAACGATACATAAGAAACCCTAATTTATAAAGATACAACTAATAAATAGGTCTCAGACTACAAAACTCTAATCCAGTTACAACTGAACAACTACTAAATTATAATAAAATCCTCATAAAAATTCCAGTTAAAGAATCAACAGTATTGCTGCCAAATAGTGGAGCTTAATTCTGGTCAACAAAATCCTAATCCTTTTGTGAGTCAACACAAAGAAGTGGGGGCTCAGTGGGGTCCATTCTGTTGTCAAATGGAAACAATTGCCGTGAATTGATGGGAAAAGCGTGGCCTCTAGTGTTGTAGCTTTTTCTTCTCCTTTCAATGACTGAATTCAACTTTTGGCTTTCAAGCTTTGTATTCTTGTAACTTTTTTCTCTTTTCCATGACTGGATTAAACATTATCTAGAAAGCAAATAAATTACGTTACCTACAAAAAATGAGATGAACTGCTAGAATCACCTTTGGAGCATCAGTATTGTTGTCGTCGCTCCTAGAGTTTAACCTGCTTATCTTTATTAATTTTAATAATGCATAAGAAATCCTGACGTACAAGGATATGGCTAATAAATAGGTTTCGGACAACCAAATCTAATCTAGTTACAACTAAATAACTACAAAATTATAACAAAGCCCTCAAAAAATTTCAGTTAAAGAATCAAAAGTCTTGTCACCAAATAGCTATACTGGCTGCCAAATAGCGGAGCTCAATTTTCCTCAACAGAATCCTAATCCTTTTGTGAATTAGCACAAAGAAGCGGAGGCTTAGTGGGGCCCACTCTGACGCCATATGGTGGCAAGTGCCACCAATTTGCAGCAGAAGCTTGGCCTTTAGTGTTGTAACTTCTGACATTTGATTCTTTGGCTCTGTTCTTCTCATTTCCATGATTGGATTCAAGTTTTGTGCCTTCAAACTCTATGTTCTTGGAACTTTCTTCTTTTTTCATAACTAGTAAAAACTATCTAGGAAGCAAATAAGTTACGTTATCTACGAAGATCCCAATGAACAACAAAAATCATATTCGAAGTTTTAGTATTACGGTTGTTGCTTCTAGTGTTAAAGTCGTCACAGTGACCATTTGTGACAAAAATTTAAAGTTATCACAAATAATTAATTTAAATGATGGAAATAAATAATTGTCGCTAAAACTTATTTTTTAGTGCCAACAGATTACAGCTCATCACTAAAACATAAGTTTTAGTGATGAGAACTAAAAATCATCTCTAAAACATAATTTTTTTAGTGATGATAAAAAAACTTGTCACTACATCTTAGTTTTCTATGACGATGACTAAAAATTATCACTAAATTATAATTTTTTAGTGATAACTAAAAAACTTATCACTAAAACTGAGTTTTCAGTGATGAAAACTTAATATCCTTACTAAAACATAAATTTTTTCAGTTATAACTAAAAATGTTGTCGCTAAAACTGAGTTTTCTGTAACAAAGACTAAATATCATCACTAAAACATAAATTTTTTAGTGACAACTAAAAGACTTGTCAATGAAACTGCAACTTCTGTGATGAAGATCAAACATCGTCACTAAAACGTAAATTTTTCAGTGACAATGAAAAAAACTTCTCACTAAAACATATATTTTTTTTGTGACAACAGTTGAAATTTGTCACTGAAACATTGGTTTCAATGACAATTTTTTAAACTTGTTATGGAAAATATAATGTAATAGATTTAATTGTCACGAAAAGTTTTTATTCATTTTTCTAATTAAAAATAATTACTTTAGTGCTTCAAAAAAATAATTGCTTTAGGATTCCCAATATTTATAAAAATATCATCCCATTCTTAAATATCTCATCAAACTGTTTGGACTTTCACCTCTATCATATAACCTAACTGCGTGAGATCATGTCTTCCCAAAACCCGATCTAGCCGTCATCCTCCCTTCCTCACGAAGACACCATGTGCACGACAGCCACCAACGAGCGACTGCTACGAGCAACCACCGCAACCGACAGGTGATCACTGTAAACCCATGGTGGCCTCGACCCCGCGACCTCATGCTACCCCAGCCCAAACTACATGATGTTGGCCCGTAGGGACGCTAGTGCGAACGACACGGAGCACCCTTGACCATGAACTGCGTGTCCTCCACTTGCACCTTGACCATGAACCGCGCGCCTCCACCTATACCGGTAGCCCCCCGCCCATGTGTGGTTTTTTTTATATACCCAATTATGATATGCATTTAGACTTAAGATCCACATATTTGAGAACAATCTCTTGCTTCGAATACAGATCACGGTCTACATTCAAGCTCCACATATAAATATTCTAGTGTACCCAATCTCATGCTTTAATTACCAAGTTCTTGCGACCTTAGATTTTCCTAAATAGTCAATAATTTTATTGTTTAATGAAAAGGGATAGATGATGCAAAGTTTTTTTTGTTCATCATGGTGACATGTACATTATATATATATTAGACTTCTTCTAAAATAGTGAGGTATAGTGTGTGTGTGTGTATATATATATATATATATATATATATATATATATATATATTATTTCATCAGTAAATTCTTTTTTCCTAAGATCATAGTGTTTAAAATTTAATGCTTGTAACATGAAGATTTTCTTGTGATATTTATAATTCCCAAAAAAAATAAATTTGATATATTTTTCAATGAATGTCTCATGTCAACAAGATAAGGATTAGACATCAAGTTTAATCAAAATCAATCTCCCCTTAATCTGATCTCAATTTTTTAAAGACAAATATAAATTGGCAGAAACACTACAAACAAATGGTGATTGTTTGAATACTGTGATGTTGATCTGTTATATATCAAAAGTTATGATAGTGATTTTAATTAATTAATCCAATAGTAACAATGATATATCATGTTATAGTATTATATAATTGAAATCGATTTAAAAGTAATATAAGTAAAAATAAAAATAAAATCAAATTCATATTCATATTTTTCCAAACTCATAATATGCAACCGTCATCTCCTTTACTTACGAGAATTTTTTTTGATAATAGTTAAATTACTCAAATATTTTTTTGGCAATATTATCAAAATTGAGTCCTCTCCTAGCCTAGTTGATTTGAAAGCCATGGATAGCACTCTACATATTTGATGAACTTGAAATGCTTCTATAATTGGAAAAAGAATTTACTTCTAGTTATGGATACTCATGCAGTTGTGTTCATGTTAGTCCCTTTTTTAACTCTCCTTCAAGTAAGGATTATTTAATGGAAACTTGCGTGATATGTTTGTCGTTGATAATCCTCTTCAGGCTTACAGACCACAATTTTGTATAAAAGAAATATCAAACCACCATGCTATATTATAATTTAAACTTTTTGTTGTTATTTGAAGAGCTCATTGGCTAGAGTGGTTTTTCCTTTCTTTGTGATGTGAAACTCTCAACCAAGGATTCCTACAAACTTGCGGATTACTTTTTATTAAAAAAAAAAATGAAACTTGTGTGAAATGCTAGCAATTATATTTTGGTAGCTTTTTGCTTTCTTAACGGCTTTTCTTTCTTACTAGCTTATATACATACTTAGTTTTAACTTTTAGTAACTTTTTACTGATTAGTCATCTTATTTTAAATTATTACTAGTTATCTCCTTATACTACTCCACTATATTTATTGATATAATAGCACAAGAATTATTAATCATAGGGGATTCTTTTGACTGGTGCACCAAGGATCAAGAAGACATTACTTGCAAAAAAAAATCATTCAACATAAACTATTCATTAAGTTTTGTTTATATTCTTTATTTGATGTCATTGGAATTTATTTTGCTAAAAGAATACATTGATTTTGTGTATTATCTTTTTCTGAATTACTTTTACGCATTAATAAACAACCTTGCCATAACTACTTATATTATAAATCTTCTTGAACATTCTTACTTCTCGATTTTATAGTATGCTATTGAGTTCCCTTTTGTGCAAGGATGAGAAAGGGTTGGAGTAGAATTAGGGTACCCTAACACTATCTCGTAAAAGAAAAAATATATTGATAAGTTTAAAAAGTAATATGCATGGATTTGATTTTTTATTATTCACAGTAGAGAGTAAACTTGTTATTATCTTGTGGGTTTTAATAATCATGTAGTGATAAGTTTAAATTACACATGCTTTAGTCAAGTGCTGAAATTTTCATTAACTAAATCCTTTCTTACAATTACTGGATTATTGGATTCTACGGGCAAAAGCATAAAGTATGTAATAATGCCATTGTTCATATTTTAATTTCCTGGTCGATCTTACTCTCTCAATTTCACAACATACAAATCGCATATTGTTGAGCTTTCCAATTGAATTTATTTTGTGAATGTGTTAGAAAATGTCATGTGCTTCATTAGAAATCAGAATATTTTCGAGAAAAAAGATGCAAGGAAACGACCTCCAAGTAAAAGACCCAGACAAGATGTCTAGGAGCAAGTATAATAGGCTATAAACGATGTCAGGGAAACATTGATGATTGAAGTAGCTCAAAAAATTAGAGAAGAAGTACAAACTTAGTCGAATGAGAAATTGAGAGTAGAGCTTCAAAAAGTACTTGTTGAAATTAGAACTGAGATGAAATCTGAGTTTGAGTCTATGTTTCAGAGCATATGGCTTCTTCTATTAGCTCTATATCACAATCAAAAAATTATTTTTTATTTATTTAATTGAATTTAATATGTTTCAAACTAAAACAATTTAATTAATAGTTGTGTAAAATTGGACGGTATATTTTATAAATATTTTGGCATGTTTATGTGATGAATTTTAATTTTATATTGTACATCATTGAGATATGTATCAGATATTTGTAAAACATCTTATATGAATACGATGAAGATCTTAATGATTGTATATAATACTTGATGAGTAAATTAAGATTCAGTGATGATATGTAAAATCTGTTGCAGATTAGTGTATTTCTGACAACTAATATTCTTATAGAAATTGAGTTACAGCGACTATAAATATTTTACAAATCGTAGTTTTTTAGTGATACTATTTAAGCCTTGTCCCTAATAATTACTATTTTGTGAGAACTTTTATCGTCACTAATTGTGTAAATAAAATCATTATATAATATTGTATAAATATATAGTTACATTAAAAACAACTTTCTTGCGATGAATATTATTATCACTAATTAGACTTAGTGATGATCAAAGTCGTCACTAAAGAGTCGTAATAGTGACTATATATTAACTTTTCTGTGACAAGTATTATTGTCACTAATAATATTTAGTGACGATAAAAATTGCTTCAGAAAAAAGCCTTATAGAGACAATTTAGTAAATTTTTTGTGACAACTTAAAGTTGTCACTAAAGACTAGTTTCAGTGACGATGAGCAAAAGTCGTTAAAAAAATTGTTAGTGATAGTCACATATGTGGCAATATTTAGTCGTCACTAAACTCGTCACTAAAAATTTTTAGTGACGACTTAGAGAATTTTTGTGACGACTTTTATTATCACAAAAATCCTATATTCTTTTTGCAATTCAACTTTTGTGCCTTCTAGTGTTGTGTTCTTGTAGCTTTCTTCCCTTTTCCATAACTTGATTAAAAATTATCTAGAAAGCAAATAAATTATGTTACCTATGAAAAACATGATGAACAACAAGAACCGTTTTTGGAGCTTCAGTATTGTGGTTATCGCTCCTAGGGTTTAATTTCCTAATCTTTATTGATTTCAATAATGCATAAAATTGAAATCTTTATTTACAAGAATATGACCAATATATAGGTCACGGACTATTAAACCCTAACGTATTTGTAGCTGAACAACTACAAAATTATAACAAAGCCCTAACAAAAATTCCAATTACAGAATCGTAAGTCCTGCTGCTAAATAGCGGAGCTCAAATTTGGTCAACAGAATTCTAATCCTTTTGTGAGTCTGCAAAGGGGGCCTACTCTAGCGTCAAATGGCAGCAATTGCCACAAATTGACACAAAAGCTTGGCCTCTGGTGTTGTAACTTCTGGCATTTGATTCATTGGCTCAGTTCATCTCTTTTCTATGACTTGATTCACTTTTTGTGCCTTCTACCTTTTTGTCCTTCAAGATTTTTTTCACTTTTACATGACTGGATTAAAAATTATCTAGTAGAGAAAATAAATTATATTACTTGCGAAGAACACAATGAACAACATGAATCACCTTTGGAATTTCAGTATTATAGCTGTTGCTCCTAGGGTTTGATCTCCTAATCTTTATTAATTTCAATAATGTATATGAAACCCTAATTTAAAAGCAATATTTAAAATAGCGATAACAGTAATGTAACATTTTGTTTCTGTTGGGTTATGTTACATATAACGTAACGGATAACATAGGTTATGTAATTTTCTATTTATTTAATAAAAATAAATATAAAACTATATAAAATAATTTTTATAAATTGAAAATAACTTTAAAATATCTAAAAAGGGATATAAAATAATTTTGTAATAATAATCTATTCTAATTTTATATTAAGTTTTATAATAATTTTCATATTTATCTTCATAAATTATATTAAGCCTACAACCGTAATTCTAATAATCATTTAAACAAGAAAATAATGTTCTAATTTTTTATTTCAATTCTAGTTATTATCATTATTGTAGTTTATATTTTGCAATGTCCAATTTATCTTATTTTTAATTATTGATTTCAGTTTAGTTAAACATTCTATAGAATCAACAAGTAAAATATTTTAGCAACTAGATAAAAATTACAACAAGCGAATAAAGAAACAATCATAAATTAACAAGTTAGTAATTCCACAAGTAATTAAACAAGCCAAAAACTAATTAAAGAAGAAAATTACAGTAATTCACTAATAAATAAAATAATAATCAACACTAATATAAAAATTACTAAAAAATAATTGTAAATAATGTAACATAACAAAATTTAATGTAACATTATATAATATAACGTAAACTAATATAAAAAACATACTGTTACGGTGCATTAAGTTATTTCCAATTGTTACGTAGTGTTGGGGTTTCATTAGGTTACATAACGCAATATAACGAGTTTCATATTTGTTATTTTTAACATTGTTTATAAAGATAGACCAATTAATAGTTTTGGACTTTCAAAACCCAATCTAGTTACAACTGAACAACCACAAAATTAAAATGAAGCTCTCACAAAAATTCTAGTTGCGGTGTTGACCGCTAAATAGCGGAGTTCAATTTTCGTCAACAAAACTCTAATCCTTTTGTGAGTAAGCACAAAGAAGCGGAGGCTCAGTGGTGCCCACTATACTGCCAAATGGCGGCAATTGATGTGAATTGGTAGCAGAAGCTTGGCCTCTGGGATTGTAGCTTCTAACATTTGATTCTTCAGTTCTATTCTTCTCTTTATCATGACTGGATTCAACTATTATGCTTTCCTTTCTTCGCTTTTTCATGACTGCAATAAAAATTATCTTGAAAGTAAATAAATTATGTTACTTATGAAGAACGCAATGAATATCAAGAATCATCTTCTAAGCTTCATTATTGTGGTCGTCGCTCATAAGATTTAATCTCCTAATCTTTAATAATTTTAATAATACATAGGAAACTTTAATTTTTAAGAATATAGACAATAAATAGGTCTTCACCTACCAAACCCTAATCTAGTTTCACTGCATAACAACAAAATCCTAACAAAAATTCCAGTTACAAAATCAAAAGTCTTACTGCCAAATAGTGGTGTTGAGTACCAAATAGGAGAGCTCAATTTTGTTCAACAAAATCCTAATCCTTTTGTGAGTTAGCACGAAGAAATGGAGGCTCAGTGGCACCCATTCTGTAACCAAAGGGCAGCAACTGCCACCAATTGGCAGCAAAAACTTGGCATTTGGTATTGTAACTCCTGGTATTTGATTCTTTGGCTCTGTTATTCTCTTTTTGATGACTGGATTCAACTTTTATGCCTTCTAGCTTTGTATTCTAATTGCTTTCTTCTCTTTTCTATGACAAGATTAAACATTATCTAGAAAGCAAATAAATTATGTTATCTACGAAGAACAAGATAAATAACAAGAATCACCTTCGGAGGTTCAATATTGTAGCCATCGCTCTTAGGGTTTAATCTCCTAATCTTTATTAATTTCAATAATGCATATAAATCCTAATTTACAAAGATACAACTAATAAATAGGCCTTGGACTACCAAACCCTAATCTAGTTATAACTGAATAACTACTAAATTACAACAAAGCCCTCACAAAAATTTCAGTTATAAAATCAAAGTATTGCTGCAAAATAGTGGTGTTGTAGCTTTTGGCTCAACAGCGGAGCTCAATTTTGGTCATCAAAATCCTAATTCTTTTATGAGTCAGCACTAAAGAAGCGGAGGCTTAGTGGGGCCCATTCTAGTGCCAAATGGTGGCAACTATCCCAAATTGGTGGCAAAAGCTTGGCCTCTCAGTTGTAGCTTTTGGGTTTTGATTCTTTGGCTCAGTTCTTCTCTTTTCCAGGACTTGATTAAACTTTGTGTCTTCTACGTTTGTATTCTTCTAGCTTTCTTCTCTTACTATGAGTGGATTAAAAATTATCTTGAAAATAAATAAATTACGTTACCAACAAAGAACAAAATGAACAGCAAAAATCACATTTGAAGCTACAGTATTGTGGCCGTTGCTCCTGGAGTTTAATCTCCTAATCTTTATTAATTTTAATAATGCATAAGAAACCCTAATTTATAAGGATACAGTTAATGTATAGGCCTCGGACGACCAAACCCTAATCCAGTTACAACTGAATAACTAGAAAATTATAACAAAGTCCTAAGAAAAATTTCAGTTATAGAATCAAAACTCTTGCTGACAAGAAGTCGTGTTGACTGCCAAATAGCGAAGCTTAATTTTGGTCAAAAGAACCCTAATCCTTTTGAGTCTGCACAAAGAAGCGGAGGCTCAATGGGGCCCACTCTGACGCCAAATGGTAGCAATTATTGTGAATTGGCTACAAAAGCTTGGCCTTTGACATTGTAGCTTCTCACATTTGATTCATTGGCTCCGTTCTTCTCTTTTCTAAAACTGGATTCAACTTTTCTACCTTCTAGCTTAGTATACTTGTAACTTTCTACTCTTTTCCATGATTGGATTAAAAATTATCTTGAAATCAAATAAATAATGTTACCTACAAAAAAATACAATTAACATCAAGAATCACCTTTGGAGCTTCAGAACTTTGGTGGTCGCTCCTAGAGTCTCCTAATTTTATGAATTTCAATAATGCATAAGAAATCCTAATTTACAAGGATACAGTCAATAAATAGGCCTCAGACTACCAAACTTTAATACATTTACAACTGAACAACTACTAAATTATAACTAAGACCTCATAAAAATTCCAATTAAAGTATTACTGCCAAATAGCATAGCTCAATTGTGGTCAATAGAACTATAATCCTTTTGTGAGTCAGCACAAAGAAGTGGAGGCTCAATGGGGCCCACTCTGCTGCCAAATGGCAACAATTGTCGTGAATAGGAGGGAAACACATGGCCTCCAGTGTTGTAGCTTTTGGCATTTGATTTTTTTGTCTCCGTTCTTCTCTTTTCAATGACTAAATTAAACTTTTGGCCTTCTAGCATTGTATTCTTGTAATTTTTTTCTCTTTTCCATGACTGGATTAAAAATTATTTAGAAAGCAAATAAATTACGTTACCTACGAAAAACAAGATGAACCGCTAGAATTACCACTTGGAGCTTTAGTATTGTCACCATCGCTCCTAGAGTTTAATCTCCTTATCTTTATTAATTTCAATAATGCATAAAAAATGCTAATGTACAAGGATATAGTGAATAAATATGCCTCAGACAGCCAAATCTTAATCCAGTTACAACTGAAAAACTATAAAATTATAACAAAATCCTCACAAAAATTCTAATTATAGAATCAAAAGTCTTACTGCCAAATAGCTGTGTTGGCTACCAAATAACGAGCTCAATTTTATTCAACTAAACCCTAATCCTTTTGTGGGTTAGCACAAACAAGCGGAGGCTCAGTGGGGCCCACTCAAAGGCTATATGGTGGCAATTGCCATCAATTTGTAGCAAAAGCTTAGCCTCTGGTATTGTAGCTTCATGCATTTGATTCTTTGGCTCTATTCTTCTCGTTTCCATGATTGGATTTGACTTCTGTGCCTTCTAGCTTTGTGTTCTTGGAGCTTTCTTCTTCTTTTCATAACTGGTAAAGACTATCTAGGAAGCAAATAAATTACATTTCCTATGAAGAGCATGATGAATAGCAAAAATCACAATTGAAGCTTTAGTATTATGGTCGTCGCTCCAAGGATTTAATCTCCTAATCTTTATTACTTTCAATAATACATAAAAAAATCATAATTTATAAGGATATAGATAATATATGGATCTTGGACTACCAAACCCTAATTCAATTACAACTAAAGAACAACAAAATTATAATAAAGTCCTCTCGTAAGTTTTATTTACAAAATCAAAAGTCAGTGGTGCTGACCGCCAAATAGCGGAGCTCAATTTTAGTCAGCAAAACCTACTCCTTTTGTGAGTCAGAATAAAGAAGCGAAGGCTCAATGGGGCCCACTCTGCTGCCATATGGTGGCAATTGCCACCAATTGGTGGCAAAATCTTGGCCTCTAATGCTAGAGCTTTTGGCATTTGATTATTTGCCTCCATTCTACTCTTTTATATGACTGGAATAAACTTTTGTGTCTTCTAGCTTCGTGTTTTTGTATTTTTCTTCTCTTTTCCATAACTAGATTAAATACTATCTAGAATGCAAATAAATTACATTTACGAAGAGCATGATGAACAACAAAACTCACGTTTGAAGCTTCAGTATTATGGCCATCGCTCCTAGAGTTTAATCTCCTAATTCTTATTTTCAATAATGTATATAAAACCCTAATTTATACGGATACTGCCAATTTATAGGGATTGGCCTATCAAACCCTAATCCAACTACAATTGAACAACAACAAAATTATAATAAAACCCACAAGAAAATTCTATTTATAGAGTCAAAAAATTTGCTACCAAGTAGTGGTGTTGACAGCCAAATAAAGGAGCTCAAATTTTGTCAACAGAACCTAATTCTTTTGTGAGTCAGCACAAAGAAGCGGAGGCTCAGTGTGGCCCACTATGTTGCTAATTGGTGACAATTACCGTGAATTGGCAGGAAAAGCTTGGCCTCTAGTGCTGGAGATTTTGGCATTTGATTATTCGGTTTCGTTCTTTTTTCTATGACTGGAATCAACTTTTGTACATTCTAGCTTTGTGTTATTGTATTTTTTTGTCTTTTCCATGACTAGCTTAAAAGTTATCTAGAAAAAAAATAAATTACGTTACCTACGAAGAACAAGATGAACTGCAAGAATCACCTCTGGAGTTTCAGTATTATGGTTGTAGCTCCTAGGGTTTAATCTCCTAATCTTTATTAATTTTAATAATGCATACGAAACCCTAATTTATATGAATACGACTAATAAATAGGTCTCGAACTACCAAACTCTAATCTAGTTGCAACTGAACAACTACGTAATTGCAACAAAGCCCTAGCAAAAATTTCAGTTACAGAATCAAAACTTTTGCTGCCAAATAGCTGTGCTAGCCGCCAAATAGAAGAGCTTAGTTTTCCTAAACAGAACTCTAATCCTTTTATGAGTCAACACAAAGAAGCCAAGGCTCAGTGGGGCCCACTCTACCTTCAAATTGTGGCAATTGCTGACAATTGACGTCAAAAGTTTGGTCTTTGATGTTAAAGCTTCTAGCATTAGATTCTTTGGCTCTGTTGTTCTCTTTTCTATGATTGGATTCAATTTTTGTGCCTTCTAACTTTGTGTTCTTATAGTTTTTTTTCTCTTTTTGTGATTGGATTAAAAATTATTTATAATCCAAATAAATTATGTTATCTATGAAGAACATGATAAACAACAAAAATCACATCTGAAGGTTAAGTATTGTCACCGTCACTCCTAAGGTTTAATCTCCCAACCTTTATTAATTTCAATGTTGCATAAAAAAACTCTAATTATAAGGATACGGCCGATATATAGATCTCAGACTACAAAATCCTAATCCAATTATAACTTAACAACCACAAAATTATAACAAAGTCCTCACAAAAATTTCAGTTATTGAATTAAAGTCTTGCTACCAAGCAGTAGTGTTGATTGCCAAATAGCGAAACTCAATTTTGGTCAACAGAACCCTAATTCTTTTCTGAGTCAGCACAAAAATGCAGAGGCTCAGTGGGGCCCTCTCTACCACCAAATTGTGGCAATTTCCGTGGATTGGCAGAAAAAACTTGGCCTCTAGTATTGTAGTATTGTAGCTTTTGGCATTTGATTATTTCACTCCGTTCTTCTCTTTTCTATGACAGGAATCAACTTATGTGCCTTCTAGCATTGTGTTCTTATAGCTTTTTTCTCTTTTCTATTATTGAGTTAAAAATTATGTAGAAAGCAAATAAATTAGGTTACATATGAAAAATATGATGAACTGTAAGAATCTCCTCTTAAGCTTCAGTTTTATTGCCGTCGCTCCTAGGTTTAGTCTCCTTATCTTTATTAATTTCAATAATGTATAAGAAACCCTAATTTGCAAAGATACGACTAATAAATAGGCCTCGGACAATCAAATAATCCAATTACAACTAACAACTGCAAAATTAAAAAATCCATCTTAAAGATTTCAGTTACTGAATCAAAAGTCTTATCACCAAATAGCCGTGCTGGCCGCCAAATAGCGGAGCTCAATTTTCCTCAACAGGACTCTAATTATTTTGTGAATTTGCACAAAGAAGCGGAGGCTCAGTATGGCTCACTCTTCCCCAAATTGGCAGCCAAAACTTGGCCTCTGGTATTGTAGCTTCTGGCATTTGATTCTCTGGCTTGGTTCTTCTCTTTTTTATAACTGGAATGAACTTTTGTGCCTCCTAGATTTGTTTTCTTGGAGCTTTCTTCTCTTTTCCATAACTATATTAAAAACTATTTAGAAAGCAAATAAATTAAGTTACCTACAAGGAACACGATAAACTACATAAATCACATTTGAAGCTTCAGTATTATGACCGTCGCACGTAGGGTTTAATCTCCTAATCTTTATTAATTTCAATAATGCATAAGAAACCTTAATTCACAAAGATATGACCAATATATAGGTCTCGGATTATGAAACCCTAATCCAGTTATAACTGAACAATAACAAAATTATAATAAAACTCTCACCAAAATTACAGTTATAGAATCAAAACTCTTGCCACCTAGTAGTGGTGTTGACCGCCAATTAGCGGAGCTCAATTTTGGTCAACAAAACTTAACCTTTTTGTGAGTTAGTACAAAGAAGCAGATGCTAAGTTGGGCCCATTCTACCACCAAATGGCGGCAATTGCCATGAATTGGCGTGAAAAGCTTGGCCTCTAATGTTGAATCTATTGGTATTTAATTATTTGGCTCCGTTCTTCCCTTTCCATGATTGGAGTCAACTTTTATGCCTTCTATCTTTGTGTTCTTGTATTTTTCCTCTCCTTTCCATGATTGGATTAAAAATTATCTAGAAAACAAAAAAATTATGTTACCTATGAAGAAGAAGAAGATGAACCGCAAGAATCATCTCTGGAGCTTCAGTATTGTGGTCATCGCTCCGAGGGTTTAATCTCCAAATTTTTATTAATTTTAGTAATGCTTATGAAATAATAATTTATAAGGACACGGTTAATAAATAGGCCTTGGACTACCAAACTCTAATCCAGTTACAATTGAATAACTACAAAAGTACAACAAAGCGCTCAAAAAAATTGCAGTTACAGAATCGAAGGTTTTGCCATCAAATAGCAGTGCTAGCCACCAAATAACCGAGCTCAATTTTCCTAAATAGATCCCTAATCCTTTTTTGAGTCAGCACAAAGTAGTCGAGGCTTAGTGGGGCCCACTCTGTTGCCAAATTGCAGCAATTGCTACCAATTAACATCAAAAGCTTTGGCCTATGCTGCTGTAGCTTCTGGCATAAGACTCTTTGGCTCTGCTTTTCTCTTTTCTATGATTGGATTCAACTTTTGTGCTTCTAACTTTGTGTTCATATAGCTTTTTTTCTTTTCTATGACTTGGTTAAAAATTATCTAGAATGCATATAAATTATATTACTGCTGAAGAATATGATGAACAACAAAAGTCGCATTTGAAGCTTAAGTATTGTCATCGTCTCTCCTAGGGTTTAATTTTCTTAATCTTTATTAATTTCAATATTGCATAAAAATCCTATTTTACAAGGATACAACTAATATATAGGCCTTAGACTACCAAACTCTAATCCAGCGATAACTTAATAGCCACAATATTATAACAAAGTCCTCACAGAAATTCCAGTTACAAAATTAAAAATCTTACTACCAAGTAGTAGTGTTGACCGCCAAATAGCAGAGCTCAATTTTGGTCAACAGAGCCCTAATCCTTTTGTGAGTAAGCACAAAGAAAGGTTGGCTCAATCGGACCTTCACTACCACCAAATGGTGGCAATTGCCGTGAATTGGTGGGAAAAACTAGCCCTTTAGTGTTGTAGCTGTTGGCATTTGATTATTTGGCTCGTTCGTCTCTTTACTGTGACTATATTAAACTTTTGTACCTTCTAGTCGTTTGTTCTTGTAGGTTTTTGCTCTTTTCCATGACTGAATTAAAAATTATCAAGAGAGAAAATAAATTAAGTTACCTATGAAAAATATGATGAACTATAAGAATCACTCTGAAGCTTTAGTATTGTCGTCGTCGCTCCTAGGGTTTAGTCTCCTTATCTGTTTAATTTCAATAATGCATAAGAAATCCTAATTTATAAGGATACGGCTAATAAATTTGCCTTGGACAACCAAATCCTAAACCAGTTACTACTGAATAGTTACAAAATTACAACAAAGCACTTACAAAAATCCCAATTACAAAATCGAAAGTCTTACCGCCAAATAGCGATACTGGCTGCCAAATAGAGGAGTTCAATTTTCCTCAATAGATCGTAATCCTTTTGTCAATTACCACAAAGAACAGAGGCTTAGTGGGGCCCACTCTGCAACCAATTGGCCTCTGTTGTTGTAGCTTCAGGCATTTGATTCTTTGGCTCGGTTCTTCTCTTTTCTATGACTGGTATCAACTTTTGTGACTTCTAGCCTTATGTTCTTGGAGCTTTCTTCACTTTTCCATTACTGGATTAAAAACTATCTAGAAAGCAAACAAATTAAGTTACCTACAAAGAACACGATGAACCGCAAAAATCACATTTGAATCTTTAGTATTATAGCCATCACTCCTAGGGTTTAATCTCCAAATATTTATTAATTTCTATAATCCATAAGGAATCTAAATTTACAAGGATATGACCAATATATAGGCCTCGGACTACTAAACCCAAATCCCGTTATAGCTGAACAATAAAAAATTTATAACAAAGTCTTACCAAAATTCCAGTTATAGAATTAAAAGTCTTGTCGCCTAGTAGTGGTGTTGACGTAAAATAGCAAAGCTCAATTTTAGTCAATAGAACTTAATCCTTATGTGAGTCAACACAGAGAAGTGAAGGCTCAGTGGGGCCCACTACCGCTAAATGGTGGCAATTGCCATGAAATGGCAGGAAAAGCTTAGCCTCTAATATTGTAGCTTTTGGCATTTGATTATTTAGCTCCATTCTTCTCTTTTCTATGATTGGAATCAACTTTTGTGCCTTCTAGCTTTGTGTTCTTGTATTTTTTTCTCTATTTCATGACTGGATAAAAAATTATCTAGAAAGCAAATAAATTACACTACCCTTGACGAACAAGATGAATTGCAAGAATCAACTCTGGAGCTTCAGTATTGTAGGCGTCGCCCTTATAGTTGAATCTCCTAATCGTTATTAATTTCATGTATACGAAATCCTAATTTACAAGGATACGATAAATAAATAGACCTCGAACTACCAAATTTTAATCCAATTATAACTGAACAACTAAAAAATTATAACAAAGCCATGACAAAGATTCCTCCTACAAAATCAAAAGTCTTGCCGCCAAATAGTAGTGCTAGCTGCAAAATAGCGCCCAATTTTTCTCAACAGATCCCTAATCCTTTTTGTGAGTCAGTACAAAGAAGCGGAGGCTTAGTGGGGCCCACTCTAGTATCAAATGGCAGCAATTGCTGCCAATTTGGAGCAATGCTTGGCCTATGGTGTTGTAGCTTCTAACATTAGATTCTTTGGCTCTGCTCTTCACTTTTTCATGACTGGATTTAAGTTTTTTGCCTTCTAAGTTAGTGTTCTTGTAGCTTATTGTATTTTTATATGACTTGATTAAAAATAATCTAGAAAGCAAATAAATTACATTACGAACGAAGAACATGAACAACATAAAAAATCACGTTTGAAGCTTAAGGATTGTCACCGTCGCTCCTAGAGTTTAATCACTGAATATTTATTAATTTCAATAATGCATATGAAATCCTATTTTACAAGGATACGGCCAATATGTAGGCCTTGAACAACCAAACCCTAATCCAGTTACAATTGATTAACTACAAAATTATAGAAAAGCCTTCACAAAAATTATAGTTACAGAAGCAAAAGTCTTGTCACCTAGTTGTGATGTTGACCACCAAACAGCGGAGCTCAATTTTGGTCAACAGAACCTAATCCTTTTGTCAGACAGCATGAAGAAGTAGAGGCTCAATGGGGCCCACTCTGCTACCAAATGGCGGCAATTGCTATGAATTTGCAGGAAAACCTTGGTCTCTAGTGCTGTAGCTTCTGTCATTTGATTATTTGGCTCCGTTCTTCTCTTTTCTATGACTAGTTTCAATTTTTATGGCTTCTATTTTTTTCATTCTTGTAGCTTTCTTCTCTTTTCCATGGCTGGAATAATAATTATCGAAAAGCAAATAAATTACGTTACCTATGAAGAACAAGATGAACCGTAAGAATCACTTTTGGTGTTTCAGTATGTTAGTCATCGCTCCTAGGGTTTAATCTCCTAATCTTAATTAATATCAATAATGTCATTAGAAACTCTAACTTATAAGGATACGACCAATAAATAGGTCTCGACTGCCAAACCCTAATCCAAATACAACTAAAAAACTATAAAATTATAACAAAACCCTCATAAAAACTCCAGTTACAAAATCAAAAGTTTTGTTGCCAAATAGCCATGTTGGCCGCCAAATAGTAGAGCTCAATTTTCCTTAACTGAATCCTAATCCTTTTCTGTATCAGCACAAAGAAGCGGAGACTCATTGGAACCCACTTGCTGCCAAATTGCAGTAGCTTTGCCTCAGGTGTGCTACTTTTGGCATTTGATTCTTTAGCTTTGTTCTTATCTTTTCCATAACTAGATTCAACTTTTGTACTTTTTAGTTTTGTCTTCTTGTAGCTTTTTTCTCTTTACCATGACAGGATTAAAAATTATCTAGAATGCAATTAAATTACGTTACCTACAAAGAACATGATGAACTGCAAGAATCACCAGTGGAGCTTCAGTATTATGGTCGTTGCTGCTAGGGTTTAATCTCCTAATCTTTTTAAATTTCTATAATGCATAAGAATCCTAATTTATATGGATACGACAAATAAATATCCTGGACTACCAAACCCTAATCTGGTTATAATTTAATAACAACAAAATTATAACAAAATCCTCACAAAAATTTCAGTTACATAATCAAAAGCCTTGTTGCCAAAAAATGGTGTTAAGTGCCAAATAGCTGTGCTTAATTTTGGTCAACAGAACCCTAATAATTTTATGAGTCACCACAAACAAGCGGAGGCTCAGTGGGGCAACCATGCTGCCAAATAGTGGCAATTGCAGCCAATTGGTGGCAAAAGCTTGGCCTCTATTGTTGTTACATCTGGCATTTGATTCTTTTGGCTCTGTTATTCTCTTTTCCATGACTGCATTCAACATTTGTGCCTTCTAGTTTTGTATTCTTGTAGCTTTATTCTCTTATCCATAACTGAATTAAAAATTATCTAGATAGCAAATAAATTGTTTTACCTATGGCGACGATGAAGTATAAGAATCAACTTTGGAGCTTTGTGATCATTGCTCCTAGAGTTTAATCTCCTAATCTTTATTAATTTTTGTAATGCATAAGCAAACCTAGTTTACATGAATATGACCAATAAATAGGTCTCAGACTACCAAATCTTAAGCTAGTTACAATTGAACAATTATAAAATTACAACAAAGCCCCCATAAAAATTCTAGTTATAGAATCATAAGTCTTGCTGTCAAATAAAAGAGCTCAATTTTGATAAACAGAGCCTTAATTCTTTTGTGAGTCAGCAGAAAGAAGTGGAGGCTCTATGGGGCTACTATGCCGCCAAATGGTGGCAATTGCAGTTGATCAGTAGCAAAAGCTTGTCTCTGGTGTTATAACTTCTGGTATTTGATTATTTAGCTCTGTTCTTCTTTTTTTCCATGATAGGATTCATGTTTTATGCCTTCTAGCTTTGTGTTCTTGTAGCTATCTTCACTTTTCCCCGACTAGATTAGAAATTATCTAGAAAGCAAATAAATTATGTTACCTATGAAGAATACGATGAACCTCAAGAAGAACTTTTGTAGATTTAATATTGTGGTCGTTGCTCCTAGAGTTTAATCTCCCAACTTTTATAAATTTCAATAATGCATAGGAAACCCTACTTTACAGTAACACGACGAATAAATAGGCCGCAGACTACCAAACTCTAATTTAGTTACAACTGAACAATTATAAAATTATAACAAAACCCTTGCAAAAATTCCAATTACAAAATCAAAAGTCTTGCCCCCAAATAGTGATGCTAGCTGCAAATAGCAAAGTTCAATTTTGCTCAACATAATCCTAATCTTATTGTGAGTCAGCACAAAAAAGGGGAGGCTCAGTGAGGCCCTCTTTGCTGTCAAATGGTAGCAATTGCTGCTAAATGGCAGCAAAAACTTGGCATTCGGTGATGTAACTTATGGCATTTGATTCTTTGGCTCTGATCTTCTCTTTTCTATGACTGGATTTAATGTTTGTGCCATCTAACTTTGTATTCTTGTATCTTTCTCTCATTTACATGACTAGATTTAACGTTTGTGCCTTAAAAAAATTTGTTTTCTTGTAGCCTTTTTCTCTTTTTCATGACGGGATTAGAAATTATTTTGAAAGTAAATAAATTATGTTACTTATGACGAACATAATGAGCATAAAAAATCACAATTGAAACTTTAGTATTATGACCATCGCTCCTAAGGCTTAATCTCCTAATCTTTATTAATTTTAATAATGCATAAGAAACCCTAATTTATAAGGATATGGCCAATAAAGAGGCCTCCGACTACCAAATCATAATCCAATTACAACTAAACAACTACAAAATTATATTAAAACCCTCACAAAAATTTCAGTTACTGAATCAAAAGTCTTGCCTCCAAATATTGGTGTTAACTGCCAAATAGTGAAGCTCAATTTTGGTCAATAAAATTCTAATCCTTATGTGAGTCAGTACAAAGAAACAGAGGCTCAGTGAGGCCCACTCTACCACAAAATGGCAGAAATTAGTGCCAATTGGTAACAAAAGCTTGGCCTTTGGTGTTGTAGCTTCTCGCATTTGATTATTTGTCACTATTAATCTCTTTTCAATGACTGGATTCAAATTTTGTACCTTTAGCATTGTGTTCTTGTAGTTTTCCTCTCTTTTCCATGACTGGATTAAAATAATCCTTTAAGTAATTAAATTATGTTACCTACGAAGAACACGGTAAACAGAAAGAATCACCTTTGGACCTTCAGTATTGTTGCCTATTGCTCCTACGGTTTAATCTTCTAATCTTTATCAATCTCAATAATGCATGGGAACTCTAATTTATAAGGATACGACCAATAAAGAAGTCTTGAACTAGAAAACCCTCATCCAATTATAACTAAACAACTACAAAATTATAATAAAATCCTCACAAAAATTTTAGTTACAGAATCAAAAGTCTTGCTGCCAAATAACCATGTTGAGTGTCAAACGGTGGAGCTTAATTTTGGTCAATAGAACCCTAAAGTCAGCACAAAGAAGCAGAAGTTTAGTAGAGTCCACTCAGTTGGAAAATGGCGGCAATTGCCGCCAATTGGCAGTAAAAGTTTGGCCTATGGCGTTGTAGCTTCTAACATTTGATTCTTTGGCTCTTTTCTTCTCTCTTCTATGACAGGGATTAAACATTTGTGCCGTCCAACTCTGTATTCTTGTAACTTTATTCTTTTTTCTATATCTGAACTAAAAATTATCTAGAATGCAAATAAATTATGTTACCTATGAAGAACATGATGAACAACAAGAATAAGCTTTGGAGCTTCAGTATTAATCTTTATTAACTTTTATAATGCATAAAGAAAACTAATTTACAAGAATACGACCATCAAATAGGCCTTGGACTATTAAACCCTAATCCAGTTACAACTGAACAACTATAAAACTACAGCAAAGTCTTAATAAAAATTCCAGTTACAGAATCAAAAGTCTTGTTGCCAAATAGTAGAGCTAAATTTTGGTCGACAAAGCTTTAAATCTTTTGTGAGTCAGCAAAAAGTAGCGAAGCTCAAGGCCTACTATGCCGCCAAATGTTGGCAATTGCGATTAATCAGCGGCAAAAACTTAGCTCTGTTCTTCTCTATAATATCCCAAAATTTGAACTAACTTTATTTCTATTTTGAGTCTGATCGTGCCGAATAAGGCTACTTAAGTTAATTTTGGACACCGAAATATTTTTTTGTGGAAATAACTTTAACTCCGTAACTCCAAATGACATTTGGTCTCGCGGCTATTAGTTTTCTAATATTTAGGATTTTTGAAATTTTTTCTTTCGAGCCCAAAAATATTCAAAAAATTTCTAATTTAACAATATTGAAATTATCTTTCTAATTATTTTGAAATTTTGATTCATTTATTCCAAACATCAAAACAATAAACGGATAATTTTTTAACACTCCTCTCGTTGAGCACTACGCTCCGCATAAATTTGGTAGTATTTGGAAAACGTTTCTTGGAGCTGTAAATAATAAAATATTAAATAAATTAGAAACTTATTTGCACACACCCCAAAATTCAATTAATTTTATAGGGCACACCCCACTCAAGTGTTAGTCATGTGTTGTCAAAACCAGAATTAGAGTGGCACTGCATGGGCACGTGCCTATGCATGGAGCAAAAGACAATGAAGTAATTTTACAAAAATGCCCTCAGCATTTATTCTCTCACTCTTTCACTCTCTTCTCATTCTCATTTGGTTGTCAGTCTCCTCTCACACTCTCATGCCAGAATCAAGCAATGGAGAGAAAAAAAGAAAAAAGGGAAAGAAAAATAAATCGAATCGAAGAATCGAGATCAAGAAGAGGCAAGTAACACTGCAATTTTTCGTTTGTTCCTTTATTTAATTTATATTTATATACGTAATTTATTTTGTTAAAATACTTAGTTCACCTTTTGGACTATTGATTAATATTGAGAACTGAATAAGATTATTGTGTCAATTTTGATATATATAAATATTGTGATATTTGTTTATTTTTTATTTTACAGGAAAAAAGAAGAGGGGGAGAATGATAGTGTTACTGCCATTGATAAAAAAAATAAGAATAAAAAATAAAAAGGGATATTTGCATTGGCAAGGGTTAGTTGCATGGGCATGGAGAACGACAGTGATATTTGCATGGGCATATCTAATTTTCATGGGCTTGGTTAGTGAGTGGATTATTAAATAAGTGAGGACTATAATTTATGCACGAAGAGAACTCCTGTACTGGTCACTGAATCATCATTAGGAGGCAGCATGATTGTTGTTCATCTAGTAGGGTATTTTGTCAAATAGTCAAAGTTATAAAAAGGGTAGAACGACAGTGTTGCTTGGGCCGAAGTGTGTTGGGCTGTAGTTGAATAAATGAAAATAAATAAAAATAAATAATTTATTTGGATTTATAAACAACAAGTTTTCTTTGTTTTTATCATAACATGATGAAAATTTGGATATTGTACATCGTAACATGATCAAAGGACATACCACATTGTTATTCTAAATTTTTTTTCCACAAAATTTGTTAGGTGGATTATGTATTTCCTTAGATATTGAACACATAACAAAACATTATATCGATATCATTATTCCCTTAGTAAATAGTGCTAAATTTTTTTAATTTAAAATATTATATCAATATTCATAAAATGTTTATGTCAATATTATGTTGAATCATCAGTATTTGGATTCAGTTAGATATATTAATTGCGTGCAAATATGTTAATTAACCAATATTGCATTTTTTATTTATGAATTATTAATGGATCACTATTTTGAAATGAGATTGAATTAGTTAAGTAACATGAATTTAACTTGAATTAGGCTTGAATTGAAAAATAATAAAGGAGAAAGAAAGAAAATTATGTTATGATGCTTATAAGTCATGTACATAATTTATTATGATCCGGGGATGGAAAAAACTATATGATGGATAACATGATGTGTGACATGTGATAATTGTCAATGATAAAATTTATTATATGATACTTACACGAATGATACAGTTTATGTGATATATGGAATGCAATGCACGGTATAAATACTTGAACCCAATAAATGATATGTTCGAATGAATTATTTGAGTACTTGATACGTGATGAGCATGACCATTCATGGAAGTATGATGACGAGTTTCTTATATCTTGATTACATGACATGAAGTATTTTCATGATACATGTGTACATGATCTTAAATTTTGACTCCTGAATTCTTGTTTTCCGTAATAAGGATATGTACATAGTTTGACTTGACAAGCCACGTATTTCTATTAATTCATGTGTATCGTATATTATTGACATGGAAAATGAAAAAGTTATATGATGGATAAGAACTATATTGTATAAGGAACTTATTGGCTAACTTCTTGATTGAGGCCGGGATTCTTTTACTGCAGTGGCCGGGGTGATTACTGGATCACTAATTGATAATTAATACCCATAATGGTATATTTTTTTACTATAATACAGTACGAAAATTGGATTGTTATGCCTAGCGGCATGTCATGCTTCAGCGCAATGAGTATTGAGGCCAGGTCCCGGGTATGCACGGGCACTTGTATAATACGGAAAACTATGCATCATCTTATCCATCATTTAGTTTCAAATGCTAATAAGAGTATGACCTAGACTGGTCATTTTTCCATGATATTCACATGCTATTTGCAAATGACATATATAATCTTACTGTTATATTGTTCATTATTCACTTGTCATGTTTAACACCAATATGATTTATTCACATATTCTTTATCTCTAGTAGTATGATAGTACACATATCTTTTTTTTGGAGTTATTTGCTGGGTTTGATCCCCTAGGTTTTGAACCCAGGTTTCGAAAATGAAGAAGGAGAGTCAGTTTCAACTGAAGACCTGCATTTCATTGACCAGACCGAGCGACAATAAGTTAGTGAAGTACCTTCTAGAGACTCTTTGTATATATTTTTTATATTTCTTTTTGCCCGAATATTGCTTTTCTCCTTTGTGTTCATATTCAGAGTAGTGTACTATTTTATATAGTTAACTCTTTGTATAAGTGAAAATCTTTCAGTTTTAGACGTGTTATTTATGAATCTGATTGTATCTGTAATACGATTATTCTAAAATCCTGTGACTGTTAGGTTGTCTAGTATAAGTTTAAAGTAGCGTCCCCCGTTTTGGAAAGTAACTAAAAAATGGGGGTGTTACAGGGTGGCATTAGAATCTAGGTTTAGGTGGAAGACCATATGGCTATTGTCACATAAGAACATGTTTGTAATTTATTCTTAAAAATTATTCCTTATTCTTTGATATCTATCCACTATAGTGTCGTGCCTATCCTACCATATCATATTTGTTTGAAATTTCTATCTTTAGATTTCCATTATTGATTTCTATCTTATCCAGTGTAGAATAATATTGATCCAATTTTTAACTAATATGTCCCTTAATTACTAGTAATAAAGAATTTATGCCAACTAGCTGATTATGAATGGAAGAGGATATGATGTATCCTAGGCATAGAATAGTTGAGCACGTTCCATGCAGTGATAGATTGTAGAAGTAATATTTTAGATTCCTGGTCTTAGATTTTGAGTTTATTGGTGAAATCCAATTTTTAGAACTAGTAGAATATAAGGTGTTCCTGAGAAGAGGTGTTCTAGGAGAAATGGAAGTAGGAAAAGAAATAATCTTAGTAGCATCATAATTTTTAGATACATTTTCTAAAAGGATATTTGAACTATCACTAGTAAGGGCAACCGAATTTACTATTGATATTATTCCTGAGTCTGAATCAGTTTGTAGGCCACCTTATCGAATGGGAGTTGCAGAACTCGAAGAAGTTAAGAGAAAAGTAGATGGGCTGTTGAAGTTGAGTTTTGTGAGACCGAGTGTTTAACATTTGGGAGCTCCAATATTATTAACAGGAAAGAAGGATGGGAGTTAAAGATTGTGGGTGGATTATAAAGTTTTGAATGCAGTAACAATCAAAAATAAATATCCATTATAAAGAATAACTGATCTATTTGATCAATTGGGAGGAGCAAGAGTATTTTCAAGGATAGATTTTCGTTCTGAATTTAGAACTATCAAGTAAGAATCCAAACAGAAGATATTTCAAAAACTACTTTTAGAATTAGATATGATCATTATGAATATTTGGTGATGTTATTTGGAGTGACTAATGCTCCAGCAGTATTTATGAATTTAATGAACCATATTTTTGCTCAATATCTAGATAAATTTGTGATGGTATTTATTGATGATATATTAATCTACTCCAAGAATAAAGAAGAGCATGCTGAGCAGCATTTGAGGAAGTTTTGCAGACTTTGAAAAAGCAAAAGTTATATGAAAAACTGAGTAAATATGAATTTTGGTTGTATAAAGTTACTTTCTTGGGACATATAGTTTCTGGAGATGGTGTATCTGCCGATCCTAAGAAGATAAAAGCTATAATGGATTGACCTATACTAAAATCAGTGTCGAAAATTTGGAGTTTTATGGGAATGGTTGGATATTATAGGCGGTTTGTACAAGACTCTGCAAAAATTGCATCCCTTCTGACTAAATTGAATAGGAAAGGAATGGAATATGTTTGGACAGAGAAATGTAATAAGGTATTTGAAGAATTAAAATGAGGCTAACAACAGCATGAGTGTTGGCAATTTCAGATAATTCTGGATGAATGAAAGTCTATAGTGATGTTTAAAAATAAGTATTGGGATGTGTATTGACATAAAATGAAAGAGTAATTGAGTTTGTATCAAAACAGTTGAGACCTTATGTGAGAAATTATCCGACCCATGACTTGGAGTTAGCGGCGGTAATTCATGCCTTTGGAGACATTATCTATTGGGGTAGCGGATAGAAATATACACTGATCATACAAGTTTGAAGTATATTTTCACTCAAAATGAACTGAATATGAGACAGAGACGATAATTGGAGTTAGTAGAAGATTATGACTTGGAGATTAAGTATCACCTAGGAAAGATTAATATAGTGCCAGATGTACTGAGTAGGAGATCTGCAGTGAAGAGATTAACTCAGCAAAGGGAATTTTACTAGAGATACAAATGATAGAATTGGAAGTAATTTTACCAGGAGTGACAGCACAACTTATAGAGATACAGTTGTAGTCACCATTAATAGAGTAAATTAAGAAAGCTCAAGTTGGAGATGAAAATTTTCAGAGACTAAGGAACAAAATGAAGTAGGCAAGAGACCAGAAATGAAGATATACTCTCATGGAGCTATTTGGTTCAAGGAAAAATTATGGGTGCCTAAGGGGAAAGTAAGAGATAGAGTTTTAGAATAAGCTCACAAATCAACATATTCTATTCATCTTAGAAACAATAAGATGTATAAAGATATGAAAAAGTATTTCTAATTGACAGACATGAAAAAAGAGATTGTCATATATGAATCTAGATGTTCCACTTGCTAGTAAGTGAAGGCTAAACATCAGAGAATGGCTAGATTGCTCTAACCACTAGCAATACTAGAGTGAAAGTGGAAACAAATATTGATGGATTTGTTACAGGCTTACCTAGAGGCACCAGAGGCAATAATGCAATTTGGGTAGTTGTAGACTGGCTGATCAAGTTGGCTCATTTCATTCCATAGAGTTAGTCAGTCAACAGAACTATTTGCCAGAAGATTTATGCAGGAGGTGGTTAGATTGCATGAGGTCCCAACAAGGATTGATCAGATAGAGATACAAGATTCATATCAGACTATTGAGAGAAATTGATGGATAGTCTGCAATCACATTTAGATTTATCTTCAGCTTACCATCCACAAATAGATTGTCAATCAGAATGGACTATCCAAATACTTGAATATATGTTTAGGGCTTGTGTGTTGGATTTTGGAGAATCTTGGGAGAACTATTTGTATATGGTAGAATTTTATTATAATAATAGTTATCAAAAGAGTATCAAAATGGCACCATTCGAAACTTTGTTTGGACGAAAATATAGATCTCCATTGTGTTAGGATGAGATTGGAGAACAAAGTATTTTGCGCCCAGAATTGATTAATCAAGCAACAGAGCAAGTGAAGATTATCATGGAACATATGAAGGCAGCTCAACACAGACAAAAGAAATTAACAGATCAACACCGAAAACTATTGGAGTTTAAAGTAGGAGATAAAGTATTTATTAAGATATTCTCAATGAAGGATGTGATCAGATTTGACAAAAAAGAAAATCTCAGTCCAAAATACATCAGGCCATTCGAGATCATGAAAAGGATTGAAAATTTGCCTATAAATTCATTACCATAAAAAATGGAAACTGTTCATAATGTGTTCCATGTATCACAGTTGAGGAAATGTTTGGTTGAAGAATACAAAGTAGTAGATCTGTCCGAAATAGATTTAAAATCAGACCTGAAATATGAGAAACAACTCATAGCAATTATCAGCCGACAGAAAAAAGTCTTGAAGAGTCAAGTAATAACATTAGTTCTTGTTTCTTGGGATGCACAATCAACGAAGAGATTATACTTGGAAGGTTGAAGAAGATATCAGGATAAAATACTCATATATTTTCTCATGATCAGACACGCCGATTGAATTTATATAAATAATACTCATATATAGTGGCATGTCTTTCAATTTGGAATTTCGAGAACGAAATTCTTTTGTTAGGTGGGTAGGATATAATGCTCTAAAGTTCGAGCTAACTGTATTACTCTTTTAAGTCCGATCGTGCTAAATAAGCCTACCAAAGTTAATTTTGGACACCAAAATAGTTTTCAGTGAACGTAACTTTAACTCCGTAACTCCAAATTATATTCAGTTTTAGTGATTATTAGTTTTTTAATATTTAGATTTTTTAGAAATTTTCCTTACGAGCCCAAAAATTACTTTCAAAATTTCTAATTTAACAATATTAAAATTATCCTTCTAATTATTTCAGAATTTTGATTCATTTCTTTCAAACATCAAAACAACAAATGGATAATTTTATATAACTCCTCTAGTTGAGCACTACGTTTCGCATAAATTTGGTAGCATTTGGAAAATATTTCTTAGAGCCGTAAATAATAAAATATTAAATAAATTAGAAACTTTTTTGTACACACACCAAAATTCAATTAACTTTCTTAGAGCACACGCCACTCAAGTGTTGGTCATGTGTTGTCAAAACCAGAATTAGAGTGGCACTTCATGGGCACGTGCCTTTGCATGGAGCTAAAGAAAATAATGTGATTTTACAAAAATAGGCAAGTAACACTGCTATTTTTCGCTCGTTCCTTAATTTAATTTATATTTGTGTATTTAATTTATGTTGTGAAAATATTTAGTTCACCCATTGGACCATTAATTGATATTGAGAACTGAACCAGATTATTGGATCAATTTTGATATATATAAATATTGTGATATTTGCTTATTTTTTATTTTACAGAAAAAAAAGAAGAGAGGGGGAGAACAGCAGGGTTACTGCCGTTGAATAAAAAAGGAAAAAATAAAAAGAGATTTTTGGATGGGCATGTGATATTTGCATGGCCATGGACAACGCAAGTGATATTTGCATGGGCATGTCTAATTTGCATGGGCTTGGTTTGTGAGTGGATTATCAAATAAGTGAGGACTATAATTTATGCACGAAGAGAACTCTTGTACTGGTCACTGAATCATCATTAGGAGGCAGCATGATTGTTGTTCATCTAGTATAGTATTTTGTCAAATAGTCAAAGTTATAAAAAGGGCAGAACGACAGTGTTGCTTGGGTCGCAGTGGGCTGGGCTATAGTTTAAGAAAAGTAAAAAATAAAAATAAATAATTTATTTGGACTTATAAACAACAAGTTTTCTTTGTTGTTATCATCACATGATCAAAATTTGGATTATTGTACATCATAACATGATTAACGGACATACCACATCATTATTTTAAATTTTCTTTCTACAAAATTTGTTAGGTGGATTATGTGTTTCCTTAGAAATTGAACTCATAACAAGACATTATATCAATATCATTCTGCCCTTACTAAATAGTGTTAAATTTTTTTATTAAATCATTATATCAATATTGTTAAAATATTTATGTCAGTATTATGTTGAATCATCAGTATTTGGATTCAGTTAGAAATATTAATTGCGTGCAAATATATTAATTAACCAATATTACATTTTCTATTTATGGATTATTTATGGATCACTATATTGAAATGAGCTTGAATTAGTTAAGTAACATGAATTTGACTTGAATTAGGCTTGAATTGAAAAAAAAATAAAGGAGAAAGAAAGAAAATAAACCAACAAATACAATATAAAATAAATTATGTTATGATGTTTATAACTCATGTGCATAATATATTATGAACCTGAGGGATGGGAGAAACTATATGATAGATAACATGATGCGTGATGCATAATAATTATCAATAATAAAGTGTATTATATGATAATTGCACGAATGATACAGTTTATGTGATATATGTAACATAATCCATTGTATAAATACTTGAACCCAATAAATGATATGTTCAAATGAATAATTTGAATACTTAATACGTGATGAGCATGACCATTCATAAGAGCATGATGACGAGTTTCTTGTATCTTGATTACATTATATGAAATATCTTCGTGATATATGTGTACATGATCTTGAATCTGGACTCCTGAATTCTTATTTCTCGTGAAAAGGATATGTACACAGTTTGACTTGACAAGCCACGTATTTCCATTAATTTATGTATATTGTGTATTATTGAAATGGGGATTGAATATAATGGATAAAAACTGTATTGTATAAAGAACTTGTTGCCAACTTCTTGATTGAGGCTAGAATTCTTCTAGTGCAGCGGCCTAGGTGATTACTAGATTCCAAATTGATAATTGATACTCATAGTCGTATGTCTGTTACTGTAATACAGTACGGAAATTGGATTGTTATGCCTAGCGAAAATCATTGTACAATACGAAAAACTATGTGTCATCTTATCCATCATTTAGTTTCAAATGCTAACAAGAACATGACATAGAATTCTCATTTTTACATGATATTCACATGCTATTTGCAAACGACATATATAATCCTGCTGTTATATTGTTTATTATTCACTTCACATTTAACGCCAACACGATTTATTTACATTTTTTTTTTATCTCCTGTACTATGATAGTATACATATCTTTTTTTGGTGTTACTTGCTGGGTTTGATCCCCAAGATTTTAAACTCAGGTTTAGAAAGCGAAAAAAGAGAGCCAGTTTCAAGTGAAGACCCGCATTTTATTGACCAGACCAAGCGACAATAGGCAAGTAAAGTACCTTCTAGAGACCCCTTATATATATTTGTTTATATTTCTTTTTGCTCAGACACTGCTTTTTTCTTTTGCGTTCATATTCAGAGTAGTGTACTATCTTATGTAGTTAACTATTTGTATAAGTGAAAATCTTTCAGTTTCAAACGTGTTATTTATTAATCTGATTGTGGCAGTAGTTACGGTTATTCCAAGATCCTGTGACTGTTGGGTTGTCTAGTATAACTTTTAAGTAGCATCTTCTATTTTGGAAAGCAGCTGAAAAACGGGGGCATTACATTCTCCTTTTCATGACAGTATTCAACTTCTATGCTTTCTAGTTTTGTTTTCTAGTAGCTGTCTTCACTTTTCCATGACTGGATTAAAAATTATCTAGAAAGCAAATAAATTATGTTACCAATGAAGAACATGATGAACATCAAGAACCATTTTTGGAGTTTCAGTATTGTGGTCATCGCTCCTAGGATTTTATCTCCCAATCTTTATTAATTTCAATAATGCATAAGAAACACTAATTCACAAAAATACAACCAATAAATAGGTGTCCGACTACCATACCCTAATTCAGTTACGACTGAACAACTACAAAATTATAGCAAAGCCCTTGCAAAAATTCCAGGTACATAATTAAAAGTCTTACACCAAACAGGGGTGCTGACAACAAATGGTGGAGTACAATTTTGCTCAACAAAATCCTAATCCTTTTGTGGGTCAACACAAAGAAGCGGAGGCTTAGTGGGGCCTACTCTGCTGCTAAATGGCAGCAATTGCCACCAGTTGGTGGCAAAACCTTGGTCTCTGGTGTTGTAACTTATGGTATTTGATTCTTTGGCTCTGTTATTGTCTTTTTCATGTCCGGATTCAATGTTTGTGCCTTCTAACTTTATGTTCTTATAGTTTTTTTCTCTTTTCCATGACTATTTTCAATGTTTGTGTCTTCAAACTTTCTGTTCTTATAGTGTTCATCTAGCTTTTTCCTCTTTTCATGACTAGAATAAAAATTATTTAGAAAGTAAATAAATTATGTTACCAACGATGAACATGATGAACAACAAATATCACATTTGGAGCTTCAGTATTATGATCGCTGCTCCTAAGGCTTAATCTTCTACTCTTTATTAATTTCAGTAATGCATAAGAAATCCTAATTTACAAGGATATGTCCAATAAAGAGGCCTTTGGCTATCAAATACTAATCTAGCTACAACTAAACAACTACAAAATTATAATAAAACCCTCACCAGAATTTCAGTTACAGAATCAAGGTCTTGTTGCCAAATAGTAGTGTTGATCGCCAAATAGCAAAGCTCAATTTTGGTCAACAAAATTCTAATCCTTTTGTGAGTCAGCACGAAGAAATGGAGGCTCAATGGGACTCACTCTGCCACAAGATGGCGGCAATTAGTGCCAAATGGCAGCAAAAGCTTGGCCTTTGGTGTTGTAACTTCTGGCATTTGATTATTTAGCTCTATTCTTCTCCTTTTAATGACTGGATTCAACTTTTGTGCCTTCAGTTGTGAGTTCTTGTAGTTGTCTTCTCTTTTCCATGAGTGGTTTAAAATTATCTTAAAATTAATTAAATTACGTTACCTATGAAGAACACGATAAACAAAAAAGAATCACCTTTGGAGCTTCTGTATTGTGGCATGTTGCTCCTTAGGTTTAATTTTTTAATCATTATTAATTTCAATAATGTATAAGAACCCTAATTTATAAAGATATGACAAATATTTTGGCCTCAGACTTACCAAACCCTCATCCAGTTATCACTGAATAACTAGAAAATTACAACAAAGTCCTAAAAAAATTTTAGTTATAGAATAAAAAATCTTGCCGCCAAATAGCACGTTGAGTGCCAAATAGCGGATCTCAATTTTGGTCAACAGAATCCTAATCCTTTTATAAGTCAGCACAAAGAAGTGGCGGTTCAGTGGAGCCCACTTTACTAAAAAATGACAGCAATTGCTGCCAATTAGTAGCAAAAGCTTGGCCTCTGGTATTGTAGCTTCTAGTATTTAAATCTTTGGCTTTGTTCTTCTCTTTCCAATGATCGAATTCAATATTTGTGCTTTCTAGGTTTGTGTTCTTGTAGCTTTCTTCTCTTTTCCATAACTAAGTTAAAAAATTTCTAGAAAGCAAATAGATTCGTTACCTATGACGACAATGAACAACAAGAATCACGTTTGTAGCTTCAGTATTGTGGTCGTTGCTCCAAGTGTTTAATCTCTTAATCTTTATTAATTTTTATAATGCGTAAGCAAACCTAATTTATAAGGATACAACAAACAAATAGGTCTCAGATTATCAAATCTGAATCCAATTACAACTGAACAACTATAAAATTACAAAAAAGCCCCAACAAAAATTCCAGTTACAGAATCAAAAGTTTTACCACAAAATAGTGGAGCTCAATTTTGGCCAACAGAGCTCTAGTTCTTTTATGAGTAAGCAGAAAGAAGTGGAGGCTCAATGGGGCCTACTATGCCACTAAATGGTGACGATTGCGACCGATTGGCAGCAAAATCTTGGCCATTGGTGTTGTAACTTCTGACATTTGATTCTTTGGCTTTGTTCTTCTCCTTTTCATGACTGGATTCAACTTTTATGCCTTCTAGCTTTGCATTCTTGTAGCTTTCTTAACTTTCCTATGTTTGGATTAAAAAGTATCTAGAAAGCAAATAAATTATGTTACATACAAAGAACATGATAAACAACAAGAACTATCTTTTGAGCTTCAGTATTGTGGTCATCACGCCTAGGGTTTAATCTCATTAATTTCAATAATGCATAAGAAACTCTAATTTATAAGAATATGATCAATAAATAGGTGTTGGACTACTAAACCCTAATCTAGTTACAACTGAACAATTATAAAATTACAACATGGCCCTTGCAAAAATTCTAGTTGCAAAATCAAAATTCTTGCAGCCAAATAGCAGTGTTGGCCGCAAATAGCGGAGCTCAATTCTACTTAATAGAATCCTAATCCTCTTGTGAGTCAACACAAAGAAGCGGAGGCTTATTGGGGCCCATTCGACCACCAAATGGCAGCAATCGCCGCCAATTGGCAGCAAAGACTTGGCCTCTGGTATTGCAACTTCTAGCATTTGACTCTTTGGTTCCGTAATTCTCTTTTCTATGACTAGATTCAACTTTTGTGGCTTCTAACTTTGTGTTCTTTTAGCTTTGTTCAATTTTTCATGACTGGATTAAAAATTATCTAGTAAGAAAATAAATTACGTTACCTACAAAGAATACGATGAACAACAAAAATCACATTTGAATCTTCAGTATTGTGGTTGTCGCTCTTAGGGTTTAATATCCTAATCTTTATTAATTTCAAAAATGCATAAGAAACCGGTTTCAACTTTGTACCTTCTAGCTTTGTGTTCATGTAACTTTCTTCTCTTTTCCATGAGTGGATTAAAATTATCTAGGAAGCAAATAAATTATGTTGCCTATGAAACAATTAGAATCACCTTTGGAGCTTCAGTATTGTGGCCATCGCTCCTAGGTTTTAATCTCTTAATCTTTATTAATTTTTATAAAGCATAAGCAAACCTAATTTATAAAGATACGGCCAATAAATAGGCCTCCGACAACCAAATCCTAATCCAGCAACTGAATAACTTTAAAATTACAAAAAGGCCTCAACAAAAATTCCAGTTACAGAATCATAAGTCTTGTCGCCAAATAGCGGAGCTCAATTTTGGTCAACAGAGCCCTAATTCGCTTATAAGCTAGTAGAATGAAGCGGAGGCTCAGTGAGGCCTACTATGCCTCCAAATGGTAGCAAATGCGGTCGGTTGGCAGCAAAAGCTTGGCCTCTGGTGTTATAGCTTATGCATTTGATTCTTTTGCTCTGTTTTTTTTTTTCCTTTTTTGCATGACAGGATTCAACTTTTGTATCTTCTAGCATTGTGTTCTTGTAGCTATCGTCGCTTTTTTATGACTAGATTAAATATTATCTAGAAAGCAAATAAATTATGTTACATACGAATAACACGATCAACGCAAGAACCACCTGTGGAGCTTCAGTATTGTGGCTATCGCTCGAAGGTTTTAATCCCTTAATCTTTATTAATTTCAATAATGCATAAGAAAACTTAATTTACAAGAATACGACTAATAAATAGGCCTTCGACTACCAAACCCTAATTCAGTTACAACAGAACAACTACTAAATTACAGCAAAGCTCTCGCAAAAAATCTAGTTACAAAATCAAAAGTTTTCCCACCAAATAGCAGTGCTGGCCACAAATAGTGGAGCTCAATTTTGCTCAATAGAATTCTAATCTTTTTGCTAGTCAGCAGCAAGAAGCGGAGGCTAAGTGGGGCCCACTCCACTGCCCAATGGCAGCAACTACTACCAATAGGTGGAAAAAGCTTGGCCTTTTGCGTTGTAACTTATAGCAAATAAATTACATTACTTACGAAGAACACGATGAACAACAAAATTCACATTTGAAGCTTCAGTACTGTGGTCGTCGGTCCTAGAGCTTAATCTCATAATCTTTATTAATTTTAATAATGCATAAGAAACCCTAATTTAAAAGGATATGACCAATAAAGAGACCTCGGACTACCAAATTCTAATCCAATTACTGCTTATAATAAAAATCTCACAAAAATTTCAGTTACAGGATCAAAAGTTTTGCCACCGAATAGTGGTGTTGACCGCTAAATTGTGGGGCTCAATTTTGATCAACAGAATCCTAATCCATCTGTGACGAACGTTCAATGGGGCCAACTCTGCCATGAGATGGCGACAATTAGCAGCAATCGGCAACAAAAGCTTCGCCTCTGGTGTTGTAGCCTCTGCATTGTATTATTTGTCTCTATTCATCTCTTTTCAATGACTAGATTCAACTTTTCTACCTTCAGCTTTGTATTCTTTAGCTTTCTTCTCTTCTCCATGACTAGATTAAATTTTTTTTAGAGAGTAATTAAATTACGTTACTTACGAAGAACGCGATGAATAAGAATAATCACCTATGAAGCTTTAGTATTGTGGCCCGTTGCTCCAACGGTTTAATCTTCTAATCTTTATTAATTTCAATAATGCATAGACCCTTAATTAACAAGGATACGGTTAATAAATTGGCCTTGGACTACCAAACCCTCATCTAGTTATAACTGAACAACTAGAAAATCACAACAAAATCCTCACAAAAGTTTCAGTTACAAAATCAAAAGTCTTACTGCCAAAAAGTGATGTTGAGTGCCAAATAGCATAACTCAATTTTGGTCGACAAAACCCTAATTTTTTTATAAGTCAGAGCAAAGAAGCAGAGGCTCAGTGGAGCCCACTCTAATGGAAAGTGGCAGAAATTGCCGCCACGGCAAAAGCTTGGCCTCTGATGTTGTAGCTTCTGGAATTTGATTCTTTGGCTCTGTCTTCTCTTTTCCATAATCGGATTCAACATTTATACCTTCTAGCTTTGTGGTCTTGTAGCTTTCCTTGCTATTCCATAACTGAATTAAAAATTATTGATGTGATAATTCTACAGCAAGCGCATAGTATTGGTGTAGCACTATATAGTTTGTTCCCACAGGGATCTAAGGTGTTTTGCTATTCTCACAAATTCTTTAGTTCTATCAAGTTAACTATGAGATTCTAAATTGAGAGGATTAGTTTTAAGTCCTAAAGTTTAGCCTAGGATTTTGAATCCATTAGAATAATAGCCTAATAATGAATTATCTCTTTCTTCCTAACTTTTTAATTATGCACAATCAAGTAACACATTAAAAAGGTGATATTTTTAATTGGATTTTAATTAAGTGCCCCTAAGTATGATCTATCAAGTGATGTGCTAGTATAGATCATCAAATATAACATCTTTCTTAAAAACAAACTATATCTAGTAGATAATCTTATAAACAAAAGCAAAAAAAAAAAACTTCAAACTCTAATATAAGTATAGGCTATCAAAAGACCAAACTTAAGTATAACCTATCAAAGAAATTAGATTTATAAGTTTATTCTCTTCAATTTATTTATAGAAAAATCTTATTAATAATTCTATAAATAAAAACAAAAAATATGAATTTCAAATCTCATCTAAGTATAGATTATCAAAATATGAATTAAGCATAATCTATCAAAAAATTATGATTTATGAAATCTATCTTTTATTTATCTATAGAAAAATCATGACTTTATTTCTTTTTAGGAAGAAGATGAGATAAATCAATGTTAGATATATTAAACTAATTTCATCTACATACTTAGGCTAAAGCAAATTAGTTACTCATACTACTAATAATCAAAAATCTATATTTATTTATGAAATCCATGAAAAATTATATTTTTCTAGAAAGCAAGATAAATCTATACTACAAAGCAAATAAATCTATACTAGAAAACAATGGAATTAATATTTGAGCTCGGTATGGCAGCCGTCACCCCTTCGGCAAAACCCTAATATTTATTAATAAAAAAGAGTACAAAATTACATCTAAAAAGCTCTCCCTATTTACAAGAATTCATAGAATATTTATAACCCAAACACAATCCTACTCTTTCTCAAACTCAATACAATGGATATAATCATAATCCAACACAAACTAATCTCAAAATATATAATCTTAATCCAATCCATAGGTATTAGAAACCAATCGTCGAGATTAGATGGTATAAAATACTAATTTTCGGGTCCAAAATCCGAAATTAAGTACAGCAGACTCGTAGTCCACTAGATCGGATTTTCCACTCTGCAGTGCTGCAGTAAAATGGCCATAAATTTTGCGTTCGAACTCGAATTGATCGTTTCGAAGATAATTCCGAGTTCTATAAATTTTCACTATATAAAATTTTCAGTTCAAGATTTATCTTGGCCGAAAATACTCTTGAAGTTACTACTGCTGCACTTGAGTTTCTATCTTCACCAAAATTGACTTTCTATACTCATATTCTTGACAAATTTGCATCTTCTTCTTTTCTTCCTTGTGAATCCTTTATTACCTATAAAAATACACTAAATATATCCGAGTAGCAATTATTTATATACAAAAATAGATAAAATATGGGAGGAAATATGTATAATATGATACTAATCAATTATCTAGAAAGCAAATAAATTATGTTACCTATGAAGAGTGAGATGAACAATAAGAATCATTTTTGGAGCTTCAGTATTATGGTCATTACACTAAGGATTTAATCTCCTAATCTTTATTAAATTTTATAATGCATAAGCAAATCAAATTTATAAAGATACGGCCAACAAATAGGACTGAGACTATCAAATCCTAATCTAGTTATAACTGAACAACTATAAAATTACAACAAGGCCCCTACAAAAGTCCAAGTTATAGAATCAAAAGTCTTTCTGTCAAAAAAGTGGAGTTTTATTTTGGTCAATATAGCCCTAATTCTCTTGTGAGTTAGTGGAAATAAGCTGATGCTCAGTGGAGCCTATTATGCTGCCAAATGGCGACAATGACGGCCGATTGCAAACAAAAGCTTGGCCTTTGGTGTTGTAGCTTATGGCCTTTGATTATTTGGCTTTGTTATTTTTTTCCTGACTGGATTTAACTTTTGTGCCTTCTATCTTTGTGTTCTAGTAGCTTTCTTCACTTTTTCATGATAAGACTAAAATTTATCTAGAAAGCAAATAAATTATGTTACCTATGAAGAACATGATAAACAGTAAGAACCACCTTTAGAGGTTCAGTATTATGGAAGTCGCTCATAGGGTTTAATCTCCTTAATTTTAATAATGCATAAGAAACCTTAATTTACAAGAATACGATCAATAAATAGGCCTTGGACTACCAAACTCTAATCCAGTTGCAGCTGAATAACTATAATATTACAACAAGGCCCTCGCAAAAATTCCAGTTACATAATCAAAATTCTTGCCACAAATAGTAGTGTTGGCTGCAAATAGTAGAGCTCAATTTTGTTTAACTGTACCGTAATCCCTTTGTGAGTTAGCACAAAGAAGCCGAGGCTCAGTGGGGCCCACTCTATCTCCAAATGGCAACGATTGCTGCCAATTAGCAGTAAAAGATTGGCTTCTAGTGTTGCAACTTCTGGCATTTGATTATTTGGCTCGTCCTTCTATTTTCCATGACTAGATTCAACTTTTGTACTATCTAATTTTGTGTTCTTATAGCTTTTTTTTATTTTCCATGACTAGATAAAAAAATAATCTAGAAAGAAAAAAAATTACGTTACCTACGAAGTGTACGATGAACAACAAAAAACACATTTGAAGCTTTAGTGTTTTGGCCATTGCTCCTAGGGTTTAATTTCCTAATCTTTACTAATTTCAATAATGCATAAGAAATCCTAATTTATAAGTATACGACTAATAAAGAGGCCTCGGATTACTAAACCTTAATCTAGTTATAACTGAACAACTACAAAATCTTAATAAAACCCTCACAAAAATTTTAGTTATAGAATCAAAACTCTTGCAGCCAAATAGTGTTGTTGACCGCCAAATAGCAGAACTTAATTTTGGTCAAAAGAACCCTAATCTTTTTGTTAGACAAAGCAAAGAAATGGAGGCACAGTGGGACCCACTCTGCCGTGAAATGGCGGCAATTGTCGCTAATTGGCGGCAAAAACTTGACCTCTGGTGTTGCAACATCTGGCATTTGATTATTTAGCTATGTTCTTTCCTTTTCAATGACTGGATTCAACTTTTGTGTCTTCAATATTGTATTTTTGTAGCTTTCTTCTCTTTTGCATGAATGGACTAGAAATTATCTAGAAAGTAATTAAATTACGTTACCTACGAATAACATAATTAACAGTAAGATTCACCTTTTGAGCTTCAGTAATGTGGCTATTACTCATAGGATTTTATCTCCTAAACTTTATTAATTTCAATACTACGTAAAAATTCCTAATTTACAGGAACTCTGCCAATAAATAGGGCCCAGACTACCAAACCCTAATCTAGTTATAATTGAAAAACTATAAAATTATAACAAAGCCCACGAAAAAATTTCAGTTACAGAATCAAAAGTCATGCCGCTAGATAGTGGTTATGAGTGACAAATAGTGGAGCTCAATTTTTATCAACTAAACCTAATCCTTTTCTGAGTTAGCACAAAGAAGCGGAGACTTAGTGGGGCCCACTCTACAAGAAAATGGCCGCAATTGTCACCAATTGGTGGCAAAAACTTAGCCTCTAGTATTGTTGCTTCTGACATTTGATCTTTGGCTCTGTTCTTCTCTTTTCCATAACTGGTTTCAACTTTGTGCCTCTCTAGCTTTGTGTTCTTGTAGCTTTCTTTTCGTTTCAATGACTAGATTAAAAATTATCTAGAAAACAAATAAATTATGTTACTTATGAAGAACACGATGAACAGCAAGAGCCACCTTTGGAGCTTCAGTACTGTGGTCGTCGCTCCTATGGTTTAATCTTCTAATCGGTATTAATTTCGATAATACGTAAGAAATCCTAATTTATAAGAATACGACCAAAAAATAGGCCTCGGACTACTGAACCCGAATTTAGTTACATTTGAACAAATAGAAAATTACATCAAAACTCACACAAAAATTCCATGTACAAAATCATAAGGCTTCCCGCCAAATAGTGAAACTCAAATTTGGTCAACAAAATCCTAATCCTTTTGTGAGTCAGCACAAAGAAGCAGAGGCTCAGTAAGGCCCACTCTGGCGCCAAATGGCAGTAATTGCCACAAATTTGCGGCAAAATGTTGGCTTATTCTATTGTAGCTTCAAGCATAGTGATTCTTTGGCTCTGTTCTTCTCTTTTCCATGATTTGATTCAACTTTTGTACCTTCTGCCTTTGTGTCTTATGGCTTTCATCTCATTTCCATGTCTGGCTAAAAAATTATCTAGAAAGCAAATAAATTATGTTATATTTGAAGAACATGATGAACAGCAAGAGCCATCTTTAGAGCTTCAGTATTGTGGTCGTCGCTTCAAGGATTTAATCTCCTAATCTTTATTAATTTTGATAATGCATAAAAAATTCTAATTTACAAGAATGCAGCCAATAAATGGACCTCGAACTGCTAAACCCTGGTCTAGTTATAACTGAACAACTACAATATTACAATAAAACCCTCACAAAAGTTCAAGATGCTGAATCAAAAGTCTTGTTGCCAAATGTGGTGTTGACCGCTAAATAGTGGAGCTCAATATTGGTCAACAGAACCTTAATACTTTTTTGTGCGTGAGCACAAAGAAGTGGAGACTTAGTGGGGCCCACTCTAACACCAAATAACGACAATAATTGCAAATTTGCAGCAAAAGCTTGGCCTCTAGTGTTGTAGCTTCTGGCATTTGATTCTTTGGCTTCATTCTTCTCATTTCTTTGACTTGATTCAACTTTGTGCCTTCTAACTTGTGTTCTTTTAGGTTTCTTTTCTTTCTTAAGACTGGATTAAAAATTATGTATAAAGCAAATAAATTATGTTACCTACGAAGAACAATATGAACTACAAGAATCACCAATGGAGCTTCACTATTGTGGTTGTCGCTTCTAGGATTTGATCTCCTAATCTTCATTAATTTCAATAATGCATAGGAAAATCTAATTTATAAGGATACAACAAATAAGGAGGCATCGGATTACCAAAACCCAAATTAGGTTACAATTGAACAATCACAAAAATTTCAGTTACAAAATCAAAAGCATTTCTGCTAAATAGGAGTGTTGACCGCCAAATAGCAGAGCATAATACTAGTCAACAGAACTCTAATCCCTTCTAAGTCAGCACAAAGAAGCAGAGGCTTAGTGGGGCACACTCTATCACCAAATGGCAGCAATTGCTTTGAATTGGCGGCAAAAGCTTGGCCTCTAGTGGCTTTTGGTATTTGATCCTTTAGCTCCATTCTTTCCTTTTCTATGACTGGTTTCAACTTTTTTACATTCTAACTTTGTGTTCTTGCAACTTTCTTCTCTTTCTAGAGACTATTTAAAATTATCTAGAAGGCAAATAAATAACGTTACCTATGAAGAACAAGATGATCCGCAAGAATGACCTCTTGTTCTTTAATATTATTGTCGTCGTTCCTAGGGTTTAATCTCCTAATCTTTATTAATTTCATTAATTATAAGAAATCCTAATTTATAAGGATATGGCGAATAAATAGGCCTCAGTCTACCAAACCACCCTCATGTAGTTACAACTGAATAACTACAAAAGTACAACAAAACCCTTATAAAATTTCATGTTATAAAATCAAAAACATTGCCGCCAAATAGTGGTGTTGACCGCCAAATATCGGAGCTCACTTCTTGTCAATAGAAGCCTAATCTTTTTTTAAGTCAGCACAAAGAAGCGGAGGCTTGTGGGGCCCACTCTACTGCCAAATGGCAGCAATTGCTATGAATTGGCGACAAAAACTTGGCCTCTAGTTTTTTAACTTTTGGCATTTGATTCTTTGGCTCCGTTCTACTCCTTTCTATGACTGAATTCAATTTTTGTGTCTTCTAACTTTGAATTCTTGTAGTTTTCTTCTATATTTCATGACTGAATTAAAATTATCTAGAAAGCAAATAAATAATATTACCAACGAAAAACTAGATGAACCACATAAATCTCTTTTAGAGCTTCAACATTTTGGCCATTCCTCCTAACGTTTATTCTCTTAATCTTTATTAATTTCAATAATACATAAGAAGCCCTTATTTATAAGGATACGAACAATAAATAAGTCTCGGACTGCCAAACCCTAATCCAATTACAACTAAATAATTGCAAAATTTTAATAAAACTCTCACAAAAATTCCAGTTACAGAATAAAAAGTTTTGCCACCAAATAGCGGAGCTCAACTTTTCTTAACAGAAACCTAATCCATTTGTGAGTCAACACAAATAAGCAGAGGTTCAGTGAGGCCCACTCTACCGCCAAATGACAGCAATTGCTGCCACTTGGTAGCAAAAACTTGGCCTTAGGTGTTGTACCTTCTGGTATTTGATTCTTTCACTTTTTTCTTCTCTTTTCCATGTCTAGATTCAACTTTTGTGCCTTCTACATTTATGCTCTTGTAGCTTTCTTATCTTTTGCATAACTGCAATAGAAATTATCTAGAAAGCAAATAAATTACGTTACCTATGAAGAACACAATGAACAAAAAAAAATCAACTTTGAAGTTTCAGTATTGTAGTCGTCGCTCTTACGGTTTAATCTTCTAATCTTTACATATTTCAATAATGCATAAGAAATTTTTTTTATTCTAATCCATAAGTATATGACCAATAAATAGTCCTCGAACTATCAAAACCTAATCTAGTTACAACTAAATAACTACAAAATTACAACAAATCCCTCACAAAAGTTTTAGTTACAAAATCAAAAGTCTTTATAGTGGAGTTCAATTTTGGACAGCATAATCCTAATTCTTCTGTGAGTCAGCATAAAGAAGCGAAGGTTTAGTGGGGCCTGCTCTGTCAACAAATTGCTGCAATTGTCACCAATTGGTGACAAAAGCTTAGCCTCTGGTGTTGTAGCTTCTGGCATTTGACTCCTTAGTCCTGTTCTTCTCTTTTTCATGACTGGATTCAACCTTTATATCCTTGGAGCATTCTTCCCGTCTACGTGACTGGATTAAAAATTATATAGAAAGCAAATAAATTATGTTACGTATGAAAAACACGATGAACAACAAGAATCACATTTGGAGCCTCATTATTGTAGCTATCGCTCCTAGGGTTTATTCTCCTAATCTTTATTAATTTTAATAATACATAAGAAATTCAAATTTAAAAGGTTATGGCTGGCCTCGGACTACCAAACTCTAATCTATTTACAATTGAACAACTATAAAATTATAATAAAACCCTCACAAAAGTTTCAGTTACAAAATCAAAAGTCTTGCATTCAAATAGCGGAGCTCAATTTTGGTCAATAGAACTCTAATCCTTTTGTGAGTCAACAATGAATATCAAGGATCATCTTTGGAGGTTCAGTATTGTGGCTGTCTCTTCTGGAGTTTAAACTCCTAATCTTTGTTAATTTCAATAATGCATAAGAAATCCTAATGTACAAGAATACGGCTAATAAATAGACCTCGGACAATTAAACCCTAATCCATTTACTGCTGAACATCTACAAAATTACTATAAGGGCCACACAAAAAATTTTGCTACAGAATCAAAAGTCTTACCGCTAAATAGTAGAGCTCAATTTTGGTCAATAGAACCTTAATCCTTTTGTGAATTAGCACAAAAGAGCCGAGGCTCAGTGGAGCCCACACTGCCACCAAATTGTGGCAATTGCTGCCAACTGGTGACAAAAACTTGGCCTCTGCTGTTGTAAGTTCTAGCATTTGATTCCTTGGCTCTATTATTCTCTTTTCCATGACTAGATTCAACTTATGTGCCTTCTTCCTTTGTGTTCTTTGAGCTTTCTTCTCTTTAGCATGACTAAATTAAAAACTATCTAGAAAGCAAATAAATTTTGTTACCTACGATGAACATGATGAAGAGCAAAAATCACCTATGAAACTTCAATATTGTGGTTAATGCTTCTAGGGTTTAATCTCCTAATCTTTATTTAATTTTAATAATGCATAAGGAACACGAATATACAAGGATGCAGCCAATAAATAGGCATCGAACTACCAAACCCTAATCCAGTTACAACTGAAAACTATAAAATTACAACAAAGCTCTCACAAAAATACCAGTTATGGAATCAAATATCTTGTTGCCAAATAGTAGAGCTCAATTTTAGTCAGCAAAACCCGAATCCTTTTGTGAGATAGCACAAAGAAGTAGAAGCTCAGTGGGGCCCATTCTACTGCCAATTCGCTGCCAAAGCTTGGTATCTGGTATTGTAACTTTTGGCATTTGATTCTTTGGCTCTGTTCTTCCCTTATCCATGACTAGATTCAACTTTTGCACCTTCTACCTTTGGATTCTTGAAACTTTCTTATTTTTTACATAACTAGATTAAAAATTATCATGAAAGTAGATAAATTACGCTATTAATGATGAACACGACGAACGGCAAGAATCACATTTGGAGCTTTAGTATTATGCTTGTCGCTCTTAGACTTTAATCTCCTAAGTTTTATCAATTTCAGTAATGTATAAAAAATACTAATTTACAAGGTACGACCAATAAATAAACCTCAAACTATCAAACTCTAATCTAGATGCAACTAAACAAACAAAGCCCTCACAATAATTCCAAGTACAAAATCAAAAGTCTTGCCCAAAATAGCTGTGTTGACTGCCAAATAATAGAGTTCAATTTTGGTCAACAGAACCCTAATCCTTCAATGAGTTAGCATGATGAAGTGGAGGCTCGTGGGGGCCTACTTTGCCGCCAATTAGCAGCAAAATCTTGGGCTTTGGTGTTGTTGCTTCTGTCATTTGATTTTTTGGCTCTGTTTTACTCTTTTCCATGAATGGACTCAACCTTTGTGTTCTTGGAGCTTTCTTCTCTTTTCCATGACTGGATTAAAAATTATCTTGAAAGTAAATAAATTACGTTACCTACAAAGAACACGATGAACAACAAGAGCCACCTTTGGAGCTTCAGTATTGTGAGCATCATTTCTAAAGTTTAATCTCCTAATCATTATTAATTTCAATAATACATAAGAAACCTTGAGTTACAAGAATATGGCCAATAAATAGGTCTAAGACTACTAAACCCTAATCTAGTTACAACTGAATCGAAAGTCTTGCAACTAAATAGCAATATTGACTGTCAAATAGCTGAGTTCAATTTTGATCAAAAGAAATCTAATCTGTCTATGAGTCAGCACAAGGAAGCAGATGCTCAATGAGCCCACTCTATAGCCAAATGGCAGCAATTATCACCGATTAGCAGCAAAAGCTAGGTATCTGGTGTTGTAACTTCTGGTATTTGATTATTTGGCTCTGTTCTTCTCTTTTTCATGACTAGATTCAACTTCTGTGGCTTCCAGCTTTGTGTTCTTATAGCTTTCTTCACTTTTTCCTGACTAGATTAAAAATCATCTAGAAAACAAAGAAATTATGTTATATACGAAGAACACAATAAATAGTAAGAATTACCTTTGGAGCTTTAGTATTGCGGCCATTGTTCCTGGGATTTAATCTCCAAATCATTATTAATTTTAATAATACATAACAAAACCTAATTTATAAGGATACGACAAAATAATAAGCCTCGAACTATCAAACCCTAATCTAGTTACAACTGAACAACTACAAAATTAAAACAAAGCCATTACAAAAATTTCAATTAGAGAGTTAAAAGTTTTGCCGCCAAATAACAGTGTTGACAGCCAAATAGTGGAGATCAATTTTGGTCAATAGAACCTTAATCCTTTCGTGAGTCAGCACGAAAATTCTGAGGCTAAGTGGGGCCCACTCTACTACCAAATAGCGACAGTTGCCGCCAACTAGCGGCAAAAGCTTGGCCTCTACTGTTGTAGCTTATGGCATTTGATTACTTAGCTTTGTTTTTTTTTTTCGATGATTGGACTCAACTTATATGCCATCTTCTTTTGTGTTCTTAGAGCTGTCTTCTCTTTAAATGACTGGATTAAAAATTATCTAGAAAGCAAATAAATTACGTTACCTACGATGAACATGATGAACAGTAAGAATCACTTTTGGAACTTCAGTATAGTGGTTATCGCTCCTAGAATTTAATCTTCTAATCTTTATCAGTTTTAATAATGCATTAGAAATACTAAGTTATAAGGATACGACTAATAAATATGTCGCAGACTACCAAATCCTAATCCACTTACAACTGAACAACTATAAACTTACAAAAAGCCCTCACAAAAATTCCATCTACAGAATCAAATATCTTGCTACCAAATATTAGAGCTTAATTTTGGTCAGCAGAACCATAATCCTATTTAGAGTTAGCACAAAGAAATAGAGGCTCAGTGGGGCCATCTCTGCTACCAATTCACGGCAAAACCTTGGCTTCTGGCATTGTTGCTTGTGGCATTTGATTCTTTGGCTATGTTTTTCTCCTATCCATGACTTGATTCAACTTTTGTGCCTTCTATATTTGGATTCTTGGAACTTTCTTCTCTTTTACATGATTGGATTAAAAGTTATCTAGAAAGCAAATAATTATGTTACCTATGATGAATGTGATGACCAGCAAGAATCACCTTTAGAACTTAGTATTGTGGTCATCGCTCCTATAATTTATTCTCCTAATATTTATAAATTTCAATAATGCATAAGAAACCCTAATTTATGAGCATATGACCAATAAATTGGCTTTGGACTGCCAAGTCCTTATCTAGTTATTATTGAACAACTACAAAACTATAACAAAGCCCTTACAAAAATTATAGCTATCGAATCCAAAGTCTTGTAGCTAAATAGTCGTGTTGGCTGCCATATAGTAGAGCTTAATTTTGGCTATAGAGCCCTAATCTATTTGTGAATTAGCACAAAGAAGCGAAGGCTTGTAGGGCCCACTTTGCCACCAATTGGTGGCTAAAACTTGGCCTCTAGAGTTGTAGTTTCTGGCAATTGTATCTTTGGCTCTGTTCTTCTCTTTTCTGTAACTAGATTCACCTTTGTGCCTTCTACCTTTGTATTCTTGGAGCTTTCTTCTCTTTTGCATGACTTGATTAAAAATTATCTAGAAAGCAAATAAATTATGTTAGTAACGAAAAAACGATGAATATCAAGAATAACCTAGGATTTTGATGCGGTAAATTTACTGCAAGCGTATAGTATCGGTTATAGCGCTTTACAGGTCATTCTCACGAGGATCTAAGGTGTTTTGCATTCTTACTAATCCTATTTTTCTTGTGAACTAGCAAAGGATTTTAAGTTGAATTCAAGTTATTCTAATTAGCATGGCATATAAAATCCACTAGTTCATAACCAATTATTACTTTTATTATTTTCTTCCTGTCATAAAAATTGATTTTTTAGTTTTAATTTTTATTTAAAGTGTTTTAAGGATGAGCTATCAAGTGGTGTGCAAGTATAACTTATCAAAGATACTACTTTGCATAAAAATAAACTAAATCATTAGATAATTCTACGAAAAAGATGAAAAACAACAACCCCAAAGCCTAACTATGCATAGGTTATCAAGAAACTTAACTCAAATATAACCTATCAAAGTATTAATCAACAAGTTGTTGTATTTTAATCTTTTCATGGAAAAATCATATCGTTATTATTTTGATTTTGAAAGAAAACAATAATAACCAATTGCATCGTTGATTTCTACTTTTATCTACATCCTAGAGCTAAACTAATTAGCTACTCATACTTCTAATTAACAAGATCCTATTTTTATTCATGAAAGTAAGAAAATCTAATTTAGAAAGTAAGATTAATCTAAACTAGAAAGCAATAAAGGTCTACACTAGAAAGCGATTAAATCTATCTAAAAAGTAATGAAAAGCAATGAAATTACCTCTGAAACTTTGTATGGTGGCCGTCACCGCTTTGGCAAAACCTTAATATTTATTAATTAAAAGTACATCTAAAAAGCTCTACCTAATTTACAAGAATTCATGGGTTTTTATAACCCAAACACAATCCTACACTTTCTCAAACTCAATACAAAAGAAATAATCATAATCCAACACAAACTAATCTCAAAATATATAATCTTAATCCAATCCATAGGTATTAGAAACCAATGATTGAGATTAGATGGCATAAAATACTAATTTTCGGGTCCAAAATATGAAATTAAGTTCAGTACACCCGTAGTGTTGGGTTTGTGTCTCGCATCCGTTGAGTATCCAGATGTGATTAAGAATCACAAGAAGTCCCAGTTGGACTTGACTTGAAAGACCAGAGTTTTAATTGAATTGGAACACCAATTAGATGGTGATAATGCTATTCTAATGGGATTAGGATAGGACACTATATATATCTCTTGTATGTGATATGAGAGAGGAGAGCAATTGGAGAGCAATTGGCTAAGAGATATGATTCTATTATTATAAGAGATGCGAGAGGTAGAGAGATACTTGGATCTCTTCTTGTAACCTTTTTTCTCATAATGGATATTTCTCTCGTTGTTCCCGTGGACGTAGGTCGAACTTGGTCGGCTGAACCACGTTAATTCTTGTGTTCTTCTTGTGTTGTATTGTTTTCTTTATCTTTACGATCTCGATGGGTATTCGATCCCTAACAAATGGTATCAGAGCCGGAGTTATGGATCCCAAATCGAGATTGCGAGATGGTGGATCTGATGTCGAGTCGACAAGGAGGTTGGCGGAGGCATCAAGCCAAAATACAATAAGAAGAAGAAGAGAAAAAAAAAAGCCGGATACAACCGGTGATGGCACAACCGGAGGCTCTAGCAATGTGCACCAAAAGGAGTGGCTGATAACTGAAATGGATTTTGAGGCACAGATCGACGGTTATGGTTGATCGGAGCATGGATCGAAGAATCGGTGTTCGATTAAGGTGATCCAGGAGTCAAATTCTATGTTTTTCAACATTCCGGATGCAATGGTGGATGCGGATTGGGCAAAATCTACTATTTGGAGCAGATTTTGTGCAGACCAGATGTGATCGATGGTGATCGAGGGGTCGATGGTGATCGAGGGATTGATATTGACCGAGATAATCGATCGTCGATGGTTGGTTGATCATACGATGATGAAGTACGGCATGATACTTCATGTTGATGGATACGGTTACTTTGTGACATGATAAAGCACGTGGTAATATATAATCATCTGTCTCTAGAGTTGGTCATAGTTTTTGGATCAAGGTGGAGTACGGTGTAACAATTACTTTTTTGTGATGTACAATATGATAAGTGATTGTGAGTACTCAGGAGGTCCAGGTGTTTTGACCAAGGTGGAGCACGGTGTAGCGATTATGAGTGCTTGATGAAGAGCGTGGTATTGTAATCGTGAGTGTTCAAGAGAGTATGGTTTAGTGATCATGAATGCTCGAAGGAGAGTATGGTTTAGTGATCATGAATACTCAAGTATAGATGCGGTGATGATTATGCAAGTTGTTCCCAGTCGGTGGAGCATGGTGATCATGCGGTGAATGTCTGCAAAGTGGATGACAAGAGCAACGGAGTTTCTCCAAGATGCATGGCTCATCGGATACGAGCCAAGGTGGAGATTGTTGGGTTTGTGTCTCGCATCCGTTGAGTATCCAGATGTGATCAAGAATCACAAGAAGTCCCAGTTGGACTTGACTTGGAAGACCAGAGTTTTAATTGGATTGGAACACCAATTAGATGGTGATAATGCTATTCTAATGGGATTAGGATAGGACACTATATATATCTCTTGTATGTGATATGAGAGAGGAGAGCAATTGGAGAGCAATTGGCTAAGAGATATTATTCTATTATTATGAGAGATGCGAGAGGTAGAGAGATACTTGGATCTCTTCTTGTAACCTTTTTTCTCATAATGGATATTTCTCTCGTTGTTCCCGTGGACGTAGGTCGAACTTGGTCGGCTGAACTACGTTAATTCTTGTGTTCTTCTTGTGTTGTATTGTTTTATTTATCTTTACGATCTCGATGGGGATTCGATCCCTAACAAATTGGCGCCCACCGTAGCCTACTGGATCGGATTTTCCATTCTCTAGCACCTCAGTAAAATGGCCATAATTTTTGCATACAAACTCGGATTGATCTGTTCTTGGACTCATTTTGAAGATAATTCCGAGCTCTACAAATTTATAAAATATAAAATTTTTAGTTCAAGCTTTATCTTAGCCAAAAATGCTCTAGAATGTTTTGCTGCTGCACTTGAGTTCTGTCTTCACCAGAATTGACTTTCTATACTCATATTCTTGGCAAATTTGTATCTTCTTCTTTTCCTTGCAAATCCTTTGTTAGCTACAAAACCATACTAAATATACCCGAGTAGAAATTATTTATACACAAAAATATATAAAATATGGGAGAAAATATATAAAATATGATACTAATCACACCCTCACACCTATCTTTTGCTAGTCCTTGAGCAAAAGTTAGATCTAAAAAGAAAAAGAAAAATCCTAATTTACTTTCGCAAGAATCATGATTGCACTTAGTGCAACAAGCCGTTAAACCCTCAGGTTATCCTAGTGGACGAGTTGTATCTCGTGAGGGTTTGCAGTGAATATACCTACAAAATTCGTGAATAAAATAGATTATGGAATAAAGAAAAGAAAAATAAGGATAAGCTAAAATCAAGAAAAAATAAAAGTTTTATACAAAAGAAATGAAAATCTTTTTTTTTAATATTTTCTTCAATTAATCTTACTAATATACAAACTCAAGAATGTATTTAGATTATCAGTTTTCAAGTCAAGTATCATATTAAATACACGTATCATTTTAAGCAAAAATTCAAATCTTATCTTTCAATACCCACTATTAAATAATTTATTGGCTCCTATACATTTTCGTGCACGTGTGATAGTCTACTACGGTCTTCGACTCCACTCTAACTTATGATTTATCTCCTCTCTCTAAACAAAAAAATTATTCTCTTTTTTTTGCGTATATTTCACCTTTCATGCCAATATTCACGCTTGCTTAGGTACAAAGTACTCGATTACTCGAATCATACTTTTTTTTTTCATTTCTTAGGCTATTGGCTTAATACCAGGCTCACCCTTTTTTTCTTTTTTTTCATTTCTAAGGCTATTGTCTTAAATACCAGGCTCATCTTTTTCTTTTTTAAGATTATTGCCTTAAATACCAAACTCATCTTTTTCTTTTTTAAGATTATTGCCTTAAATACTAGGCTCATCCTTTTTTTCCTTTCTTTCTTTTTTTTAGAAAGAGAAGACTATTTAATCGTTATCATTTTTATTCTTAACCTAATAAACTATTGTGAAGTGAAACATAGATGTATACTTACCTCAAAATTACTATTAACGGTACTTATTTTTAAATTTTTATTTTTTCATAAAATTCTAAGTGTATTATCCAATCTAGTCCCCTATCAAACTTAAAATCTAAATTTACTCTTTTATTTGTAATTATGTAAAATTCTAAGTGTATTCTAAGTGTATTATGTAGTTTTTTTTTTTTTTACCATGATTGGATTAAAAATTATCTAGGAAGCAAATAAATTACGTTATCTACGAAGAACATGATGAACAGAAAGAATCACCATTGGAGGTTCAATATTGTGGCTATCGCTCCTATATTTAATCTCCTCATTTTTATTAATTTTAATGATTAATAAGAAACCTAATTTACAATGATACAACTAATAAATAGGCTTCGGACTACCAAACTCTAATTCAATTGCATCTGAACAACTATAAAATTACAAAAAAAAACCCTCACAAAAATTCCAGTTACATATCAAAAGTCTTGTCGCTAAATAATGGTGTTGACTGCCAATAACGGAGCTCATATTTGATTAATAGAACCCTAATCCTTTTTTGAGTTAGCACAAAGAAGCAAAGGTTTAGTGGACCTACTCTATTGACAAATTGTAGCAATTACTGCCAATTTGGCGGTAAAAGCTCGACTTCTAGTGCTGTAGCTTTTTGCATTTGATTCTTTGGCTCTGTTCTTCACTTTTCATAATTAGATTCAATTTTTGTCCTTCTTTCTTTGTATTCTTGTAGCTTTCATCTCTTTTCCATGACTATTAAAAATAATCTAGAAAGCAAATAAATTTCATTATCGATGAAGAACACAATGAATAGCAAGAGCCATCCTTGGAACTTCAGTATTGCAGTCATCTCTCGTAGGGTTTAATCTCCTAATCTTTATTAATTTCAATAATGTATAAGAAAGTCTAATTTACAAGGATACATCCAATAAATAGGCCTTGGAAGACCAAACTTTAATTCTATTAAAACTAAAAAACTATAAAATTACAACAAAACCCTCATAAAAATTCTATTTATCGAATCAAAAGCCTTATCACCAAATAGTGGTGTTGATCGCCAAATAGCGGGGCTCAATTTTGGTCAATAGAACTTTAATCATTTTTTGAGTCTGCACAAAGAAGCAGAAAGTTAGTGGATCCAGTTCTACCGCCAAATGGTGGTAATTGTTGCCAATTAGCGGCAAAAGTTGGGCCTCTGGAGTTGTAGCTTTTAGTATTTAATTCTTTGGCTCTTTTCTTCTCTTTCCATGACTAGATTCAACTTTTATTACTTCTTATTTTGTATTTTGTAGCTTTCTTCTTTTTTCCATGATTGGATTAAAAATTATCTAGACAGAAAATAGATTCTCTTATCTACGAAGAACACGATGTACAGAAAAAATCACCAATGGAGCTTCATAATCGTTGCCATCACTCTTGAAGTTTAATGTCCTAATCTTTATTAATTTCAAGAATGCATAAGAATTCTAATTTATGTGGATATGACTAATAAATAGGTCTCGAACTACTAAACCCTAATCCAATTATAATTGAATAACTATAAAATTACATCAAAACCCTCACACAAATTCCAGTTACAGAATCAAAAGTCTTCCTGCCAAATAGCAGTGTTGACCGCAAAATAGCGGAGCTCAATTTTGGTTAACAAAACCATTACTTTTTACATGACTATATTAAAAATTATTTAGAAAGGAAAAAAATAATGTTACTAAAGAAGAACACGATGAATGACAAGAATCACCTATAAAGCTTCAGTATTAGGGCCATGGCATGAATCACCTATATTGTTAGTCTCCTAATTTTTATTAATTTCAATAATACATAAGAAATCCTATTTTATAAGAATACGACCAATATATAGGTCTCAGACTACCAAACCTTAATCCGGTTACAACTTAATAATCAAAATTACACATAAGCCCTCATAAAATTTTCAGTTATAGAAATAAAAGTTTTGCCGCCAAATAGTGATGTTGATCGCCAAATAGCGTACCTCAATTTTAGTCAATAGAACCCTAATCCTTTTGTGAGTCAGCACAAAAAATCAGTGGCTCAGTGGTGCCCACTCTACTGCCAAATGGCTGTGCAGTTTTCGCTAATTGGCAGCAAAAACTTGGCCTCTGGTGTTGTAGCTTCTAGCATTTGATTCTTTGGCTCTGTTCTTCTCTTTCGCATTACTGGATTCAATTTTTGTGCCTTCTATCTTTATGTTCTTGGAGCTTTCTTCTCTTTTCTATGAGTAGATTAAAAATTATCTAGAAACCAAATAAAATACTTTATCTACGTAGAACATGATAAATAGCAACAACCACGTTTAGAGTTTCACTATTGTGGTCATCGCTCCGACAGTTTAATCTCTAATCCTTATTAATTTCAATAATGTATAAGAAACCTTAATTTATAAGGTTATGGCCAATAAATAGGCCTCGAACAACCAAAATCTAATCCAGTTACAACTAAAAATCTTCAAAATTATAACAAGGCTCTCACAAAAATTCCAGTTACAGAATCAAAAAACTTTCTGCCAAATAGTGAACTCAATTTTCATAAACAAAATTCTAATCAATCCATTTTGAGTAAGCACAAAGAAGCAGAGGCTCAGTGGGGCCCACTTTGCTGCCAAATGGCAGCAATTTCTACCAATTGACGGGAAAATCTCAGCCTCTAGTGTTGTAGCTTCTGTCATTTGACCTTTAAGCTCTGCTCTTCTCTTTTCCATGACTGGATTCATTTTTTGTACCTTCTAGTTTTGTGTTCTTATAGCTTCCTTCTCTTCCCATGGCGAGATTAAAAATTATCTAGAAAGCAAATAAATTATGTTATCTACGAAGAACAAGTTGAACAACAAGAATCACCTTTGGCGCTTCAGTAGTGTAGTTGTCGCTCCTAGCGTTTAATCTCCTAAACTTTATTTATTTCAATAATGCATAAGAAACCATAATTATAAGGATACAGCCAATAAATAAGCCTCCGACTACTAAATCCTAATCCAATTACTACTGAACAACTACAAAATTATAACAAAACTCTCATAAAAATTCCTTTTACATAATCAAAAGTCTTACTGCCAAATAGTGATTATACTTAAAAATTGTAATTATTTTTATTTATTTTATAAAAAAGTAATCCAATTTGGTTTATTAATTCAAGAAATTAATGAAATATTATTTTTATTAATTGAATTCCTCACTATGTTGTTTTAATATGAAAGGAAATCGAAGAACCAAAGCACATCTCACGTATCGGCTCAGAACTATGATTTTACAGATCTAGCTATCCATAGGTACTGGTTGGCTATCGAGAGTCGCTCTTGATAGCTAGAAAGCAAATAAGAATCTCAAAACAATGGCTTATTTCTGAAGCACGGTGTTGTGGCCGCCACCCCCTTCAGCAAAATCCTAATTTTATTAATTTAAAATGAGTACAAAACTTACAAGATTCTTCAAGAATACAAAGAAACGACCAATATATAGGTTTCGGAAAACTGCTAATTACAGGGAGAAAATTCGGATATTGGGGCCCACTTTGGGCCACTATTTAGTGGTAAATACCGCTAATTAGCGGTAAAATTAATAAAATATTTTTTGATTTTTCTTCCCCTCGAGTATTTTCTCCTTTTGAGTTTATTTTGATGACTGTATTGCACTTTGACTCTCTGCAGCATCATAGTCTAATAGTCTTGCCCACTTTAGAAACTTTTCGGATTTTGATTTCCTACTCCAACTCGGATTTCATGCTATCTCCTTGTATGAATTGGATTACCTGAAAAAGATACTAAAAATACCTAAGTAACATTTATTTATATACAAAAATAGATAAAGTATGGGAGAAAAAATACAATATATGATACTCATCACACTGTCAAAGCAGAGAGCTGCAGATTGTTTTTTAGAGATTTTGGAGAGAATATAGAGTTTCCTTATAAATTGAATTCTTATTAGGGTTTTGTAAGGTTATAAATAGCCGATGTAACTCAGAATTTTGTAATGCTTTTTAGTAGCAATTAATTATTAGAGTGTTTAGAGATTCCATATTTAGTTTTTGTATTCTTTCATAGAAATCAATAAAAAAATAATCTCTTTTTTTATTATGACTATGGTGAGTATGAGTGACTAAATTCTTGAGTTCAGACGGAATAACAAACCTTATGTGATTTACTGGTATGTGATTTCTATGCTTATTAATATTAATTTATTTATGTAAAATTGACAACTTTGATTCCTTGTTATTTTTGGAAGGATTACGATATGATTTCGAGCCTCTGATGTTTTATTATTTGACGATGTATTTATTGCTTTGTATTTTATATATCATCGGAGCTAAGTTGTCCGACCCTTCCCCGGACCCGCACATAGCGGGAGCTTTGTAGCACCGGACTGCCCTTTTTTTTTATAGACTCTTAAAACACATTGTATGTTTAGACTTTGAACGTTTATATTCTTATTCATATTACATGCTTAGATAAACTAAAAATTCATATATGATTAATTGGGAGAAGTTATTCAAAGTATCAAGTTTGCATCTTTATTAGATTTTGTGCTTTAATGATTTATTTTTTGGTTGTAGGAAGACCATGTGATCAGTGCAACTATGATATAAAAAGCATAAGCACATCCAATAAATTATTCAATGGGAGTTACATCCATCTGACCAATAATTTTTATTAAAGTAAATCTATATCTTTTTTAGTTTAGTTTTAATATTTAGATAATTAAAATCCAATCTTAATTTTTTTTTAGTTCCACAATTTATTCTTAGCAATAATCTAAGGATCCTTGAGAGAATGATCTTGGGTTACTACTCTTATACTACTTGTCAATATCTTGCACCTGGGAGTGTGGAATTTAGATCGTCAAGTTTCTGGTGCCGTTACTGGGGATAAATGCAATTATATTATACTTTAGTATTGATTACGGTTCCTACATTATAAGTTTTTGTGATTCTAACTTTCCATTATTAGTTTGAGAATAACTTCAAATGGTCGACTTATTCAATCATACTCAAATCAACACATACTTCAAATCTACGAAACACCTCATGACATGAGCACTAGTAATAATAATAATAACAACAACAATATGAATAATAATAATAATAATGGAATTGGAGATGACAATACAAATCATAATTATAGCTATCATAGAGGCAATGGAAAGTCTTTATGAGATTATCTACAAGCTGATAAAACAATCCAACCTTCAGGCATAGCATTTTCTTTGAATATGGAACACTTCGAGATCATAACTGGAGTAGTTCAACTTTAACCAAAATTCCATGGGATGGATTTAGAGAGCACATATTTGCACCTTGGAAAATTCAAAAAAGTTTTCACTACTATCAATCTTCAAAATATTGTTGTAGAGCAAATGAAGCTTAAGCTATTTTCATTCTCTCTTAAGGATAAAGCAAAGACATGGCTATATTATTAATGTCACAATTCAATAGGAAAATGGGATGAGATGCATAGAGAATTCTTAAAGAAATTTTTTCCTTCACATCGAACAAATTATATGCGAAAGCAAATTCTTAGTTTTCAATAGAAAGAAGATGAACTATTGTTTGAGTGTTGGGATATATTTAAAGATTTGCTATTCTCATACCCACATCACAGTTTTGAGGTATAGAGAACTATAAGGTACCAAGGGCTAAATACTGCAACAAGGTGATATAAATTATCAACTTCAAGCATGCATTGTAATTATAGCGCTTTACAGGTCATTCCTACAACGATCTCTAGTATTTTGTGATCTTACTATTCCTATTATCTTAGCAAGCTAACTAATGATTCTAAATTGATTGCAGTTGATCATAATTAGTCTAGGATGTAGAATACACTAGTTCACAACCAAATATTATTTATTTTGCCTTCTTCCTTTCATAAAAATTTGATCTTTTAGTTTAATTTCTATTTAAAGTATCTTAAGCATGGGTTATCAAGTTATATGCGAACATAACTCATCAAAGAAATAACTTTTTAAAAAAACAAACTAAATCATTAGATAGATTAGGAAGCAAAAAAAAACCAACAACCACAATTCTAATAAGCATATGCTATCAAAATATTAAAATTAAATATAACCCGCTAAGTAGGGTAAGTCACATTATATTGCATGAGATACAATTTTCCTGACCAAGTGCCTTCAACTGGAGCTGGATCTACCATAAAGACGATCTGCTGTTCTTCTAAGTAAGTAAACAGGATGGTTAAGGTGTCTTTGTCTTCATGCCAAGGGTTGACAGATTAAGTTCATCTTTATCTTTAGCTTTTACTTGGAGATGACTAGTGTCCACTATCCCTCTTCAATGAGGTCAGGGTGGACTCACATCATCCCTCTATTTTCAGCAGGAACATATATTAAGCCCTGAGCTCGGTGATAGTGTGAATTAATATTGGTTATCTGCATCATCACCTTGTGGACCATGACTCCATTTGACTCCATTACTGAATAAAGTGAAGCCATATTCGTGGTCACTTTCTTCTTTTCTTTATTCAAGTGGGGTACTCCAGCCTCTACGGATTTTATTTTTGAGGATAAAGCAATTCTTTGTAGGACGACTTATAATCTTGTTGTAGTGGCAATACTTAGGGTATTTTGTGTGTCCCACTTCCACTAACCTTTTGGGCTCAGGTAGCTCAGTCTTGTTATTGTTAACCAATATGTTAAAGATTTTAAGCACCTGATTATTTTTGATTGAGTATTTCTTCAGTGCTTGCTGTGATAAAGTGGGATCTTACCGAGGTAGCGGGTTTTTCTTTGGTTCCACAGATGTATCCACCATTAACATGTTCTTCCCTTTAAATTTATAGGAGGGGGATGCATTGCAGCAGTCTCTACTCGTTGCTTGCCTTTGTCTTCGACTGATAACCTTGAAATTGATTTCTCAGTGATTTCAGACCATTCCTATAGTTTTTTCCATGCACGGGCCCGAACTGCACTGATGTATGTTTCAATCTCTGCTCAAAGGTTGCACATGAAGGTTTGTAGCAGCATAGAGAGCCTTTCCTTCATAACACATGAGAGAGAGATTTATGAATCTTTCGATGAAATATTTTTTAGATTCACCTTTCATTATTTACGAAATAAAGTGAAGCCATATTCGTGGTCACTTGCTTCTTTTCTTTATTCAAGTGGGGTACTCCAGCCTCTACGGATTTTGTTTTTGAGGATAAAGCAATTCTTTGTAGGACGACTTATAATCTTATTGTAGTGGCAATACTTGGGGTATTTTGTGTGTCCCACTTCCACTAACCTTTTGGGCTCTGGCAGCCCAATCTTGTCATTGTTAACCAATATGTTAAAGATTTTAAGCACCTGATTATTTTTGAATGAGTATTTCTTCTGTGCTTGCTGCGATAAAGTGGGATCTTGTCGAGGTAGCGGGTTTTTCTTTGGTTCCACAAATGTATCCACCATTAACATGCTCTTTCCTTTAAATTTAGAGGAGGGGGATGCGTTGCAGTAGTCTCTACTCATTGCTTTCCTTTGTCTTCGGTTGATAACCTTGAAATTGATTTCTCACTGATTTCAGACCATTCCTATAATTTTTCCATACAGGGCCCGGACTGCACCGATGTAAGTTTCAATCTCTGCTCGGAGGTTGTACATTCAGGTTTGTAGTGGCATAGAGAGCCATTCCTTCATAACACATGAGGGAGAGATTTATGAATCTTTCGATGAAATCTTTTACAGATTTGCCTTTCCTCTGTAGGGTGGGCATAGACACTTTGGTATTATTTTCATAAAAGTGAGAAAGAAATCAAGCTTCTAGATCTGCCTAATATTTGATGGATCCAACCGGCAAAGTCCAGAACCAGTCGAAAGCTATTCGTTTTAATGATCCGATAAAAAGTCGGGCCATCAATGCATCAATGTCCATGACATTTCCTATCAATCTACGATGCCCCAAATCACACTGGTGAGTATGAGTGTGTGTCCTAATAATAGATATGGTATCACTGGTGGGCACTCTCAATACTGGAGTGCACGATATCATTTTTTCAAATACAACCACAAGCAACATATATGGAAGTGTGAATACAGAATATAAACCATATGTCTGAATCTATCTGTTATAATATCACATGCATAAATATAGCAATATCCAAAAATAAGTATATGAAAATGATAAGTATTATCTAGATCAAAAGTTTGCTCATTTAGAGTCAAGCACAATCAGAACATAGCAAAATAAGTATTAAATATATATACAAGAGTGTACTATGGACAGAACTTGAAAGTATGATATATTTAGACATACAAGTCAAAATGATAAATACACAAAAAATGAAGATCCTACATGAAGCTGGCTACTAGCACTCGGCCTATCCTTTGAAACATGAATCTACGATGGATCGGTCCTCCTCCTGTGCTACCGCGATCTTGGCTGGTAGACCTAGGGTGTGATAATCCCAGGACTCACAACACAAATAAGAATACAAATCCAAAGTTGCGCAATTTTGTGGGAATCACATACGTACGGGGCATGCTAGTAAGAAATAATATAAAAGAGGTATGCATATGAATCTTAAAATATACTAAATATAATATGAATCACGATGCACATGATACATATAGTATGATGTGATCAAGTAATAAGATATGCCAAATATGACAAGAATTTTGTGGTATATGGTCTGCATAAGAAAACTTGAACCATAAAGCAATTGGTTTATATATCATAATATGATCATGGAAAGGGATGCAAATTCAATCCTATAAGTTTGGAACTGAATAGTGGGTTTTCACGTTTCTAGGAGTGTACCATGCATGCCCAGTATCTTGGTCAAAACCCGGCCATCACGTACCACATTACCGCTAGATGCACTGATAATCCCGTACATACCAGGGATCATGGTCCAAATACCAATCTCCCCGTGAACAAGAAGAGATCGAGCATGAATTGCAACGATTCAATACATTGCTCATTGGGATACATATAGATAAATAATACCCCATACTGCTAGGCACACTGAATATCCTATACATACCTAGTACCATGGCCCGAACACTGATCTCCACACGAATCGGTAGTGCCGCTAGGCATATTGGATATCCTATACATACATAGGATCATGGCCCAAACACCAATTTCCACACAAACAGGTAGTGCCTATAGGCATAACTAGGAAACAAATAGTGCGAGTGCACAAATCGCCAGATGCATCTAAGATTGAATAGACCAAATAGGTAGAAGACATAGAATAGACAGAATAGGTATAACAGGTAGAATAGTTAGAGTAGACAGAGATAAAACTCCCACAATACCTATTTTATTCCACTATTCATTTTCTCCATACTCACGATGTAATATATATTGTGTATCAATGTGACATATGCAATAAGGGTACATATATCAATAACCACCGAATATAAAATGGCATGCACAGTAATATTAGCAAGTACAAGAGTAGTACTAGCAGGTACAAGAATTTAATGACATGTTCACGTGCTTGTGGTATCATTTCCAAGCTAGAAAAATATGTACAAGTAATAACAAGCATAACTAAACTTGTGTGCATGTATATCTTATCATAAATCAAATGCTATATGCACGAACATAGTATGTATGCCTGGATATGAGTTATGATAGGTATGAACTCATCATGTACAGGAGGGAATAATAAGAGTGATTTGTAATGAGTATATGGGTATCATATAATAAATCAAACGGAACATCCATAGACATAACATATATGTTTATGTTGCTGTAATTTGGCGGACAGTCAGATTTTCGGGTCATGTTTGATGAGTGCAAAATAGAATTAGAAGTTAAGATTTTGTGCAATTATAGAAAATTTAATTATCTTTCTAATGGATCTAAAATGAGCTTAAATGGAGTTCTAAAATAAACGTTATGGTTATTTTACTATGAACATCCCGTTACTACTACGGACTTATTACAACTAGGACATCCAAATTATTTTTAATCAAGATAACTTTAAAATTAGATCTTAAGTTTTCAATCAGTTTTAAATAATTCATTTAGATTTCTAATGACTTAAATGAGCTCAACTGGAGTTCTAGAGTAAAAGTTATGGCCATTTTACCATGGTTTGCTGCTGTAGAGCTATTAATCTATGACAACCGTAAGTAATGATATTCCATGCTATTTTTGGCTATGGAAATGCCTAAATTAAGCTCTTCTTTGGATAATTTGTAGCTAGTGAATCATCTTTGTAATCGCACTGGAATGAGATCAATTGGAGTCAAAATACAAAATTTATAGCAGTTCTAAGATAGGCTATTGTATAGGTCTGCACATTAATACAGTTTGTACTCATACAATATGCACGGTGTGTGACACGTGTAATGAAACTCTAGTTACATGCAAATTTGAGCATCTATAATCTTAAAAAAGATTTGATAATGCCTCTGGAATCATATATAGGGTGATTGCATTAGGAAATCACAAATTTAAAAGATTTGAGAGCATATTCTTGCCTCTAGTTAAACCATAAATCAGAAATAAGCCGATATTGATGTGATTGCTCCTCAAAAATGGAGAAATTTCCCAACAATCACACTAGAAAACTAGGGTAGGTGCTGGAGAATGTTTTCCTACATTGGTGGAGAAGTTTAGAGTTGATTTGAAGATGTTAAACTCAATAACATGCTCATATAGTTATTTTGTGGACTCTTCAACCCTCAGGTTGAATTTTTGGCATTTATTTGAGGAGAATGAGGGGAATTAGGGTTAGAAGTCTTAAGAGAAAATGAAGAGGAGAAGCTTGATTTTTTTAAAGATTTTTCTGATTTTATTTCGGGGGTCAAACAATTGGTGGAAGATGAGTATGATGTTATATTAAAAATCCTTAAACTTTATCTTAATTACAAGTTTATCATTAAGTCAATTCCTATTCAACTTTGGTCAAGGATGGCTATTTGGCTTTTGGAGATAAATTTGAAGTTGGTAGAAGGGTATAATTGGAATTCTTAATTTAATTTGATTATTTTAATCTAGTATTTGTTTGAAAATTGACCAATCCGGAATAATTCAAGAAAAATATGAAAAAATCTAAAATAATAAGGTAAAAGTTCCCACTTTGTGGAATTTAAAATTTGAACACTATATAGAAAGATATAACTTAATTTACTTAGTATTTGCTCGTATCAGAATTTGGACTCCCGAACTGATATAATTTAGAATAAACCAATACAAGGGTTTAAGGATTAGGGTGTTACACAATTAATGGAAGTGAGAGACGTGTTGATTGGGAGAGTCCTTCCCATGGTATCTGTTGTCGTTTGGCGCTTGGTAGGTCTATGGAAAAGGGATCAAATCCTATTCTGGCATACATGGGGCACTATTCCCACCTCCAACAAGGTGTCTTTATGTTTAAAAGCATTCAATTTGGTTTGGATATCATCTAAGACTTTGTCTTTTGCAGCATCTCTAGTCAGATGGGAGTTAGTGTCATCTTACTTATCTTTGGAGTTGTTATTTTCTCTATCTTCACTCCCGAACCTAGATGCACCTTCTCTAAAAATCTTTGAATTGTTTTGACTTCTGTGAGAAGGATTCTTGTTGAGTGACTGTACCTGCGCCAATATAGCATTCATCATTGTTTTTGTAGCTCAAGCACCGCTTATTATTATTGAGTCAGCTCTTCTTGGGTCTTGACCCTTTGGAAACGGCTACCCACTTTATCTATGGTCGTGTTAACGGAGACACTTCTAGATTAGGAGGAACTTGCAATTTCCGACAAAGCATGCATTGAGTGTCCCTTATTATTATTTTCCCATTCCTGTGGCTTACTATGGGAATGAGAATTTGATTGATTTGCTATCATCAATTTGGTTTTGGACCGCGCTTTGAGATAAACTACTTCGGATTCAGTATTTGAAATTTTTTATTAAAGCTTGGAAATTGTAAAACTCAAGATGTTCTTTTTTTAATCAAGAGATATTACAATTGAGATTTCTGGGGAGTGTGATGATAGAAGTATGATCAGAGTGACCGTTTTTACTTTCATTGACTATCTGGCAAAGGATTTGGGTTGAAAAAAAACTGTCTACGTGATCTCTAGGAATTGATTTTTTTATCCTCTCTATCCACATACTCAGAGTGGTTTTATAGATGAGATGGTTGTAACTTCTCTTTGATTTGCAGGGATCATAGTGGAACTGTACCACAATTTGTTCAGTTTGGATAACTGCCCACCAATCGTAGACGAGCACGTTTTTATTGGCAGAAGCAATTTCTTTAGTTGGTAGAGATGGGATGTCTTTGTCAACTGCAATAAATATGGTTGTATTTTGCTTAATTCGTTTACTTTGGTGAATTTGCTTTCTTCTGGTTTTACAGGGATGGGATGCACCTTCGTAGGATAGACTTAGTCTTCAAATATTTAGACTGGTTCAGGTGGGTGAGGAAATTTCCTTCAGGTTGGCAAACTTGGAATTTCTCATTTGGTAAAGCTGAGTGAGCCTTTCGGTTTGGTAAAGATGGACTCTCTATCAGCTCAGTAATTTGATATGTTGGTGATGTTTAGTTGGTCTAATTAGCAGTGCAAGATTTTTTACCGCCTATATTTCTAAACACCACAAGTGGTATATTGCGACACTATGATGCCTCTTGGTTGAAAAATGCAGGAGCTATATATCAATGAGCAATGACCATGATTTTTCGCAATCATCTGCAAAATATTATAGAATGCTATATTGATGATATTGTGGTCAAAACCTGAAAAAAAAAATTACCACACCAGGGATTTGCAAACAATATTAGACTTAATGAGAATTTATTATAGGAAAATGAATCCTACAAAATTTTTCCTTGGAGTTTCAAGTAGAAAATTTCTAGGATTTGTATTGACTTTTAAAGGAATCGATTTAGATCAGAACAAAATAAAGGCGATTCAAGACACGCAACCTCCAAGAAACATCAAAGGCCTTAGAGGTTTATAAGGGCATTTGGCGTATAACCACCATTTTATCCCTTTATTTTGTCTAGATCTAAATGAATGCAACCTCCAAGAAATATCAAATAACTTAGAGGTTTATAAGGGCGTCTGGTGTACATCCGTCATTTTATTGCCAATTTAGCCGGAAATGTCAACCATTCTCCAAACTGATGAAGAAAGGTGTGTGCTTCACTTATAATGTTAAATGTCAAAAGGCTTTTAAAGGTATCTCGCAATACCTCATTAATCCGAAGTGCTAACATCTCTGGTTTCTAGCAAACCATTCCTCTAATATGTGAGAGTAATGGACCATGTCTTGGGAGCTTTACTTGCTCAAAACAATGAAAAGGGACATGAGCAGAACGTAGGTACAATTCTATGGAAAAGAGTTCTTAACTTTTGGTTTTCACCATAGAGAAGATGAGGCATTACCTGGTGGGACAAATGACCATGTCATATCCAAAACAAATTCTTTAAAGATATTAATGACATAACCAGATTTCCTAAACTCAAGACTAGCAAAATGGGCACTATTTAAAAGGTGATAAAGGGACAAGCTATAGCAGACTTTCTAACCAATCATCCAGTGCCTGAAAACTCTATATTATCTGAAGCCATCATCGATGAAATAACGGAAGTGATTGCCGCTTCAACGGATGAAGTATGGCAGATGTTCTTCGATGGTGCCACAAGAATAGGGCCAAATGGAAAGGTCATTGCCAGAGCGGTAAAAGTCTTTATATCTCCTCAAAATTATGTACTATCTTATGCATACTTACTAATAGAGCCTTGCTCAAATAATATGTTTGAATATAATGCTCTTATTATTGGACTCCAAATAGTCGAAGAAATGTGAGCAAAGTATTTAGGAGCCTATGATGACTAGAAGTTGATCGTCAACTAGGTTAAAGGCAGGTATGAAGTAAGGAATGAAAACTTAGTTTCTTATCACCAAGCTACCATATCATATCTTGGACGGAGAAACTCAGAGGGTTCTACATCGACAATATACTCCGAAAGGATAACACACATGTTTATACTTTGGCATCTCTGGCTATACTACTTTAGCACTCCCATATAAAGTGGGACAAAAAGTCTTTGTGGCCAACTGAAACTTGTACCATCCAAAACAAACACTATACATCAACAAAGATACTGAGCAGAGTCAGAAGAAGAGGAATGTCTGCAAAGTCTCAACCAGCATAGAATCCAGAGACTGGAGATTTCCATTTATTAACTTCATCTTATACGGTGATCTCCCTGACGACCCAAAAAAGGCAACTTCTATAAGAGCAGATAGGCTTTTTTAGGGTACAGTAACCAAAGCGCAATATCAAAAATCTTATGATGGGATACTATTTTGTTGGTTATCCCTAAAGAGGCACAGGTCACACTAGAAAAAGCCCATGATAGCATGTATAACGTTCATCAACCATGGCCCAAACTCGAGGATAGCCTAAGGCAAATGGATTATTATTGGCCAATGATGATATCAAACACCATAATATATGTAAAAGATGTCACATGTGTCAAATCATATTAATTGCATTCATCAGGCATTTGAGTATTTGCATCCAACCCTTGCTTCGTGGCCATTTGTGGCTTTGGGTATTGATGCAGTGGGATGCATCACTCCCCCTTCCTCCAAAGGTCATCATATGTCCTAGCGATCACCGATCACTTTTCTACATAGTCTGAAGCAATTGAACTAAAAAGAAGTCATGGCCTTTGACATGGTAAAGTTGATCAAAAATCACGTAATCTAATGAATTGGGGTTCTCCAAAGAATAATACATGATAATGGACCTCATTTTGTTAGCCAATCATTCTACAAGCTATGTGACAAGTTCAAAATCAAAAGTGTGGCATCAACAACTTATAATCCAGCTATCAATGGTCAAATAGAGGCTATCAACAAAATATGATCATACTATTAAGGAAGCTAGTCAAGAAGAACAAATGAGACTAGTATGAAAAGCTTGGCAAATGCCTATAGGCTCATCACACTACTATGCGAACTCCTACAAATGCAACTCCATTTTATCTAGTGAAGTTGTCCTACATCTAGAGATTCAAATACCCTCTCTTCTATACAACTCTAGTGCTAGAAATGATCAATGAAGACAATCATAAATTGCATCTTCAAGAATTAGAAATACTAGATGAAAATAGACTTTAAGCCAACAGCACAGTGAACTCTACTAGGCACGAATTTCTAGAGCTTTTAATAAGAAATTGAAGGAATGAGTGTTTGAGTAAGGCAACTTAGTTTAGGCAGTACAGTGCCCTATGATTATCACACACAAATCTAAAGACAAATTTCAAAATAAATGGGAATGACTGTTTATGATAGAATCAGTCTCTTCTAGCAGGGCCTACCAGTTGACTAAGCTAGATGGCGAAGTTTTGATAATGTCAATCAATAGCAAATTCCTCGAAAGTACTACCCTTATCAAAGCCTCCCTGAGGATAGACCAAAAAGTGGTTGGGTACTTAGAGCTATGACCAATGACATCAATGCCAAACAAAAAAAATTAACTCAAAGGAATTAAAACTAAGGCCTCCACGGCTGCAAATAGAGAAAAATTCTGGTACCAAAGTCTAAAATAAATCTTAACAACTCACCGTGTTGGGAGGAATAACATGACTAGTCCAACTCAAATGGTAGTTGGTAGAGGCATGTCAAACCCATTGATAATTAGGAGTTTGCTAAAAATTCCATGAAATCAAACAATGTATAAATTTCATTCAAAGCTGGCAAGTACACCCATTGTATTAGACGAACCAGAATTGAGATTTTTATTGATTAACTATATTCCAAGTTTACATTACACCTCTAGTCATGAATACATTGAATCTTTATATGAAACTTGCTAAAAAAAAGAGACTAGTTTAATCTACATTACATTTCTAGTTCTCTTCTCCAAATATTTCGTGAAGAGGTCGCTCTGGCATAACAACCCCAAATCAACCAAGCCCGCTTTTGAGAGACTTAAGTCCACCAAACCCATCAAGTTCAACATTAAAGCTTTGTTGGGCCCAAGTTTGCCAAGTCCATCAAGTTCAATTTTAACCTTTGAAAGATTTCACATGTGTCATCGAAAGGATACAAATCCGAACTCATGCAATACTATAAGACAATATAAAATTGTGTGTGTAACATGCTAGTAGGAAACAATGTAAACGATGAATACATATAAATTTTGAAATATAAGGTATGCATAATATAACATGAATCATGAAGTAAAAGATATACATAATATAACATGATCATGTACTTGAATCATGAAGTGCATGTGTGTGTGTGTGTGTGTGTATATATTGTGTGAAATGACTAAGCAAATGGATGCACATCATATCCTATTAGCTTGAAAATGAATGGTGGAAGTATTTACATATTTTAGGAGTGTACTATACATTCTCAGTATCACGGCCCCAAGTACCAGTCACCATACAAGCCAGATGACGTGCTACTAAGCACATTGGATATCCCATGCATATCCGGGATCACGATCCCAAGTACCGATGTCCACACAAACCGGTTGATGTGCTGCTAAGCGCACAAGAAAACCGATGGTGCCCATACATTGAACAACGGATGCATCCAAATAAGACAAGAAACTCGTACAATGCGTATTTCATTCCACCATTCATTCACTCATTTCCACAATGTAATATATGCTAAGTGTCAATGTATCAATGTTACATATATAATAAGGATTCATGTATTAATGGCTGTATGAATATAAAATAACATGCACGATGATACTGATAGTACAAGATTGTAGAACATGTTCACATATGCATAGTAACATTTCCAAGCAAGAAAACCATTGATAGGTAAGAGTATGTGTAATTAAACATGTATATTATATCTTAAATCAAGCAATATATGCACAAACATGATATTTATGCCTAAGTATGAGCTATGACAGGTCAGAACACGCCCATGTATAATAAGAATAATTAAATATGTATACATTATATCATATTATAAATCTAGTGGTATATGCACAAACATAACATATATGCCTATGCTGTTGCAATTTTGTGGACAAGTCAGAATTTTAGTTTTTGTCAACTAGGGTTAAAGAGGCTAAGATTTAGAATAGTTTTAGAAAATTCAATTACCATTCGAATGAATATTAAATGAGCTTAATTAGAGTTCTACAACAAAAGTTATGTTGTTTTTCTATCGACATGGTGCTGCTAAACTATGGAATTGGTACAGCTAAGACTTTTAGGGTTTTTTTGACGAGGATAAAATTAAATTAGAGCTGAATATCTTACTTAGTTTTAAATAATTCAATTATATTTCTAATCGCATGGGAATAAGATCAATCGGAATTAAGATTTAATAGTTATAGCAATTCTAAGATGCACTGTTGCGTATGTCTGGACAATATTATGGTATATGCATATATAACATGCACGGTGTGACACATTTAATGAAACTCAAAATAAATACAAGTGGAAATATGTTTCACCATGAAATTTGGTTAATAATATACTTGGTATCATATGTGAGGAGATTTCATAAAAAAACCATAAATTTAAAGGATTTGAGAGTATATTCTTGCATTTTGTTGAGCAAAAATTGGAAAAAAAAAAACAATATTTATGCGATTACCCTTCAAAAGTGAAAAAATTACTGAGAGTCACACTTGGGAATGGGGACAGGTACTGGAGGATATTGTCTCACATTGATTGAGAATAAGAGCATATTTGATTAGGGTGAACTAAAGAACAAGGCTAATGTAGCTATTTTGATTTCCAATCCATTCTCAAGCCAATTATTTGGCAAGTTATTTGATAAAATTCTAGAAGGAAATATGGGTTAGAGATTTGAAGAGAAAATGAAGAAGAATATGAGAAGAATAAGCTTGAGTTTTTTTAGAATTTTTGAGTTTATTTGATGTGTTAAATAGCTACTGGAATATGGGTATACTGCATTTTCGATAACTCTTGAACTTCATCTTAATTTTAAAATTGATATTCGGTGCAGTTCAATCCAAAATTGGTCATGGAAGGTTGTTGGGTAGCTGAAGATAATATGACGTAGGAAAATGGTTAAAATTGAAAATTTTTATTTATATTGATTATTTTAATCGAGTATTTACCTAAAAATTAGCCGATTCGGAATATTTCAAGAAACTTATTAAAAAAATCCAAAATAATAAGTTAAGATATCTCTACTTTGCAAAATTCGAAATTTGCATTTGGATCGTCACAGTCTACCCACCTAACAAAACTTTCATAATTTAAATCTAAAAGGAAAGATAACAATAGTATTTATTTTTTAATAAAGGGTTAATTAAAATCAGACCCCGTGTAGTATTGAGGGTGTGTAACTTAATACCTCTAAAGTTTGAAACTTTCACAAAACCCCTGGACCATCACTACTGTTAGTGACGGGTTAAGTTATTATCACTCTCCTTTTATCTTAAAGTGCACTCCCTATCTCTAATACCTATTTTAACTCTCTTTAAGCTAGCACACTCCCTCCCTCCCTCCCTCCCTCCCTCCCTCCCTCCCTCTCTCTCTCTCTCTCTCTCTCTCTCTCTCTCTCTCTCTCTCTCAGTCACTCACACCACACTCACTCTCTTAATCCCGCCCCCCTCTTCATCATGTCCCCCTCTTCTCCTTAAGGTTTGAGTATGGTACTCTACTTTTTAGGTTTTTTGTATTTGATTTTCCTTACTAATGTTGCTCTTTGATTGTACAATATTTTTGTCCTTTAATTTCAGGTTTGATCGAGGATGACGTCAAGTTCATCATCTTCTTCTTCATCACAAAAACTCGATTTGTAGATAAAAAGATTATGGAAGTAATATTTGCTCGACCACTTATAATAGAGATTTCAAAGTGGAAATGCGGTGTCAAGATGAAGGCAAAGACCTCATGGACAGTGAAAAATCCTTGCCGGCGTTTTGGGTCATGCCCATTCCGAACGTGCAATGATTAGGTATGGTTCGACAAAGAAGGAGCACCCCCGTATGCAAAAGAGGCTTTGAATATACTCATAGATATGTATGGAGGAGGTAATTTTGAGGGAAGCCAAACGTTAGAGACTTTGAATAAAACGGTTCATGAGAGAAGCTTGTTGATTGGTGTACTGGTTGGGTTCTTTGTTGTGTTGTCTTGTGTTACTAGCGAAATGAAGCTTTTGTTGTGTGAGTGAAATAAAATTTCAATAATATGTATGTTCAAATAATGTTAGAACAAGTATTCTCCTTAAGTTAAAAGTTTGCAGATATTTGTCAATACTGATGATATGTTTACTACATCGATAAGCTCTCAGATAACAAACTAATACATAAGAGAGCAGCAGCAGCTGAGCAGCAGTCCTCATTGCTTTTTTTTTGCTCTTTGTTGCTGAGCAGCAGCTGCATTAGTAAGCACAGCTGCTGCTGCTTCTTAGTTTACCTAGTGCACATAATATCATGTATCAACAATAAAAATATCAGATATCATTTACATATCAACAATAAAATATTAACCCAAGACGTTCAAAGACAGGTATCATTAACCATGCATTTGCATATCAACACAATAGGTTCAAAATAGCATCCAATAGTCCTTTCATTAACTGTGCATTATATCTCATATACATAATAACAATCAAAATCCAAAAGTCCACTACAAAATCCCTGTCTTGACAACACATGACCAAAAGTTCACTACATCTGTGCTGGCTTAGTTAATATGTCAACCTGCATGAAAAATCTTAATGTCAAAAAAGTAAAATAAAAACATCAATATGTGTTGTAAGAAAATTAATGCATTACTTCTCTTTTGTTGTTAGTTAATAAAATTTTCCATCCCCATGCATTAATTTTTTTCACGCATTGCCTCGAACTTTGACCTCTCTGCAATAACAATAGGAGATATGATTGAGGTTCTTTAAAGGGAATAAGATAATTGTTGCTCTACTTACACTAGATACAAACTGTCTCGCATCGTCCGCTACTCCAATTGCGATTCCACTTCTAGGAGAAACAATTGTTGATCCACCCAAATCCTTGCCTGTTCCTGAAAGAAAAGCAACCTTTGTTTTTCGTCTTACTCTTGGAAGTTGCACCATGTTTCGTACCTCTTTGGTTAGGAGCTCTCCATTTGTCTCGCTGATCTAACACTAAATGAGGACTAAATGAGGATGACTCTGTGCATGCTCTCTATTCTCTTGCTCTTTTGTTGTCATCGTTTCCTGCTTTCCAACCATTGATTTTTCCTTTCTTGAAACTGGAATCTTCGTAGCGGGCTTTCTTCCTCTCTTCCTACTAGACTCTTCATATGCTCTTTGTTTTTCTGAGGGGTCCTCCCATTGAATTCCTGGCCCTACGTCACCCGCATCGCGTATGTTAGCCACATGTGTTTCATTTTGCGATTGGCCTGCTTGTTCAGTCTATGTCTTCTCTTATCAACTCCATCACTCCTTGCATCCATGCATGTCCTTGCGTTATGGCTTAACCCCTTGCATACTGCGCATCTTATCTTTCCATATTTTCACTGAATCTGTTGTGTCATTCTTTTCTCATCCTTTTCATCTTCCTTGTTCTTTCTTAGCCTCCTTGGTCTTCCAGCTTGTTTGCGCAGTTTCGGTGACATAACGTACTCTTTTTCTAATATTTCAGGCCATTGTGACGAATCAAGAATCAGTTGCACCGCCTTGTCATAAGAAATATGGGGAGACATAGTTCTCAATATTCCATTTCTACTTGTTGATAACTGCAGCCGCATGCACACATGGGATCCCGCTCACGTCCTAACGTCGGCATCCACAAGTGCATTTGTCCAAGTCAACTATCCATGTGCTTCCATGTAGATCAACTTCAAACTTGCCTTATAACACAAAGAACAATAAATGTTAGACATGTGTTGATTATTAATTACGTGTAATAGAAGGAAAAGATTAACGTTAAGATCCTTACCATCACCCCCAAAACTAACTTCACATGTTCTACTCATCTGAGGTGTCACCGATAGTCTAATTGTCTGCATCTGAAACACATAACAAAAAAAATTGTCAAGTTTAATATGCATATAAAATTACAACTAAATTTAAGGAATCTATAGAGTAGAGGAAAATTACCTGTAGTCTTATTTTCAGCCCCTATGTCACCCTTGTATTCTTCAACATCTGTCATTTTTTCTTCACCTGAGTCCCCAAACAAACTAACAAAACTGCCGCTCTCTGAGGTGTCACCGGTACTCATGTTATTGCCCTCATGTTCAATCCACTCACCATCTGATGTATTATCCACAATATCATTCTCAACATCTTTGTTAGCTTTATTATTGGGGGTGTCCACTACAACTGCCTCATCAACTAAATGCTCCACATATACGTGGACATCTCTAGAAGGTCGTTGCACCCTAATAAGTTTCAAAACACCACTATCATTGTCGAGGACTTTCCATTGGTTTGGGATTTTTTTTAGTGCAATATGAACCCGCCCCCATATTGCAATCTTCTAACAATAGCCTCCAAATCAAACCACCCAAATAAATCTTCATCAATATACTCAACCACATCCACTATATTCCCTTGATCTTCTATCGTGCTACTATTAACAAATTTGCCCTCATGGTGAACATGTAGGTCAAATAAAGTACTTGCCATAACTCAACTGCATATAACATAACAATCAAATATTAAAATAAATAGACAATTAAAATCCAAAACAATAACTATGAACTAATTATTCAAGATTATGACTAAACTAATATTAAGATTAAGAATAATCAAGATTCTACGTTGGAGAGTCAACGCTAAACTATAAACTAATTATTTAAGATTAGTCCAGGCAAATCTAAAAAAACCCTAAAATTCTCACACATGCCCACCACTCTACAAATGAAAAACCTTTCCCTCCACATTTCACACAATACAATTGATGGTCCCCTCTCCACGATACGATTCGGTCCAATAAAAAACTAGAAATTTAACAACGATAGTAAACACGTTATCACACGCAAATTTTTTGGCAATAATCTATAAAGGTCACAGCTTTGCATCTATATAAATGCTTACCGGTACACAAATTTGAGAGAGAATCTTGGCCTGGAGTAGCTTTGCTTCACTGCCCTATGTCTGAAACTTTGCTTTGCTGCCTTGTGCCCTAGAGTTGCCGCTACTTCTCTGCCCGTCAGAGAGAGGAATTGACCGCGAGAGAGTGAATCTTGGCCTAGAGTTGGTTTGCTTCGTTGCCTTGTGCCCGAAACTTTGCCTTAGACCTACCACGCCCTATGCCCTAGAGTTTGATCCCGGTCTAGCGAAGAGTGCTTCTCTAATCTTCGGTTTGCGACGCTGCTTGTCTACCCGCAAGAGAGAGAAATAGAGAGAGAGAGGGGAGTGGAACATGATGAAGGAGGAGAGGATTAAGGGAGAGAGTGATGGCGTGTCCTAGACCCGCCATGCCCTATGCCCTAGAGCCGCCCAATGAAGCGAAGTTGCTTCACTGCTTCTCTGTCCGTGAGAGAGAGAGGGGGGGGAGTGGAGCGGGATGAAGAGGGAGGAGGGGATTAAGGGAGATTTGGGGACGCAGTTCACGCCCTATGCCCTAAGTTCGCTTGCTTCGCTGCTTCCTTGGGGACATTTTAGACTTTTCATAACACGTGCACATCACGTGCCTCACTAACTTACATCCAGTTCATGACGTTAGGATGTCCAGAGAGTTTTTTGAGAGTTTCAAAATTTATGGATGTTAAGTTACGGATCTCCAATACGACAGGGGGTCTGACTGTAATTAACCTTTTACTAAATATAAGGATTAATTGCACTCAGATCCCCTATAGTATATGGGTAGTATAACTTATTATTTTTGAAGTTAAAAACTCTCATTTATACTCTCAGAGAGAGCTAACTCCGTTTGGTCGTTGTCTGAGGTGATCACACGTCGATATGAAAGGACGACTTTGCCATTGACTGTAATTAACGAGGGATGAATGGGGAAGCTCGAACGAAGCCTATCTTTTCCTTGATCATTTTATTTCTACTACTGATGGGAACTAGGGCATTGGGCAGGCGATCGAAGGGCTAATGGTCAGTGAAATCAAGTGAAGAATCGGCAGCAGAGACCCTAGGTCGACAGTGATGATGATCTGTATGTATTAGGTACACCAACCACATCTTCCTCTTCCTCTTCCTCCCAGCTATCGCATTCTTCATCTTCAAAGCCATCCACGTCCTCATCATTGACAGTAGTTCCAGAACCAGCAGAAGAGGGATACGAGAGCTCTGCTTCTGGCGGATTCCCTTCACTGCCAAAGTCTTCAGGAAGGCTCTCCTTCCTGTTGCCAAATTCAAGGCCCTCAACGGACCGACCTATCTAATGATGGGAGCAGGGTTCTTGTGGATTTCAATCTGGTGCTTTACCGTGATCAGGGCACAGAGCTTCTACTACCCGCCGCTGACCATACTAGGGCTGGTTCTCAGTCTGGCATGGACGGCGGAACTGGGAGTTTCTAGATGGGCACATCATATTTCCTAGTGAGCCCACTTTAAAAGTCATGTTTTTTACCACTTTGCCATTTTGTTTTTTGGTCAAAACTTCCCTTCCGCACCTCCTCCTTCATCCTCCCATCCCTTCTTCTCTTTTTCCCACGTGAAACCAGGGAGAGCAGCAGGAGATGCAGTGTCTGATGACTAGAGGAGGTATAAACTTTGTGGAGACTTAGAGGCTAAGCCTTCTTCTTCACTGGATCCAACTCCCAGCCAGCCACTTGTTCTCCAGGTAAACTAAATCAATTAACTGCTCCCCATCGCACCACACAGGATTGTAAGAATCGATTCTCTAGGGTTTTTTCTTCTTTGAATATTACTGTCCTTTTCTTCTTTAACCTCGTTCTTCTTATGGATTATTATTTGAATTTTATTCGCATTGTTGCTGGTATTTTTTGAATTATGACTCGAGGAGTAACGTCTTGTTTTGTTCTTTAACGTCACATTTCTTTCTTAGCCTCTGCATCCGGGCTAGCAGTCCCAGACCTGGAGCATGGGTCCGAGCCGGATCAGTTGCACAGGTCCGGGCTGGTTAGCCCGGACAGACCTGATTTGTAGTCGCTTGGATGACTCCGATGGGGAGAGTGATGAGCCATGCCAACCCGAATGCAAATAGCATCCCCCACCATGGTAGCTATACCTGCTCTTTGTATACAAACGATATGAGCACCGACAAAGCCACACTGCCAGCGAGCAGGATCAGGAACCACCATTCCGGGACTTGCTTGTATCTCTTCATCAGTTTCGTGTGGATGTCCTCCTTCATCGAGTTAACTGCTGACCTGCTCTACCTCCATATATCACTGCACATTAATTAATTGTAACAAATTAAAGATGGTCTCAGCAAACACGAAAATCATATGCGATGAAAGTATATATCAAGACGTACGTGTACAACTAAGCTAGCTTTATTACCTTCCATGGAAAAGGGTGACATGGGTCAGAGTTGCAGAGAACCACGCAAACCCTGACCCAATCGACAACACAAAGAGAGGGCTGAGGTAGAGCTTCCCGTAACTGTTATACGCAGCTTCGTTCAGCTCAAACTGCGGAGTCAGGACCTTGGTCGTGTCATACTTTTGCCCCTTTGCGGTAAAGAGCTGGTTCGAGAAAATTGGGAACTTGCGCGCGTCGAAAGTATTATACTTCCAGTAGCAGAGAGGGACGATAATGTAGATGAACATAACGAATCCGGCCGCTATGTTGAGGATGGAGAACCAAGGGGCCACTAGAGGGCTCCCATGGTAAGCCGAGATCCCAGCCCAGTCCAGCGTGAAGGCACCGATGCCAAGCCCATGGTATCCTGAACTGATCTGTTGAGCCGTGATGTTGTGAGGCCAGACCTAGCAGACCCAGGAGAAGAAGGACAGCAGTTGGAAGAGGTATCCGGAGAAGGCGTAGTAGATGAAGCTCCCGATGAAGAATACCATGAAGAACTTCATTCTGCTCGGGCCTTTCGAGTTCACATCTTTCTCATGGAGAGCTCTGCATTAGAGAAACAAACGAGATACTAATGTAGTAGGAAACTAGTAACAATTGATAAAATTTCCAATTTGCAGAGAACAAGCTATTTATTGCGAACATATTAAGCAAATTAATAAATTGAGGAATGGGTTTGGAAAGGGAACTTCTAGATGTGAACGGTAGGGAAGAAAGAGAGAGATGGTGAAGATAATTTGGGTACATAGGTGTGCTCACTAGGAAAAAATAAAGTTTTTTAAAAGGAAGGGTGTGCGCACTAGGAAAAGTGGGCTCACTAGGAAAAAACCTGTGCCCATCTAGAAATTACCGCGGAAGTGACGAGGAATGTGGTTAATCTGACGGTGAGCCGGGTGATTTCTCTCTACTACTTGAGAGGGATGCAGTCCAGTACTCAGTTCTGCTTCCAGAGAGCTTTATCCATAAATCTGGACAGCATTGCCCTCGGTTCTTTATTCACCGAAGCGCTGCGCATCATGGCACGTGGATTCAATTTGATGGAGGAGGAGGATGAGTTCATGTTTCTCTTGTGCTCACTGCTTCCTTCGGGTCATGGAATTTGTTTTCCATTACTGTAATAGCTGGGCCTTTGTTCATGTATGTCACTTTAATAATCATCTCATCGTCATGTCGAAATTAAACTACAAATTGTTATTGTTATTGTTAGCAAAAGATAGCGGAATAACACTAATGCAACAACCAGCGGAATCAAATAATAAACCGAAGAGAAAAATAGCAGAGACAAGAACACGCAGATTTAACGTGGTTCGGCAATATGCCTACGTCCACGGGAACACGATCAAAAAACTTCCACTATATCAAAAGAGAATTACAACTTTCTAGTTCTCAACTACAAGAGAAATTACAAAGAAATCACACAAGATTGTGAGATCAAAACTCTAACCTCTTGTTGCAGTGATTTACTTCTTTGCTTCTGCCCTCGAAGAAACCCAAAGAAAATCACCACCTACTTAGCTTCCCTCGGCCAAAACCCTTTTGCCTTTGGCCGAACCAAGCAGCGGCAGAAATCCGCAGCCCCTCTCTCTTCCTTCTTTGTGTTTTGTGCTTCAGCTGCAATCCTTTAATTGCTTCAGCTTCAGCCGTCGAAGAAGTCCCAAAGGGAAGCCACCGCCTTTTGTTTTTCAGCTTCTCTTTTTTTTTCGGCTCTTTAGGCTCCTTTTTGGCTTAATTAAAACCCTAACACCACACCCCATATATATATTATATCATAATGGGTTTGGGCCGGTTTTGGACCCGTTTCGGTAGACCGAAACCCGCTACGGCAATGGGCTCCATTAGCAACAATCTCCCACTTGGAGACCATTGCTAAAAATGTAATCTCTTTACATGATAATCCCAGTGTCCAAAGTTTTTACCTCGATCGTTCAAAGTCCCAATTTCAGCATTCAAAACAAATGCACCAAAGTTGAGCAATAGCTCAACTTTTTCCCTTCAACCGGTTTTGTCAACATATCCGTAGGATTCTTACTGCCTTCAATCTTCTCCAACTTCAATTGGCCATCCTCTAACAAGGATCTAATGAAGTGATATCTCAAGTGAATATATTTAGTCCGTGAATGATACGCCGAGTTCTTCGCAAGATGAATTGCACTTTGACTGTCACTGAATAACCTGCAATCCACTCCATCAAAACCCAACTCATTCATCAATCGCTGCAACCAAATAAACTCCTAACTTGCTTCTGCAGCTGCAACATACTCAGCTTCTGTCGAAGATAAAGCAATAATTGATTGTAATCTTGAAACCCAACTTACCGCTGTCCCTCCTACAGTAAAGACATAACCTGTGGTGCTCCTGCCATTGTCTCTATCGCCCGCATGGTCCGAATCGACAAAACCTTGCACATCAATGTTATCACCCCCAAAACACAAATAATACTTTGAAGTACCTTTCAAATACCTGAAAATCCACTTCACCGCTTGCCAATGTTCTTTTCCAGGGTTCTTCATGAATCTACTCACTACTCCCACTGCATGTGCAATATCTGGTCTTGTACTCACCATTGCATACATAAGACTCCCAACGGCCGATGAATAAGGCACATTCTCCATGTGTCTCTTCTCCTCATCTGCCTTAGCACCTTGCTCTTTTGACAGTTTGAACTGACCACCAAGAACTGTAGTTACCGATTTTGCATTCTCCATGTTGAATCTCTCCAACACCTTCTTGATGTACCCCTTCTGAGATAACCATAATTTCTTGCTTTTCTTATCTCGGGTAATTTGCATCCCAAGAAGTTGTTTGGCCTCACCCATATCCTTCATAGAGAATCTCCCTACCAACTTTCTTTTCATATCATTGATTTTCTTTATGCATGTACCTGCCACAAGCATATCATCTACATACAAAGTAAGTATAATAAAGTTACCATTCTTAAACTTTTGTAGATATACAAAATGATCTGAATTACTTCTGGCAAAACCCGAATCCAACATAAACTTGTCGAACTTCAAGTACCATTGCCTTGGCGCTTGTTTCAACCCATACAAACTCCTTTTCAGTCGACATACCCAATTCTCTTTCCCTTTAACTTCATATCCCTCCGGCTGTTCCATATATATTTCCTCCTCCAAATCACCATGAAGAAAAGCAATCTTCACATTGAGCTGCTCTAAATACAATCCTTTCACAGCCACAATACTTAGTATTGCTCTGATAGAAGTCATCTTGACAACAGGTGCAAATATTTCATTGAAATCAATACCTTTTCTCTGACCGTATCCCTTCACCACAAGTCTAGCCTTAAATCTTTGTGTCCCTCCGGCCTCATGTTTTACCCTATATACCCACTTGTTATGCAATACTTTCATCTTTTCCGGTCGCTTCACCAATTCCCATGTGTGATTCTTCTCCAAAGAAGACATCTCATCACTCATAGCTTGCTCCCACTTAAGATGAAGTTTATCCTGCATAGCTTCTTGGTAACTCTCTGGTTCACCTGCATCAGTATACAAAACATGATATAATGGAAGACAAAGTTTTTGGGTTGGCTTCCTTATCCTCGTGCTCCTCCTCAAAGTGGGAACACTCTTTGATGAAGTAGTAGAACCATCTGCTTCTGTCAATAGCTCTTTTCCTGTTCGGTCTTATCTGAAGCTTGTGTATTCTCAGGTGTAGTCATTTCTTCTCCTTCAGATATAGGTATTTCTTCGTTTCTTTTATCCATGGGATCCATCCCATCCTGTGGCTCATCCAGCGCCAAGCGCCCTTTTTTCACTGCAATCTCACTCTTACTTTCCGTTCGGTCTTTATACATACAGCCCTCATTGAATACTACATCTCTGCTACGAATTACCTTGTTATGCTCATAATCCCATAAGCGATAACCATATTTGTCGCCACCGTATCCAATGAATGCACACTTCTGAGATTTAGAATCAAGCTTCTTTCTCATCTCATGATCCACATGTGCATATGCTATGCAACCAAACACTTTTAAGAAAGAGTAATTCACAGTCTTACCAGACCACACCTCCTCTGGAATTCCTCCATCTAAAGCACTAGCTGGACTCCTGTTGATCAGATAGATTGCCGTATCTACAGCGGCTCCCCAAAGTTGCAAAGGCAAACCTGCTTGTAGTCTCATACTCCGAGCTCGCTCCAAAATGGTTCTATTCATCCTCTCAGCCATGCCATTTTGCTGCGGTGTCCTCGGTACAGTCTTCACTCTCCTGATCCCGTGGGTGGAGCAATAGTCATCGAACTCTCTATTGCAAAATTCCCCACCATTGTCTGACAGCAGATATTTCACCTTCAAACCTGTTTCATTCTCAACAAGAGCTTTCCATACCTTAAAGATCTTGAAGACATCGGATTTCTGCTTAAGTGCGAACACCCATGTTTTCCTGCTTGCATCATCTATGAAAGTAACAAAATAAGAATTACCTCCAAAAGACTTCGCCGAAGAAGGCCCCCATACATCTGTATGCACCAACTCCAATCTCTCGGTTTTCTTCTCCTTGCCATCCTTCATAAAACTAACTCTTTTCTGCTTCCAAACACACAGTTCTCACAGAAATCAAAGTTAGCATCTTTCATATCTGTCAACATACCTCTGAATTGCAATACCCTCATGCCGCTTTTGCTCAAGTGACCGAGCCTCTGATGCCATAAGGTAGCCTTCTCATTCTTTACGGTGGCCAAAGAAACAACGTGATCCACCGAGCTTGAGAGTAAATATAGAGTTCCCACTCTCTCACCCTTGACCACTACCATTGCTCCTTTACTGATCTTCCACTGTTTCTTCTCAAATGAGATTTGATAACCTTCGCCATCCAGTTTGCTAACAGATATCAAATTCTTCTTTAAATCCGGTATGTGCCTAACCTCTTGTAAAAGCAACTTTCCACCATTGTGCAACTTTAACTGAATTGTCCCTTTACCGACAATCTTGCATTCCTGCCCATTACCAACAGTCACATGCCCAAAATCACCTTGGACATAATTCTCAAACCATTCTCTACGAGCAGTGCAATGGAACGAAGCCCCTGAATCTACAAACCACGAATCTGACCTTGATTCTGTATGAGCAGACAAACACAAGTCATCATACTCTTCACTTGGATTCACCACATTCGCTCCTTCCTTGTTTTTGTTTGGACAATCCTTCTTCATATGACCCTCTGTTTTACATTTCCAACACACTAAATTTTTCTTGAATTTCCCCTTAGATTTTGATCTTCCTCTTTGCTTCAACTCCCTGCTTGAACTTCTACCCCTTTCCTTTCGTCTGTCATTATGAACCGACAGAGCAGTACTTGTAGAAACTGTGCTCTCACCAATGCTCTTTTTCATCAATTCATCATTCATGATTGTACTCACAACATCATTGAATTTAAGAGCAGTATTGGAAGAATTGCTGATGGCCATAACAACATTACTCCAACTATCCGGTAACGAACACATAAACATCAAAACTTTAATGTCATCAGCAAAGACAAAATCTAAGGATTCAAGTTGTGCCCATAATTTGTTAAATTCGTTCAAATGATTAACAACTGAACTATCAGAAGGCATCCTCAAGTTGAACAATTTTTTCATTAGAAACAGTCTATTTGAAGCAGACGGCTTCTCATAAAATTTAGCCAACACTGACATCAAACCTGAAGTGGTCTTCTCCTTGGAGACGTTGAACACAACCTGCTTTGTCAGGCACAATCGAATCTGCGCCAAAGCCCTCCTGTCCAACAATGCCCACTCCTCATCAGTCATCTTTTCTGGCTTTTCTCCAATCAGTGGTTGATATAAATTCTTTTGATAAAAATAATCTTCCATCTGCAACTTCCACCATTGAAAATCTGTCCCATCAAATTTTTCAATTTCTCCCTTCCTATCTTCCGCCATAACTCCCACTCAAAATCAACACCGATCTGAGTGACCCGAACCAGGGCTCTGATACCAATTGTTAGCAAAAGATAGCGGAATAACACTAATGCAACAACCAGCGGAATCAAATAGTAAACCGAAGAGAAAAATAGCAGAGACAAGAACACGCAGATTTAACGTGGTTCGGCAATATGCCTACGTCCACGGGGACACGATCGAAAAACTTCCACTATATCAAAAGAGGATTACAACTTTCTAGTTCTCAACTACAAGAGAAATCACAAAGAAATCACACAAGATTGAAAAATCAAAACTCTAACCTCTTGTTGCAGTGATTTACCTCTTTGCTTCTGCAGCCGAAGAAACCCAAAGAAAATCACCACCTACTTAGATTCCCTCGGCCAAAACCCTTTTGCCTTCGGCCGAACCAAGCAACGGCAGAAATCCGCAGCCCTCTCTCTCTTCCTACTTTGTGTTTTGTGCTTCAGCTGCAATCCTTTAATTGCTTCAGCTTCAGCCGTCGAAGAAGTCCCAAAGGGAAGCCACCGCCTTTTGTTTTTCAGTTTCTCTTTTTTTTTCGGCTCTTTTGGCTCCTTTTTGGCTTAATCAAAACCCTAGCACCACATCCCATATATATATTATATCATAATGGGTTTGGGCCGGTTTTGGACCCGTTTCGGTAGACCGAAACCCGCTACGGCAATGGGCTCCATTAGCAACAGTTATTAATCTTTGTTGAAAGATTAATTTCACATAATCTGTATGTATTAGATTTTTGTTATTGTTGATCAACCGATTGAGTAAAGGAAGAGTCTGTGGCAGCTCAACAAAAATGATTGCAACATGATTATACTGTTCTCTAATTATGTTTTTGCTCTCTATTGTGCTTGAACTAATGAATTAGGGAGAAGGATGATATAAAGTGTTGTAAAAACGAAAATATGTAAACAACTAATAGGCTTATTATTTGGGAGTCAATTTCGTATTGGATGAATCATTAACACTGTATTGATATGACCTAATTGTATTTTTGGATATATGTTCATCTTGTTTTGAATGATTTAAAATTGCTTATTTGTGTTATGTATGTGATACACAAAGTTGTGTTAAATATGTTGTTACATATTTAGACTCTTAAGGAGAATGAAAAGAGAAAAATTGGAATTAAAGAATAAGAGTACATTAACTCTTAAAACATGGTGAGAATATCGCACCATTGACTAACTTAACTAACGGTTCAGGAAATCTAAGTGAGAGTTTTTAACTTCAGGGTGATAAGTTATAATATCCCCATACTACAGGAGGTCTGAATATAATTAACGCTAAATATAAATAGACACCAGGATATCATTGAAATAGATATGGATATCTCTATGATTAATCACAATAACTTTCTATTTTGGAATCCCAAAACAAATATGTCGATGTCCACGGTCAAACCTATTGATCTCCATAAGTATAATTAAGAAGCCTAATATAAATATACAATATTAATGGAGATAATGACAACGGCTCTATAACAAATCTATAACAAATCTACAGAGTTAGCTATGTGAATATTTTCTAAATTCAGTACTCTCAAGGACAACCTTCTTTATCACATGTCCTAATTGTTCATGTCTTGAAGATTTAACTTGGATAAACCTCTTCTCTATATTTGTTTGGGCTTGGGAGAAGTGATGGAAAAACAGATATTAAGTGCAACCTATAGAGAAATCTAATAATTTTGTTAGCATTACTATAGAAATGCAGTTATTTTAAGTATAGATTTAGAATTAGGTCAGAAGGTTTTCTGATTGTAACTACTACATTAATAAATAGCTGGATTTTCAGTAACTCAAACTTAAAGATCTTGCACCTATCATGAGAATCTCTAGAAGCTACGAAGGGCAACCAAAATCTCATCCCACATAAAGGAATACCTTACAAATTAATTGGTATTTGTTTACCCTGAAATATATCCATCACAGATAGTTTTTTTCTTATTCAGTGTTGACTCTATCCATACTGTATGTTTAGCAACTCCTATTTGGTTAGTCATACTGTCATCAAGTTGAGTGTACCAAATGAAGTCTCACTGAATCAAATATCATACCAAGATACTTTCTATCCAAATTAAGCAAGTTACCACAATAATTTTAATTCTTGCATTTGTCAAAGAAACAAATCCCAACATACTCACCTTGTCAATGCTAATGGGAAAAATTGCTCTTCTGCTGAAATCTTGGAGAATCTTGATAAAATCTCTAATTAGTTTTTGACCTAAATTTAAGTATTTAAATGAAATCCAAATACATTAAGATTGAGATTTCGAATCCAGTCAAATCCAAATTACTTCTAATCAAATATTTGAACTGAAAATCAGGAGATCCTATCAATCTTCAATTAATCGAATCCCTTGACCAGATTAAGCTAGATACAATGAACCAAATCAAATTAAAACAGAAACCATATATTTGGTTTGATTAAACAAAATATTTGATTGGATTATAGCATAATTCCATCCTTATTTACAAGGCAGGTGATTTAACCACCTCATGTTTTTAAATAGATATTAAGAGAAATTGTCGAAGGCAACATTGGGGAGACCCTAGGTTATTTGATATGCTCTTGAGTACGATTGACGTGCTCTCAAGTGCATATAAGTAGATTTACCAGTCATCCAGTCAATTTTACGTGCACGGACATGCTCGAGAAGTTAAACTCCCTTCTATATTAGATCGTCAAAAAAGTGCAAAGTCAGTGCCTCATAGCTGATAAGTATCATATATTGTATTTTTCCTCCCATACTTTATCTATTCTTATATATAAATAAATGCTACTTGGGTATTTTTAGTTTTTTTTTCAGATAATCCGATTTATACAAGGAGATGGCATGAAATCAGAGTTGGAGTAGGAAATCAGAGTCCGAAAAGTTTCTAAAGTGGGAAAAACTACGAGACTACGATACTGTAGAGACTCAAAGTCAAATACAGTCCAGCGAATCACATATATAAGACACGAGACTCACGTGGAAGAACTTTCAGGCGATTTGCTCAAAATAAAACACCTAAATAGCGGTTTATTCAGCCATTTAGTGGCCCTAAAGTGGACCCACATGCTGAGAGTTCGTCGGTGGCTTCGTTGTAATTTTTTAGTTTTTCATTTCTGCTAGAATTAGGGTTTGATTTTCGAAACCTATATATTGGCCGTATCTTTGTATTCTAAGGAGAATCCGAAATTTTTGTACTCGTTTTGAAATTAATAAAATTAGGATTTTGCTGAAGGTTGACGGCCACAACACCGTGTTCCAGAGGTAAACCATTGTTCTTGAGATTTTTACTTGCTTTCTAGATTGAGTTTATCGCTTTCTAGTTAAGGTTTACCACTTTCTAGATTAGGGTTAAATCATATTCATGAATAAAAATTTTATCTTGCTTATTAAAAATATGAGTAGCTAATTAGTTTAGCTCTAGGATATACATGAAGTTAGGATCCACCATGTAATTATTTTCTAATATTTTTCTTCTTAAATAAAATAAATAAAGACATGATTTTTCTATGAAAAGAATAAAATACAAGAACTCGAAAATTAAGACTTTGATAGGTTATACTTGAATTAGGTTTCTTGATAGCCTATGCTTAATTAGGGTTTGGGGTTGTTGATTTTATCTTTTATATCGAACTATCTAAAGATTTAGTTTGTCTTTATGAAAAGTAGTATTTTTGATGAGTTATACTTGCACACAAATTGATAGCTCATACTTAGGGCATTGAAGTAAAGATTAAACTAAAAAGATCAAATTTTTATAATAGAAGAAAATAATAGAAATAAGAATATGGTTGGAAACTAGTGGATTCTAGATCCTAGGCTATTTAGATTAATCCGAGTTCAAACTAAAATCTTTAATTAGTCCGTTAGACTTAGGAAAAAGTAAGAATCGCAAAAGCACCCTTGATCCATGTGGGACGACCTGTACAGCGCTACAACGATACTGTGCGCTTGTAGTTTATCACATCAAGTTTTTGGCGCCGTTGCCGGGAATAGACGGTGTTTTTCTTGCTTTTTCTAACGTTTTACGGGTCAACAGTGTGTGTTGAGTATACAGGGACTATAAAGTGCAGATACAGGAGGGTAAAAAGGATCAGAGAAGTCTCAGATCTGCGCAGCAGAAACCAGAGAGTCAAACTCTCTGGTTTGACTGCAATCCAACGGCCAAAACTGCTATGTAGCGGTCCAAGTGATTAGTTCTGAGCCCTAATTTTCTCCAGTTCTGTATTTTGGGTCCCTAGTTTTGTCAAAAAAATCCAAAAAAAATAAAAAATATTAGGCACTATAAGAATCACATTTGCTATTTGATCATATCTATTCCACCGTTTTATCTCTCCACTACATCCCACGTCTTGCATTACTTTAGGAAATTCATGCATACACTCACGGTCACTGGTTCATGCCACATTGGACCCGTGATCAATTTGGTCGACTTGTGAAATCAGATTTGTTCATGGGAGCCAAGATGGACCAACCGATCCCGATCCTTCAGGATCGATACTACCCGTTGCATACATCATTACCATCATGCATCAAACTTCCACACGCAGCGGGTAATCACTATGAATTAAAGCCGCATAACATTAGTATGCTTCCTAAATTCACTGGTTCTGATTCAAAGGACGCATATATCTTTATCAGTGAATTTCAGGAAGTATGCGTGATGACAAAACTGCAACACTTATTGGAGGATGCAATTAAGCGCCGCTTCATCCCGTTTGCACTCAAGGATAATGCTAAGAAGTGGTTGTACAGTATGCCTACTGATTCAATCACTACTTGGGATAAATTCGTTACGGTGTTTCTTAAGAAGTACTATCCCACGCATAAGACGGCAAGAATTCAAAATCAAATCAATCAATTCTGTCAAGCACCGGGAGAACTCTTCTGGAAATACGTGGAACGATTCAAGAACTTATTAGCTCCGTGCCCCCACCATGCAATAGAAAAGTGGCAATTGTGTCAAATCGTATACGAAGGACTCGATTACACATCCAAAACTCTTCTTGAGTCCATGTGTCAGAGGGAGTTTATGAGGAAAAATGAGGATGAAGCATGGGACTTTCTTGAGGACCTATCGTGGAAGACTATGCAGTGGGAAAGTCCTGCTAAGAAGTCCAGTGCATCAACTTCTGCACATAAGAGTGGAATCCATAGCGTTGATAGCTTTATAGCTGCCGAAGCTAAGGTTGCAGCCCTTTTGAGGAGAATTGAGGCATTGGAGACCACTCATGCTCCACAAGTGGGTCAAGCAAATCAAATTCAAATTCCCACATGGTTTAATTGCGGAACTCCGAATCATGTTATGGAGGAGTATCCATTATTAACGAATCTCATGGGTCCCACTCGTGAACAGGCTAACGCCTTGTATCAACAACCCATGAACAATCCTTACGCTCCTACATACAATCCTGGCTGGAGGAACCATCCAAATCTATCATGAGGTCAAGGGCAATATCAGGGAGCCCCTAACCCTAACATGCAACCTCCAGCCAATGGTCAGTTCCCAAGACCAAATGTGGGTGCTTATCAACACCCAAATGGTTCAAATCATGAGAACAACCATAATAGACCACCTGTGCAAAACCACACATACTCACAACAAGGGTCTAATAATGAACAAGAAAAGCGACTTCAGTCACTTAAGAAGCACGTTGAAAATCTTCTTAAGTCTCATTCTAAATTTGACATGCATATGTCCAACCTTGACACACACAAGCAAAATTTTTATGAAAGTGTCAACTGACTTTATTCAAAATACAGATCAGCAACTGCTCGTGAACTCTCAATCTATAAAAAATATAGAGCAGCAGGTTGGACAATTAGCAAGTCAGATGAGTGAATGTGGCCAGAGTACCTTTCCAAGTCAACCCGTAACGAACCCTAATGCCAGTTCCTCAAATTCCAATCAGTCGCATGTCCACCAATGCAATGCCATTCACACGTTTAGATCTGGCAAGCAAGTGGACAATAATGTAGCCATACCCCCTGATCCCACTCCTACTATCTCGCAGGCTACATCACCTCTTCCACCCCTTTCTCCACAACCATCTCCATCACCTCCATCACCGTCATGTACTCATTTGGAAGAACCTGTTCCTGAGCCGAAAGCACCATATCCAAATCGGCTTAGGAAGCCTTCACCGCAAATAGAAAAGATTCTTGAAACATTTCAGTAGGTGAAGCTTAATATTCCACTCCTTGATATTATACAACAGGTTCCTACTTCTGCTAAATTCCTCAAGGATTTGTGTACTAAGAAACGAGCAAGAAACATTCCTGAGAAAGTTTTTCTTGCTGCAAATATATCACATATCCTCTCTAACTCCTTACCTATCAAGTACAAAGATCCAGATTCCCCTACAATCTCATGCACCATAGGGAACACTAAATTTGATATGGCGTTGCTTGATTTAGGGGCAAGTGTCAACTTGCTTTCTTACACTATTTATCAGCAACTGGGGTTAGGAAAACTTCAACCTACCAAGATCACATTATAACTAGCTGATCGTTCAATCAAGAGACCACTTGGTATGGTTGAAGATGTGCTCATTAAGATCAGCGAGTTCATTTTTCCTGTAAACTTCATTGTTTTAGAAACTGAGCCGATCTCCAATCCACGGAATCAAATTCCCGTTATCTTGGGTAGACCATTCCTTACAACATCAAATGCATTAATTGATTGTAAGAGTGGCCTCATGAAGTTATCGTTTTGGAATATGACTGTGGCATTGAACATATTTAATATGGATGAGCACGCAACGAGCTCCCTCATTGAGGTCAACATGATTCATAATTTGCACTCTCATTCGACCTCTTGTACTGATGATGAACCCTCATTTGAGCAATTGTTCAAAAATGAGCTCATACTATTAGAAGAATTGGCACATACTGATTTTATATATGATGATACTTGTGAAAGTGCGCCATTAATTTATGAGCAAACTTTTGAGAATTTGTTTGCAGTGGAGCTCGCATTACTTCGTGAGTTAGAAGAGCCACCACCACATTCACTTGATCATATAGCACTCTTCTCACATCATGATATTTCTACATGTATGCTTGTTACTAACGATGACTGGCAGGTTTATAATAAAGAATTCTTTAACCAAATTGTTAATGCTTACATGTGGACGAAGAAAAAGTGAGGACGGTATAAGAAGCAGATAGGTAATCTCGTGACTCGTAGGAGGTTGATGAGATATAATAATGCACCCACTTCACGTTTAAAACGCACACACTATGAAAGTGAAAAATGATCGAGAGGTCGTAACCGCTTTTCATGCGTTAATAGGGTGATAATATTGAGATCGTAACTTTTACGACTCTCATTATTCATATAGTATTTGTATAATAGTTTTCATATTTATTTTACCACACTTACTTTGTGTATGAGAGCATACACAAGTTTAGGTGTGGGGGAGTAGTTTTTAGGAGATTTTTATTTTTTTGGATTTTTAGGATTTTACTTTTATTTTTAGGATTTTTTTATTTTTTTTAGATTTTTGGGTTTCTTTATTTTGCACTTTGGGTAGTTTTTAGGGTAACTTAAAAAAAAAATTGAAAAAAAAACTTGTTTTCATCAATAGATCAACCTAATTACAGATAAAGGAACAAATTTAGATTTAAAATTGGATAGGAGAATAGATTGGATGATACACTTTGAATTTTATGAAAAAAGACTAAAATCCGAAAAAAAAATATCGCTAACAGTGGTTTTGAGGAAAGTATACATCTACTTTTTTTTTTTTTACTTCACAATAGTTTATTAGGTTAAGGATAAAAATAATAACGATTGAGTAAGTCTTCTCTCTCTAAAAAAAGAAAAAAAGTGAGAATAAAATAATGGGGTGAGCCTAAGGCAATAGTTTCGAGAGTGATAAAATAATGGGGTGCGCCTGGTATTAAGGCAATGCCTCAAGAGTGAGAAAAAACAGAGTATGATTCAAGTAATCGGATATTTTTCGCCTAAGTAAGTGTGAATCTTCGCATGAAAGGTGAAATAATCTAAAAAAAAAGAAAAAAAGAAAAGAGTATGAATCGAGTAATCGGGTACGTTGCGCCTAAGAAAGCTTGAATATTCGCATAAAAGGGGAAATATTCTTAAAAAAGAAAAAAAAGAAAAGAAAGAAGAAAAAAATGTTATGTGAGAGGAGATGAATCATGAGTTAGAATTCGAGTCCAAAGCCGAAATAGACTATCACATGCACGTAGATGTATAGGAGCCAATGGATTATCTGTAGTAGGTATTGAAATATAGGATGTAAATTTTTGATTAAAATGATAAGTGTATCTGATATGACGCTCGATTTGAAAATTGATGATCTAAATGCATTTTTGAGTTTATATATTAGTGAGATTAATTGATGAAAATATCATAACAAAAAAAGATTTTTCTTTCTTTTGTATAAAATTTTTATTTTTCTTAATTTTTTGTTATCCTTATTTTTCTTTTCTTTATTCCTTAATCTATTTTCTTCTTGAATTTTGTGGGCATATTCACTGCAAACCCTCACGAGATAACACTCATCCATTAGGGTAACGTAGGGGTTTAAAGGCTTGTTGCACGTGCTAAGTGCAATCGCGATTCCTGCGAAAGTGAGTTAGGATTTTTCTTTTTCTTTTTAGATTTAGGTTTTGCTCCAGAACTAGCAAAAGATAGGTGTGGGGGTGTGATAAGTATCATATATTGTATTTTTCCTCCCATACTTTATCTATTTTTGTATATAAATAAATGCTACTTGGGTATTTTTAGTGTCTTTTTCAGGTAATTCGATTTATACAAGGAGATGGTATGAAATCAGAGTTGGAGTAGGAAATCAGAGTCCGAAAAGTTTCTAAAGTGGGCAAAACTACGAGACTACGATGCTACAGAGACTCAAAGTCAAATACTCCAGAAAATCACATATATAAGACACGAGACTCATTTAGAAGAAATTTCAAGTGATTTGCTCAAAATACAACCGCTAAATAGCGATTTATTCAGCCCTTTAGCGGCCCTAAAGTGGACCCACATACTGAGATTTCGTCGGTGGCTTCGTTGTAATTTTTTAGTTTTTCATTTCTGCTAAAATTAGGGTTTGATTTCCGAAGCATATATATTGGCCGTATATTTGTATTCTAAGGAGAATCCGGAACTTTTGTACTCATTTTGAAATTAATAAAATTAGGATTTTGCTGAAGTTGACGGCCACAACACCGTGTTCCAGAGGTAAACCATTGTTCTTGAGATTTTTACTTACTTTTTAGATAGAGTTTCTCGCTTTCTAGTTTAGGTTTACCACTTTCTAGATTAGGGTTAATCATATTCATGAATAAAAATTTTATCTTGCTTATTAAAAATATGAGTAGCTAATTAGTTTAGCTCTAGGATATAGATGAAGTTAGGATCCACAATGTAATTATTTTCTAATATTTTTCTTCTTAAATAAAATAAATAAAGACATGATTTTTCTATAAAAAGAATAAAATACAAGAACTCGAAAATTAAGATTTTGATAAGTTATACTTAAATTAGGTTTCTTGATAGCCTATACTTAGTTAGGATTTGGGTTTGTTGATTTTATATTTTTCATCGAACTATCTAAAGATTTAGTTTGTTTTTATGAAAAGTAGTATTTTTGATGAGTTATGCTTGCACACAAATTGATAGCTCATACTTAGGGCACTTGAAGTAAAGATTAAACTACAAATTTTTATGATAGAAGAAAATAATAGAAGTAAGAATATGGTTGGAAACTAGTGGATTCTAGATCTTAGGCTATTTAGATTAATCCGACTTCAAACTAAAATTTTTGGTTAGTCCGTTAGACTGAGGAAAAAGTAAGAATCGCAAAAGCATCTTAGATCCCTGTGGGACGATCTGTACAGCGCTACAACGATACTGTGCGCTTGCAGTTTATCAAATCAATAGCTATAGTAAAGATCCCACATTTTTGCAAAAAGGAAGTGATTGATTGACAATTCCCTCTCTTGTTTTCTTTTTTTGAATTGTTTTTTCTTTTGATTGCAATTCAAGAGTTTGTAATTGTAATCAATGGCAAAAAAAGGAAATTCATTTTGTAAAGAAAACAAGATGGCGGCTATAATGGGAGATCCCTTCACAACAGAAGGTAGATATGAAATTTGACACTCAAGATAGGAGCAACGGTGAATTTTGTAGAGTTCATCTCTTCTAGCTCGAAAACAACGTGGCATTATTGTTGCATAAACGCGAGTTAATTTACTCCGAAGAAGGGGAGACTCTCGTTGAACAGGGGTCTTCATAGTCAAAACAAAAAGTTTAGTGCCCCATAATACGGGAGATTGCCACCCTAATTGCCAAAGAAGAGTCAATCTGGGGCTAATGACCTTACTGCATTCCTCATTACACTTTAGGATCTGGAGATTATGGGCAAAGATAATCTTGTGGTCTCTACATCTTGCTCCCTCATGCACACTGCTGTTGATCTAGTGAATGAGACCAAGTTGGATGACGAGACCATGTCATGGTTGGCCTTTGCTGCGCAGAAGGTTGCTGAAGTCAATATCTTGGCTAAGGCTTTGGCTGGTTCCAAGGATGAGTTTTTTTTTTTTTCCCTCTCTGCAAATGGTGTTGCCCAGGCCTCAAGGAAGTCCTCCCCTAGCGTGACTGACGAAGAAGTTAAGAAGGCTGTTGCTGCTCTCAAGGACTCTGACCACCGCAGGCGCCAGCATGGAAATGGCCACGGAAATGTGACGAAGTGCGTGACGTTGCTCACCAAACTCGATCCTAACTCCGGAGGCATCAACGACAAGTACCTCGTTGACATAAGCTTGGGCGAGGCGAGTTCAAGGCGACCGACCTGTGCATGGATTGCGATGCTCGAGAGCTTCTCGCGTGCAAGTCCTTCTCCAAGCAGAAGTTTCGGACTCAGGTCGACATTGAGGACGTCTGCGAGAGCGATCATAAAGCATCTGCCTAAGGACCCCAGTGCATGAGCTTAAGGGAAGCGTGCAAGGACAAGAACACTGTACATTTGGTCATGAGCTCTGCGGGGGAAGAGCTCTTCGACCTGATAATGGCAAGAGGGCATTACACTGAGCGGGCCACAGCAGCGGTGACGAGAGCGATTGTTGAGGTGGTGCAACTATGCCATAAGTATGGGGCGATCCGAGACGATCCCAAATCAGTCCGATGTCAAAAAAACACTCAACATCAAGTAGAGGTCCTTCAACAAGTTCTCTGGCTCAGCATCATAATCATTATGAAGAAGAAGTATGTGCTCAAGCAGAGGGATGACCACCCTGCGTCCGCCGCTAGCACCTCCCCTTCCCATACTTCGCACAGAAGCACAGTCGCAGGCTGCCCCGTTCTTCATCCTCGCTGACCCCACAATGAACTTCACGGCCTCCGACTATGTCTTGCAGAAGAGAGAACTAGCAGAGGAGCCTCGAACACTTCCACTACTAGTTCCGGATAACAATGTGTTTGATGAGAGACCGACTGCTGTAGATGGCATCGGGCTTAAGAAGTAAGAGAAGAAGACGGGGAGAGAGAGAGAGAGGGAGGGAGTTCTAATAAATTAAATAAAGGGATGGATTTTTATGTCCTGAGCTTTACGCCCCAGCTCCTTCTCCACACTATTACGGGCAATAACTTAAGGAGAGAGAAAAAGACCAGCAATTGTGAAGCATATTATAAATTTATTTGGGCTCAAAAAGATGTTAGAAGGCCAGCCTTGCTTGATCTCAGGGGCCTTGCCCAGTGCTTGCAAGCATGAAGGATCTACGTGACCTGCAGCCTCCTCAAGCGCAATCTCCCCCTAGAATCCAAACTGTATCAAGAATTTAGTAAGGATTTAGAAAAGAGGAGGAGGAAGTCAAGTCACCGCTGCCAAAGTTCTCAAATTCCATTAATCTTAACGAATCCAATCACCAGGGCTATGAAGGGGAGTCCTATTCATATTCCAACTCCCTCATCAACCCCATCCGCCAGGACAACTAAATCAAATGCCTCGTATGATGTTCAGGGTCCGACGACGGTTCAATTGCCTCTCTCAACCAAGGGTTCGGTGATGTAATTCGTACTGGCAAGCTCTATAGGCTTCATTGGATGATGGGGATCACTGAGCATTGGGTGTATGTCTCTCGCAATGTCCTGAAATGGGAGGCTTATGATCCCTATCGTGGTCGGTGGATTAACTTGCCATGAATGCCACACAATACGTACTTCATGCTCTCGGACAAGGAGTCTCGCTCTTGGCACTGAGCTGCTTGTCTACGGGAAGGAGATGGGCTCCCACATTGTATTGCGATATAGCTTCCTCAATGATTCTTGGCTGTGCTAGCCTCAGTGAGAAGGCAATTATAGCAAGTGGAAGTGATTCTCAAGGTACCGTATTGGATTCAGCTGAACTATACAATTCTCTGACACACAGGCCTAGAAAAATGTGCTCTGGTGTGTTTATGGATGGGAAGTTCTATGTGATTGGTGGAATGGTAAAACCCAATTAACTTTTAACACGGAGAAGGGTGTGCCTCTGAATACTTCGAGAGTAATGCAAAACATATTATAGAGCATAATGGTGCACGTGGTGCTCCCCTACTTGTTGCGGTTGTAATAATGAGTTGTACGCTGCAGATTACGAGCAGAAGGGGGTATATCCAGGAGAAGAGCTCATGGGTTATTCTAGGCAATTTGCCTGATAGACCAGTGTCAAGAATGGCTGGGACTGGCATTCAGGCTTGTGGTGAGAGGCTCATTGTGATTGGAGGACCCATGATGTAGAGGCTGTGAACAAGAGGAGTGGGATGGTACTTAAGATTTTCCTACGAGGCTTTCTCCATTTCAAGCTGGCTTTAAAATGCAAAGAACGAGTCAGGAATCAAGCCAAAAATTAAGCCCAAATGAGAACTCAAGGCCATCAAAGCAAATGCAAAGCTTGTAAACAAGCGCTTCTATCAAAGCAAACGCAAAGCTTGTAAACGAGCGCTTAAATGCCAAGTTAAGCCCACGGTTAGAATGCGAGGCTAAACTCTGCATATACGAGGCGGAGGAAACATGCACGAGTAATTTAGCATGCGAGGCTAAACCAGTGGGCAAGTCTAACTCAGTGTGCGAGGCTAAACTAGCGCACAAGGCTTACCTAGAGAGCGAGGTTAAATCAGAGCACAAGGACCAACTAGAAGGCAAAACTAAGTTTCAGCCTACCAGAGAAGTATCATAATGCAAGGGTAAGTTTCAGCCTTGTACAGAATTACGCGATATTAAGACTCAACCCTGCATAGTCTACTATGAATGTGGAAGTGATCTATTACCCTATGATAGACTCCATGAATAGCCAAATGAGGCCCATACAGGGAGTGAGACCTACATCCAGAGAACTTTGTGTATAATGCGAGGCTAAACTCGTAGCTAGAATTCTTAAGTAAGCCAACATATAGAAGTGAGACTATGCCCAAATACAATGTGAGGCCAAGCCAATACAAAGTCATCCAAATGCGAGGCTAAATCGAGACTAAACCAGCATAAAGACTTCTTAACACGAGGCTAAACCCCACATACAACGTAAGACCAAGCCAGCATAAAGACATCCAGATGCGAGACTATGCCAGCATAGAACGTGAGATTATGCCCACGTATCAAGTGAAGTTAATCATGCTTAAAAGGCGAGGCTTTGTCCGCAACTTAAAAAAAGAACGAGACTAGGCTTGCAACCCGAACATGAAGCAAATGCCGCGTAGCACCATCAAAGACATAAATCTCATGATTTTCTTGTGCTCTTTAGCAGCAATTCCATAAGAAGATCTGAATCTATATCATTTTCATATATCTAACTACAACTTCTCTAGAATCATGAAAAATCACAAAAACTATTTTTGACAGTAGACATCCAAGGACCTGTAGGGTGTTGGAGCATTTTACAACCCCTACTTCTCACAAGGGGTTGAGATATATTACAAGTGTTACTTCCCATATGGGGTGGGGTAACGTTACAATTCCTATTTCTTATAGGGGTTGGAATACATAAAACTCATGCTTCTTATGAGATAGAGTTTGCTGAAGTTTAATACGGTTTTCAAAGAACAAGCACGGCAATTGCTCTTCAATTGTGCATCAAGAATAGCTGTTATAGGAGTGGAGATAGTTCTGATATCTCCCCACAAACATGCGATCCTCTGGGGGTACTCACTCACTGAGCCATATACAAATAATGTAGCAGAGTATAATGCACTCATAATTGGCCTCTAAATAGCTTAACAGGTAGGGGTCTCCCCACAAACATGTGATGGGTACTCTCTAACCGAGCCATGTACAAATAACGTAGTAGATTATAACGTGCTCATAAAAGGCTTCCAAATAGCTCAATAGCTACGTGTGAAATATCCCAAGACATATGGTGACTCAAGCACATCATCTACCAGATGACAGGGGAGTATGAGGTTAAAATTAAAAATGAAGTTTTGGTACCCTATCATCAAGTGGCAGTCAAATTGGCTAGCAACTTCGAAAAATTTTATATCTATCAAAACTTTCAAAGAAGGGGATCTAGTCTTGGTAGTTAAAAGACCGATGATCATGACTCACATGACCAAGGGTAAATTCACACCCAAATGGGAAGGGCACTTCTTAATTGAGACAGTCTACTTGAATGAGCTTACTGTCTAATCAACTAAGACGGTGGCAGAATGATGCTACCTACCAATGGCAAATTCCTGAATAAATACCACATATAGCAGTACGGCTTCACTTGAAGGCCATATAGGCTAAGGGGAGAGGAAATTGAATTCTTCACCAACCCTATTATACTAGAGTTAAGAGTATGAACATCAACGGCCCAGAACCAAGAGGCAAGGGGAAGAGGAAATGTTTGGTCTATAAGCCATGACAAATCCTTGATAACTCATCATGTGTAACACCCCAAAATTTCCATTCTTATTAAATTATAAGTTATCAAGATTAAAAATTTCTTTCTATACACCTTCAAATTTAATTAAGTTTCTAAACGCACCCCTTTGGCATTTAGTGGTGTTGAGTTGTCAGAGGAGAGTAAGAGGTGGCACTTTAGTTGGACACTTGTCATACATGTAAGAAACCTTGGGACTAGGCTAAAGGACAAGGTTACCAAAATGCCCTTAGGCATATATAAGCTCATTCTCTCTAGAGAAATATTATCAAAGAACAAAACAAAATCACCTTCCTCTCTCTAACCTTAGTTATTCTGGTTCGCTGGAAAGAAAGAAAGGAAGGGAGAAAAGAGAAAGGCAAGGAGTAAAGAGATTTGCTGAATCTAAGGAGATTGAAAAGAAATTTAAGGCAAGTAACACCTTATTCTTATTCTCTCTTTGAGTCGTATTTAAGTACAAGTAACATATATGCTCTTTCTTGGAAATTATTTGATTTGTATTGTGAGAACATAATTCTTTTATGGATTTGGTGTAAATAGCATCTTGTTATTGTTCTCTCTTTGAATCGTATTTGAGTACAAGTAACATGCATATTTTTTCTTTGGAGTTATTTGATTTGTATTATGAGTACATGATTCCTTTTTCTTTATGGATAATTTTACATCATTTTGGATTTGCATTCTTAGAAAATTTGTCGACTGCATACTTAGCAGATTCGCAGACTGCACACTTAGTCTGATTCGCGGAGTTACAGATTTAGCCAGATTCGCGGATTTACCTACTTAACCTGATCGCGAACTGCACACTTAGCATATTCGCAGACTGCACACTTAGTCAGATTCGCGAATTTACATACTAAGCCAGATTCGCGGATTTACATACTTAGCCTGATTCGCGGATTTACATACTCAGTCGGATTCGCGGATTTACCTACTTAGCCTGATTCACGGATTTACGTACTTAGCCAGATTCGCGGATTTACATACTTAGCCTGATTCGCGGATTTACATACTTAGTCATTTTATGATAACATGACATGTGAATACCAACATGATACATGAAAACAAGATTATTCATGAGAACAAGTTTTACTATCTTTATTACATGACATGAAATATTCTTATGATACATGAAGGCAAGATTATTCATGAGAACAAGTTCTAGTATCTTTATTACATGACATGAAGTATTCTTATGATATATGAGGCAAGATTATTCTTGAGAACAAGTTCTACTTTCTTTATTACATGACATGAAGTATTCTTATGATATATGAGGCAAGATTATTCATGAGAACAAGTTCTACTTTCTTTATTACATAACATGAAGTATTCTTATGATACATGTATACATGATTCCAAATCTTGATTCCTGAACTCTTGATTCTTGTGAAATGATATGTACATAATTTGACATGAGAGGCCACGTGTTTCCTTTAATTCACGTATATCATATGCATTACTAACATGGGAAAAACTACATGATGGATAGATAAGTACCGTATTATACAAGGATCTTGTTGGCCAACTTCTTGATTAGGTACTGAGGGCCTTTTACTAGCAACACTGGGTGGTACTGAGCCACCATCTGATACATGAGTCACTATATGGGTGATGACTGTCAATTGTTTCATTGAACGGGATCTGACTTCTAAGCACCTAGCGGTTTGCCATGGTTCAGCGCCATGGATTTGAGGCCGGGTCACGGATATGCACGGGCACTTATATAATATGAGAAACTGCGAGCTATCTTAACCATCATTGAGTTCCAATTCCAACACTAACATGATATAGACTTGTTTTCTTATTTTACATGAATCTTGTGGATGACTTACATAGTTCCTTTTACATACAACATGATTGACACTTATCTCCTTACCCACATACTAATGGGGACTTCACATAGACTTGTCACCTTTACATGATTTGTATCCGCTATTTGCATAAATAATCTTGCTTAATTCATTTTCAGTATTCTCATGATATGTTTTGTGCCAACGCAATTTATTTGTATATTCTTTCATTTATTTTTGTACTATGATAGTACACATGTTTATGCTCTTGTGTTACTTGCTGGGTTTAATCCCCTAGATTTTCTTCATCCCAGATCATAGAAGTAGAGAAGGGGAGATCGGTCCAAATAACGATCCTTACTTTACCAACCAGATCGAGTAGAATTTATCAGTACAATACTATTTGGGCACTTCACACTTCTTATTCCTGTTTCCTTTTGCTGGGCACTGTTTAAACTCTGTAGTATTTAACTCTTTTGTGTAAATATTTAAAGCAGTGTGCCATTTTATGTAATCAACTCTCTATATATATGAAATCCTTTCAGATTCAGACATGTTTGTTCATCTTGATATGGCAGTAGTTACAGTTATTCCAAGATCCTGCGAGTGTTGGGTTATTTATAGTATTTAAGTAGCGTCCCCTGTTTTGAGAAAAAAAACCGAATCAGGGGCGTTACAGTTTGGTATCAGAGTCTAGGTTTAGGTGGGAGATCATATGACTACTGCCACATGAAAACATGTCTAAGATACACTCTTCATACTTCTTCCTTATTTTTGATATCCATCGGATCTAGTATCGTGCCTATTCTATTGTTTCTAATTCATTTGGAATATCTATCTTGAAACTCCATCAGATTAATTTTTCTTTGTCCGTCACAGAATAATGGCGACCCAATCTTCTACTAGCGGAAGCCCAAATCCAATGGGTGAAGAGTCCGAGCTTAGAAATATGGTACAAAGTGTAGCACAAACGCAACAAACCACAATAATGATATTAGAAAGGATATTGCAGTACCAAAAACAAGAGAGAATCAAAATGGTGAACCTTTTTAGGGTGGCGAATAAGATGTCAGTGGCATTTAAGGGGTCATATAGGAAAGGAGCAAACCCATCGGCTAGGAAATTTGATGGCACACTAGCAAAGAAGCAGGTGATGCCGAATCGAGGTCTAGTAATATGTAATTATTGTCATAAATCAGGACATATCTAGAAAATGTGTAGAAGAGCTCAAGGGTTGTGTCTGGTGTGTAGATCCACTAGTTATCAGTTGAGAGATTGCCCAAAAACTCAACAGTCGGCAAAAGCTAAGGTCACATTTCGGCCAAAGGACAGACCAATAAATATATCAGCCTAGAAAGTTTTAGGACCAGATCAAAAAGGACCTTCGAAAACCCAACAACAAACTCATGCCAGCGCCCAAGGAGGAACGTAATTGAGGAAATGGTAAGTTAAGCTGATGAATGTGGAGAAAGTTCAAACCATTGGATGAGTCATGACAGGTATGATTTTAGTTGGCAATGTACCGACCACTGTTTTATTTGATTCCGGAACATCACACTGTTTCATCACTAGCATATTTGTTTTCCACAATTTTATCGATTTTACTATCTTACCTTCGAGGTGGGACATTAAGACTGAGAATGGTAGTATTATAACCAATAAAGAATATAGATTGTGTTTCTTGGTTATTAATAAATTTTGTTCCAACTTATTAGTTATTATTGGAGGATAATATGATGTTATTTTAGGCATGGATTTGTTGAGCACCTTCCATACAGTAATAAGTTGTAGAAGAAGGAATGATTTCAGTAGTGTCAGAATTCTTAAATATATTTCCTGAAGAGATATTTGAATTACCACTAGTAAGAGCTGTAGAATTCACTATTGATATTAGCCATGGAGCTAAATTAGTTTGTAAACCCTTTATCAAATGGAAATCATGGAATTATAAGAAATTAAGAGGTAAGTGGACGAGTTGTTGAAATTAGGTTTTGTAAAATCTAGTGTTTCGCCTTAGAGAGCTCCAGTATTATTAACAGAAAAGAAGAATGAGAGTCAAAGAATGTGTATAAACTATTGAGATTTGAATGCAGTAATGATCAAGAATAAATATCCTTTACCAAGCATTACTGATCTGTTTGATCAACTGGAAGGAGTAAAGATATTTTCGAGTAAAAATAAGAGTCCGAACAGAAGATATTCTAAAAACTGCATTTAGAATAAGACATGGTCATTATGAGTACTTGTGATGCCGTTTAGGGTAACCAATGCTCCAGCAGTATTTCTAAATTTGATGAACTATATTTTTGCTCAATATTTAGACAAATTTATGATGTTATTTATTGATGATATATTGATCAACTCCATGAATAGAGAAGAGCAAGTTAAATATTTGAGCATAGTTTTACAAAATCTAAAGGAACAAAAGATATATGGAAAACTGAACACATGTGAATTTTTATTGAATAAGATTACTTTTTTTGGGCCATATAATATCTGGAGATAGTGTAATCAGCTGATCATAAAATGATAGTGGTTGAGATGGATTAGTCTGTGTCAAAAATCAGTATTAGAAATTCAAAAATTTCTAGAGATGACTGGGTATTTCATAAGATTTCTACAAAATTTTACAAAAATCATATCTCCTTTGGCTAAACTAACATGGAAAGGAGTAGAATATGTCAAAATAAAGGAATACAATAAGACATTTGAAAAATTAAGATGGAGGTTGACAACAGTGTCAATACTGGAGGTATGAAAGTTTGTAGTGATTTCTCAAGCTAGGGATTATGATATATGTTGGTACAGAATGGAAAAATAATTGAATTTGGATCTTGCCCTTAAGTTTTCAGAGAATAGTAAAAAAAAAATGATTTCATCTTGTGTTTCTTTTAGAAGATTGGGGAGACTAAATATAAGAGACATGACCTTGAGTATGCAGTTCTAAAGGGAAGAAGAATGATTAAGAATAATTGGTATTGGTAGACATGACGGAGTAAATATAGTTGATGAAATTAAATAGGCAAGCGAACTAGAAGATTTGGAACAATTCACGGAAAGGCAAATTACAAGAATACAAAGAGATCTTAGAAGGCTGAGAATTAGTCGATTGAAAGTAATTGATAAAAGTTGATGATAAATTATAATTAAAGAAGACAAATTTTGATAAGTCAGAACATGACCATATATTTTGGTATTCAAATTAAAACTTATCTTTCAAAACAATTATCTTATTCCATTACTTTTATTGATCAATCCCATTTGACATTTTAAATCTTCCATCTGCACTAATATAGTTCATGTTTTCAATTTTTTTGTATATCACAAGTCTTATTGAGGCAGCGAGGCAACTTTAGAGATTTATTCTCTGGCGCCAGCAATTGCAGTCACTTGATAGGACAATATTGTGTAATTCAATATTGTAACTAACCATGAACTTATTTCTAATCTTGTATTTTTACCATTCGCTACTCCATTACATTGACATTGTAACAATTGAGGTTCATTTTCTCTTCTAGTGTTTGTCACAACAAGGTAATAGGACCACATAAGTTGACTTTATAAAGATCTTTATCACTTGTATCTTTCCCATTGCTTAATCAGGATGGCGTGGCACGTTGAATTAGTAGCAGCTATTCCTGATTAAACTTTATTTTGCATTTATATTCCTTTACCCAAATTAAAAGAAAAATTGAGAACAAACTGGAAATCTTGTCTACCCAATATTATTCCTATCAAAGACATAAATTATTCATCATGTATTTTGTGTATTATAGATAAGGAGATGCTTAGGTGAAAGTCCAGAGTAGTGACTATTCTAATATGGGATGCACGATCACTAAGGGACTCTACTCGAGAACTTGAGGACGACATTAGGACTATTTTCATGATCAGGCATGTTACTAGAATATGTTTTTACATGACAATAAGTACTTGTGTACACTGACATAGTTTTAAATTGGAATTTCGAGGACGAAATTCTTTTGTTAGGTGGATAGGATGTAACACCCCAAAATTTCCATGCTTATTAAATTATAAATTATCAAGATTAAAAATTTCTTTCTATACACCTTGAAATTTAATTAAGTTTCTAAAGGTACCCCTTTGGCATTTAGTGGTGTTGAGTTGTCAGAGGAGAATGAGAGGTAGCACTCTAGTTGGGTACTTGTCATACATGCAAGAAGTCTTGAGACTAGGCTAGAGGACAAGCTTACCAAAATGCCCTTAGGCATATATAACCTCATTCTCTCTAGAGAAATATTGTCAAATAACAAAACAAAATCACCTTCCTCTCTCTAACCTTAGTTATTCTGGTTCGCTGGAAAGAAAGAAAGGAAGGGAGAAAAGAGAAAGGCAAGGAGTAAAGAGATTTGCTGAATCTAAGAAGATTGAAGAGGAATTTAAGGCAAGTAACACCTTGTTCTTGTTCTCTCTCTGAGTCGTATTTGAGTACAAGTAACATGTATGCTCTTTCTTGAAAATTATTTGATTTGTATTGTGAGAATATAATTCTTTTATGAATTTGGTGTAAATAGCATCTTGTTATTGTTCTCTCATTGAATCGTATTTGAGTACAAGTAACATGCATATTCTTTCTTGGGAGTTATTTGATTTGTATTATGAGTACATGATTCCTTTTTCTTTATGGATAATTTTACATCATTTTGGATCTGCATACTTAGAAAATTCGCGGACTACATACTTAGCAAATTTGCAGACTGCACACTTAGTCTGATTCGTGGATTTACAGACTTAGCCAGATTCGCGAATTTACCTACTTAGCCTGATTCGCGGACTGCACACTTAGCAGATTCGTAGACTGCACACTTAGTCAGATTCACGAATTTACATACTTAGCCAAATTCGCGGATTTACATACTTAGCCTGATTCGCAGATTTACCTACTTAGCCTGATTTGCAGAATTACATACTTAGCTAGATTCACGGATTTACATATTTAGCCTGATTTATGGATTTACATACTTAGCCAGATTCGCGGATTTACATACTTAGTCATTTTATGATAACATGACATGTGAATACCAACATGATAATGAAGACAAGATTATTCATGAGAACAAGTTCTAGTATTTTTATTACATGACATGAAATATTCTTATGATACATGAAGGCAAGATTATTCATGAGAACAAGTTCTAGTATCTTTATTACTTAACATGAAGTATTTTTATGATACATGAAGGCAAGATTATTCATGAGAACAAGTTCTAGTATCTTTATTACATGACATAAAATATTCTTATGATACATGAAGGCAAGATTATTCATGAGAACAAGTTCTAGTATCTTTATTACATGACATGAAGTATTCTTATGATACATGTGTACATGATCCCAAATCTTGATTCCTGAACTCTTGATTCTTGTGAAAATGATATGTACATAATTTGACATGAAAGGCCACGTGTTTCCTTTAATTCACATATATCATATGCATTACTAATATGGAAAAAACTACATGATGGATAGATAAGTACCGTATTATACAAGGATCTTTTTGGCCAACTTCTTAATTAGGTGCTGAGGGCGTTTTACTAGCAGCACTGGGTGGTACTGAGCCACCATCTGATACATGAGTCACCATATGGGTGATGCCCGTTACTTGTTTCATTAAACGGGATCTGACTTGTAAGCACCTAGTGGTGTGCCATAGTTCAGCGCCATGGATTTGAGGCCGGGTCCCGGATATGCACGGGCACTTGTATAATATGAGAAACTGCGCGCTATCTTAACCATCATTGAGTTCCAATTCCAACACTAACATGATATAGACTTGTTTTCTTATTTTACATGAATCTTGTGGATGACTTGCATAGTTCTTGTTACATGCAACATGATTGACACTTATCTCCTTACCTACATACTAATGGGGACTTCACATAGACTTGTCACATTTACATGATTTGTGTCCGCTATTTGCATAAATAATCTTGCTTATTTCATTTTCAGTATTCTCATGATATGTTTTGTGCCAACGCAATTTATTTGTATATTCTTTTATTTATTTTTGTACTATGATAGTACACATATTTATACTCTTGTTTTACTTACTGGGTTTAATCTCCTGGGTTTTCTTAAGCCCAGATCATAGAAGTAGAGAAGCCGAGATCGGTTCAAACAACGATCCTTACTTTACCAACCAGATCGAGTAGAAGATATCAGTACAATACTATTTGGGCACTTCGCACTTCTTATTCATGTTTCTTTTTGCTGGGCACTGCTTCAACTCTGTAGTATTTAACTCTTTTGTGTAAATATTTAAAGCAGTGTGCCATTTTATGTAATTAACTCTCTGTATATATGAAATCCTTTCAGATTCAGACATGTTTGTTCATCTTGATATGGCAGTAGTTACGGTTATTCCAAGATCCTGCAACTATTGAGTTATTTATAGTATTTAAGCAGCGTCCCCTGTTTTGAGAAAAAAAGTAGAGCCAAATCGGGGGCGTTACATCATGCTAAGAAAATAGCATGATTGGCCCAATGCAAACGTTAATTGGTAAAGGCACATCGAAACTATTGATGGCTAGGGTTTGCTTAAAATCCCATGACAAATCTATTACAATAATATCCTTATTTAATTATGAGGATACAACATTGCCTGAAGCCATAGAGACAAAGAAAAGGGGAAACATTTGGCATATAAGCCCAAATAAAATTCTCGACAACCTATCATACTAGGAAAAAAATATGAACTGCCCAATAGCTCTAAGGCAACGGGAAGAGGAAATTGAATCCTCGCTAATACATCATGCTAAGATAAAAAGTATGACTTACCCAATGTCGCTAAGGCAATGGAAAGAGAAAATTGAATCCTCGCCAACCTATTATCTTAAAATAAAATGCATGACTTGCCCAATGCTGCCAAGGCAACTGGAAGAGGAAATTAAATCCTCGCTAACCTATCATGCTGAAGTAAAAAAATCATGATTTGCCTAATACTTCTAAAGTGGAGGGAAGGAGAAACTATATCCTTGACAACCCATTATGCTGAGATAAAAAGTATGAACAACCCATAATCATAGAGGCGAAGGGTTGAGGAAGCGTTTGGCTTGAAAGCCCAATAAAAAACTTGACAACATATCATGATAGGAAATAAAGCGCGAATAACCCAACACTTTCGAGGCAAAGGGCAGAAAAGATTAAAATCATCGTCCATCCTATCATACTAGGGGTAGAAGTATGAATATCAACAATTCAAATCTCAAAAAGCAAAGGTAAGAGGAAACGTTCGGCATCTAAGTCCAAAAAAAATCTTCGATAACTCATCATATTGAAGGGAATAGCATGTCTAGCTCAATACGAACGACGATTGCTAAAGGCATGCCAAATCTATTGATAGCTAGAGGTTTGCTAAAAATTCCGTGAACCTGTTATGTTAATCTCTTATCTCTGACAATGAGATCTAAAGCTTTTCACTCACATCACTTCATGTAATCTCCAATATAAAAACTCGTCATTATAAGTTCTTATCTCTGACAATGAGATCAGTACCATCTCACCCATACTATATCATGCGATCCTCACTGTGATCCTAACCAGATTACTGGCTTTGTCTGCTTTCCAAATGAGTCACCTCATGATTCTGACCTAATCACCGGCTCTGTCTATTTTCTTGGCGAGTCACTATCATGATCCTAACTTGATCACTGGCTGTGTCTACTTTTCAAGTGAGTCACTCTCATAATCCTGACCTGATCATAGATTTTGTCTACTTTCCAAGCAAATCACCGACTCTATCTACTTTCTGGATGAGTCACCCTCGTGATCATGATCCAATCACTGGCTCTGTTTGCTTTTCAGGCGAATCATCTCATGATCCTGACCCGATTATAGTTTGGTTTGATTTCTAGGCAATCGCTGGCTTTGTCTATTTTCCATATGAGTCACCATCATGATCCTAACCCAATCACCAGCTCTATCTCCTTTCAGGTGAGTTACCCTCATTATCCTGATCCAATCAGATTATGTCTACTTTCCAAGCTACTCATTGGCTCTATCTGCTTTCCAGATGAGTCACTCTTGTGATTCTGACCTGATCACCTGATTGTTTACTTTCCAGGAGTCATCTCATGACCCTAACCCAATTATAGGTTCTATCTGCTTTCCAGATGAATCACTGGCTCAATTTGCTTTCCCGATTAATCACCCTCGTGATTTTGACCGGATCACTAGCTCTCTGTTTTCTAGGTGAGGCACCCTAATGATTTTGATCCCATTATAGATTCTATCTGATTTCCAAGTGAGTCACCCTCGTGATACTGATCCAATCATTATATCAATAGTGATCAAAACCTCAGCTTCCTATGGCAACACAACAAACCTAGCAAGTTCTATCCCCCTCAGTTTCATCCACCAATCATCAATTCTTCCCTGGTCCACTCACATAGCGCCTATTCCAATCACAATACTATCATCATTTTCAAAATTATCAAGTCATCATTAGCTCTTGCTAATTCCATCACTACAATCACACGTCAGACAAAAGTTTAGAGTGATGCAATAAACTAAAAGCAACTAAAATATTTCTTAATTCATGTTTGCAACATAGAAGAAGGAACAAAGTGAAAAATTCATCATCCATTGCAAAACAAAAAAAGAGAGCTAAGAGGTCCAAAAAAAAGAAAAAGTTACAGGGGGTTTTATCCCATGAGTCTTCAAGCTCTCCTACATCACCCTTAAGTTCTGCTGGCAATCTTCTTCAGCACAGCAGTAGCATGATAATATAGCTCATCCTCATTAATGGTCATTCATTAAGCAGCTTGAGTGTGAGTATTTTCCTGAGCTTTATTTCTCATAATTACCCCCTATCGGATTGGAGCCTACCAATGGTTTAGCTTTTCGAAGCCCAACAGAAGTACGAAGCTAATATATTTGAGTAACAAAGCCATATAGCCTCACATAGGTAATCTTTATAGAAAGAGTTAGATACTACCAAGAAGAACTATCAGGATGATCAACCAAAAGATATCCTAAAAATACTACATCAAGAAGATCATCAAAGACTACTACGTTAATTATCACCTATGGTAGCCATTGATGATTCGATTGTAGTTATACTACTGTCACTGAACAACTCATTAGTCAATGAATGTTAGAAGCAAATGACAAAGTCATGACACAGAGGTTCAAAGTATTTTGAAACTCATTACAAACTGATGATGAGACTTCAAAATTTTGAAGAGGGTCTTGCTAATAAGAAAAATTGCTGAGGAGAATTTCCACATCTGCTGAAATCTTAGAGAATCTCAATGAAATCTCTAAAGTTGTTTTTGACCTAGATTTGAGCATTTAAATTAAATCCAAACACATCATGATGGAGATTTCAAATCCAATCAAATCCAAATTAAATCTTATCAAATATTTGAACTAAAAACCATGAGACCCTACCAATCATCAACTAATTGAATCCCTTAACAAGATTAAGGCTAGATACAATAAACCAAATCTAAATATTTAGTTGGATTAAACCAAATATTTAATTGGATTATGGCATAATTCCATCCTCATCTACAAAGTAGTTAATTTAACCACCTCATGCCTCTAAATAGGCATCAAGAAGAATTGTTGAAAACACCTTTGGGAAGACCCAAGGTTATTTGATGTGCTCTTGGGTGCAATTGGCTCCCTCTTGAGCATGTATAAGTAGGTTTACCTGTCATCCGATCATTTTTACGTGCCCAGACGTATTCAAGAAATCAGGTTCTCATCTATGTCAGAAAGTCAGTGGGGTACAATGCCAGCACCCTATAGCCGCAATGAGGAACCCACATTTTTGTAAAAGGGAGTGATTGATTGACGAATCTCTCTCTAGTTTTTTTAATCTGTCTTTCTTTCTTTTGATTGTAATTCAAGATTTTATAATTTAAATCAATGGCAAAGAAAGGAAATTCATTTTGCACAGAAAATACAATACTAATGATCAATGAGCCCTCTACAGGTCTTCGTTGTCCTACTTTCACCTATTGATACCCAAAATTTTTACAGCTTGGTATTATTTTTCTGTATCCTATGTAAGACCCCATTTCCTCAAGAGATACTGAAATGGAATGCACTACCAGCAGGCACACATAATACGGCATACGCGAGCCCAATATATAATAAAATAGGCAGATCATGAAGTACATAGGTCCACAATAGAATCATAGGAGACTAAAAACTAATTGCCATTTAGAATAAAGAATTATATGTCCATAACAAGCTTAACAAACACTAGTTAAAGCATATATATATATATATATATATATATATATATATATATATATATATATATATATATATATATATATATATATATATATATATAAAGAATAAGTACCAAGTGATGCCTGATTATAAAATATACATGTTGAGTGTAAAAGAAGTCAAAATCCTAGGATCAATACAATTATGCCTCCTATAGATGGTACGGATCATCGGCTAGTGGCTCTATCTCATACTACTCTTCACTTAAGCATATAGGTTAGGTCAGGGGTTAGACTCGGTAAGTAACAAAATCGAGGCCATACTCAAAATAATAAATATGGAACAGTATAAGTATAAATGAAGTTCTATATGATGTATGATATATAACAGATAGCATCTAATATGCAAAAAAAATAATAAATGTAGTTCAACAATGACAACAATAACATAGAAACTAAGTAAAGGTAACTCCTAAAGGTCTACCATACATATCCTATATACCCGAAAGAGAGCTGGAGGAAATTCGCTTATGCATCCCATTCTACGTAACGTGTAAAAGATTCTAGAGGTGACTCCCTCATACTCCAATGGCAGTCTACAACTTGGCTATGCATAGTACTTAGTTTTAAGTGGAACTTAATTCTTGCTCAGTATGCACTCCCATTATAGTACTACGGTCAAATACAAGTTTTACGTAAGTTAGTATTTGAAATTATATAGTAAAACTATAACATATTTATAGGAGGATACCTATTGCGAGCCCAAGGTAATAGCAATAATGATATATATATATATATATATATATATATATATATATATATATATATATATATATATATATATATATATATATATATATATATATATATATATATATATATATATATATATATATATATATATATATATATATATATATATATATATATGCATGTTCCATTCCGAGGCTAAAACCACATCATCAATGATATAATATATTATATAGTAATATCCCATTATGAGGTTGGAACCACACCAACAATAATGTATTTACATGTTCCGTTCCAAGGCGAGGGCCATACCAACGATAATACCTCCTATAACCAGTACGAATGTGTAGTTTTTTAATACCCACAATTGATAATTATTTAGTTACATGTCGAATGCGGAGTATGGTCCCAGGTTCCATTAATATGTCAATCCAATATACAAGTACGATGTTAATGTAATTCAGTGTAATCAAATTATCTATTCTCCATATCTAAGCCATATATTCATAATCCTAAATATGACAATGGTTTTTATGGTCACATAAGTAGATCATGACCCATAAAACTAAATGGCATATCACAGCTTAGTCAAATTCTCAAAGATGAACAACTATAATTCATATTGAATAAAGTAACATATAGTACTAATCAAATTGCATCGCATGCAAACATGAGCTAATTAAAATGGTAAGTTACAAAAGCAATCCATGTGTAGGTCACGAGGTGGCCTATTGCAAAATTAGTCTATATGAAGATCATAACATATAAAGCATTAAAATTAAACTACTAGTATAATCATTCTTAGAATGGAAAATTCTGAATAAATGAGTAAATCTTGATTTCTACAAGATTCTTGTAAATTAACTATTCAAACGTAATAAAATTTTAATTAAATCACTAAATGTAAAAGTGTGCATACTTGGATGGACAAGTTCTTGGTTAAAAATTACCATTTTGCAAGATTTATATAAACTAATCAATTTAATAAAACATGAAGACATAAAATAAGGGTTTTAAATCCTAATTTTTGTTATACTAGGTTTAGTGCAAGATGAGTGTGTACGATTTGTCTCTAAAAGTTATGGATAAATTTGTTAATATGAAAGTAACCATTATTAGTATAATCCTCCGCAAGATAATTTGTTTAGTGTAAAACATAACTATTCTATGCATGCCTTAGTTTTATATTAATATGGAAATTAAACAAAGTGATCTAACTATATAAGCATGCTGTTGAAGGGCAAATAAAGATTTATTTTCATAATTATAACTTGAAATAATTAAGCAAATTAGATTTAATTTTTAGCGTAACTCATTCAATAATATATCTATTTAAGTGTTAATACTAAATTTCTAACACTTATACTTAAGCTAGTTTTAATCAAAAATGAATGTGGTGTTATTTGTTTGGATGGGTTAAGGAAGATAATCATATCATGATTTGGTTAAGCATCACCTTCCCATCTTTTCTTTTTCTCCTACTTTCTTCTTGTTTTTTAGGTGAGAGAGTGTGAGATTAAAATAAAATAAAGAAAACTAATATGAAACATAAGAAGAGGAAGAGTGAATTTTGTGAAAATGGGAGCAAAGAGTATTAAGGTATGCCCTCCCATTAAAGGAGTTGTCAGCATACTTCTAGCCCAAGGACAAATATGGTGAAATGGTAAGGTAAGATTTTAACTTAATTTAATATAATATTTATATAATGTTAGCATATAAATGAAAAATGATTCAAATATGTGTTACATCAAAAAATCTAGTCAAAGGCCAACGTCAAAGGTCCAGTCATGGTTAGAGTCGGCTCATAATTTTAAATATTACTATTTTAACAAGTCAAAATTTAATTATTTTAGGAATATACAGAAAAAGTACAATAAATCAAGAAAAATGAGAAAAATATGTTTATTAATTTTTTGAATCAATCTGGTGATTGGAACAAAAGATATATTGAATTAAATTAGTATCGAGTCGAATCGATATTCGGGCCCTAGAACCGATAAGGCGATAAATAACAAATCGATAAATGAATGTGAAAATTTGGATTGTTACATAGTGTGATATGATCAAGCCAATAGATGCACATTTTATCCTATAAGTTTGGAACTAAATGGTTGGAGAATTCACATGATTTAGGAGTGCTCCATGCATAACCGGTACCACGGTACCAAGTACCGGTCTCCACATGAACCAGATTATGTACTGCTAGACACATTGGATATCTCGTGCATATCTAAAATCACGGTCCCAAATATCGGTCTCCACACGAAAGTGATAACATGCTGCTAAGCACACAAGAAAACTAATGGTGTTAGTACACAGATCAGCAGGTGGATTCAAACAAGGCAAAAAACTCGCACAATATGTATTTCATTTCACAGTTCATTCTTTCCCATTTCCATAATGTAATATATTCTAAGTATGAATATTTCAAAGTGATATATGTAACAAGGATTCATGTATAAATGGCCATGTGAATATGAAATGACATGACGATAATACTGGCAAGTACAAGAGTTATAAACATGTTCACGTGCGTGAGATAATATTCCAAGTAAGCAAACCATGCATAAGTAAGAATATGTGTAATTAAATATATGTAAATATATGCCATATCATAATTAAAGTATTATATGCACAAACACGACATGCATGCCTAAATATGAACTATTTCAGGTCTGAACTCACCCATTTACTGGTAATAACAAGGGTGGTTAAACATGTATGCAAGTTTATCATATCATAAGTCAAGCGGTATACTCACGGACATAACATATATATACCTATGTTACTGTAATTCGATGGACATGTTAGACTTCCATTTCTTGTTTGACTAGAGAGGCTAAAATTTAGAACTATTGTAGAAAATTTAATTATCTTAGTAGTGAAATTAAAGTGATCGTAATTGGAGTTATAAAACAAAAGTTATAATTTTTTTTCCATCTTATGCTGCTGCTGAACGATAGACTGAATACAGCTGAGATTTCTAGATTAATTTTTACTAGGATAAAATTAAATTTAGGGACTAAGACTTTAATTTATCTTAGATTATTCAATTATCTTTCTAATGACACTGGAATAAAGTTAATCGGATTTAAGTTATAAAAGTTATATTAGTTCTAAGATAGATTGCTTCATATGTCTGGATAACGATACGGTATATGTACATATAACATACATGGTATGGTACATTCAATAAAGCTCAAGATAATGCAAGTTTGATCATATATAATTATGAAATTAGGTTAATAATATATATGATATCGCATGTGAGAAAATTGCATTAAGAAATCACAAATTTAAAGGATTTGAGAGTGTATTCTTGCCTCTTATTGAGTCTAAATTGGAGAAGAATTGATTTTGATATGATTACTATTCAAAAGTGGATAAATTTCTAAAGAATCCAACTAGAAAACAAGGATAGGTGCTGGACAAGATTTCCTCATGTTGGTGCGAATATTTTAGTTTATTTGAAGAGGTTAAACTTACGAACTAGGGTCATGTAGCAATTTAGTGGATTTTCAGTCTATTTCTCAAATTGATTATTTGGCAAATTATTTAAGAAAATTTGAGAACGAAATAGGATTGGAGCTATGAAAATAATAAAGTGGAATACAAGAAGAATAAGCATGACTTTTTTCAGATTTTTTCTGAATTTAATTATGGGGTTAAACAACTGCTAGGAAATGGGTATGCTGCATCATCAAAAACCCTTGAAATTTATCTTAATTACTAACTTGTCTTAGGTCAAATTCAATCGAAAATTGGTCAAGGAAATACATCGGGCTGCTATAGAAAAATTAGAGGTAGAAAAATGGTTAGAATTGGAATTTTTGTTTAAATTGATTATTTTAATTGGATATTTGTCTAAAAAACAGTCGATCCGGAATAATTAAAATTTTTTTTAGGAAAATCGAAAATAATATGTTACGAGATTCTTGTTCTGCGGAATTTAAATTTGAAAATTAGATAGAAAAATATAACTCAATTTACTCAAAATCAACCTATCGATATCAAGACTGTTTGGTTAATATAGATGATACAAAATAAAATGATACAAGGGCTTAAGGGTTAGAGTCATTGCATGTAATAACAATGTTTTCCTCATAGTAGGATTAAAAAAGTAATGCTGAAATCCAACACACAAATTTTCATAAAGGTCCCTATTTGAAAGTGCTTAGGTGTTCTTCAAAGAGTTTCATGTTCACTTCACCCTCAATCATTACTTTGATCTCAGCCAAAATCTCAATATCTTCAGGAGATTCTGAAGGAAGTTGATCTTTTTGAACTTGAACGGCTCTCTTCTCCTCTGGAATATAGTGAGCAGCTTCACTAGATTCATTCAAGCGAGTAAGTATTTCCTCTATGCTGGCTGTCTCAGCAACTAGTAGGGCTTCCTGACTTTGAATTTCCTTTAAACTTTCCCTTAAGATCTGATTTGAATCTGCTATCCTAAGATTGATAGTAGTAATTTCTATATCCTTTACTCTTGACATCTTGACATCTTGATTGGCTGATTGTTGGGCTTTATGGACATTCTCTAAGGACTGCATGATCAAGTATCTCTCCGAATCAGTTCTTCTCTTTACTGTCGGAACTCATTTGTTAGGTGCTCCTTGAATAACTCAACCAAGGGGGTAAGAGGATCAGTGTGAAGACTCCTCTGAGCACTTGCTGAACATATTAAAGCTTTAATGTTCCTCTCAAAAGGAATAGTTGGCTCGTGCCCCCACAACATAACTGACACATGCATAAGCTCTGGCTATGATGTTCTCCAGAGGCTCCAAGGAATTAAACTCTCTTATTATCTCCTCCATGCAATCCCGAATAGTATCATAAAATGTGAAAGTGATCCGCCTCAGGTAGTTTTCACTAACTCTGCCCCTCAGGGTTGAAGATGCTGAAGGAGTAGGAAGGTCAAAGGAAGGAGTAATAGATATCACTGCAAATGTAGGAAGATCCCACCTGCTAGCTGCTAGGCGAGGTGTTGGGACAATTCTTGGAGTGGGTGTCGGTACTTCCCATGGTCTTAGACCTGATGAAGGAGATGATGTGGAAGCTGGGGGTACGACTAAAGTAGCGGGAGCTGCTTTGGTGGCATATGAAATCGAGGGCATCCCTAAGCTCTGAGATGGTTGCATTGCACCCATAATTGTTACCTTGCTCTGCTGGGGAGTCATGGAAGTAGCTGAACAAAAGAGGAAAGGGGAAAGATGAATGTCGGAACTAACATCAAAGCCTCTAATGAAGCGATATAGTGTCAACCCTTGTAAGAGAGGAAAGGTTGCAAGTGTAGTTACAAGACATGAGACATATCAAATAAATAGTTAGGATCAAAGTCCTGCCAAAAATTTGCCACTAATTATAAAGAAGTATTAAGTTTTGCATGATGTGTATCAGAACTTAAATAATACATTCATACCATAGTTGCAACTGTACGTGAAGATAATAAAGTGAAAAATAATGGTAAAATGAAGATAATTATGATAAATATCCAGAAAAAAATGGATCAATACCTAATGCTCGGACAGCTGTGTAGACCTATAGGAACCTGTGTCACATGAGCAGCCTCATCCTCTGGCACCAAGTCTGGTGGAGTAATAAATCCCTTGCCATCACTACCACTGTAGTCTAGGAGTTCAGCGTCTTCGTTTGTAGGTGCTTCCTCAATCGCCTCAGGAACAACTTCCACATCATCTTGAGCTTTAGAAGAGGCATGAGGCAGGTCTTCAACCATTTCAACATCAACCTGATCCTCAGGCAAAACAGGAGGTCCTTCATTCATTTCAGATGGCATGTTAGTCTGCTCAGCGGTCTCTGATGCACTTGCTTAGACCTGTGGGTCAGCAGCAATGACACTTCGAGACTCAGAAGGAACTGGATTTAAGGTGCTACGCTAATACCATAGATATAAATAGGGAATCGACGGATGTAGCAACACCATCTCCTCCATGATTAGATGATTTAGGGCCAGGAGGTTGTGGAGAGGGAGGAACGTCCTGAAGCACATCATCAGTGAATTGCTCTGCATCACTCATCACTATTTCAGCTTCTTTAGTGGGCTGCTCCTGTTGTTCAATCGGAGGTGCTCCACTAGGCTGATCATCATTGGGTTCAGCCTCAAATTTTGACGACGTTGGCAAGTCGGGATTGTTGGGGATCGGATCCCCCATCGAGATCACAGAGACGAAACAAACAATATAACACAAGAACAACACAAGAATTAACATTGTTCGGCAGACCAAATTCGACCTACATCCATGGGAACAACGAGAAAAATATCAATTATGAGAAAAATATGTTACAAGAAAAAATCTAAGTATCTCTCTATCTCTCGCATCTTTCATAATAAAAGAAGTATATCTCTCAGCCAATTGCTCAGCTCTCTCATATATATATATATATATATATATATATATATATATATATATATATATATATATATATATATATATATATATATATATATATATATATATATATATATATATATATATATATCATTGTTGAAAATAACGCGTTATGAAACCCGTTATATTGCGTTACGTAACCTAACGGAATCCCAACGCTACGTAACAACTGGAAATAACTCAATGCACCGTAACAGTACGTTTTTTACGTTATTTTACGTTATATTATATAACGTTACGTTAAATTACGTTATGCTACGTTTTTTACAATTTTTTTTTTTAGTAATTTATATAATGTTGTTGATTATTATTTTGATTATTAGCGAATTGCTGTAATTTTCTTACTTAATTAATTGTTGGCTTGTTTGATTGCTTTTGTAATTTCTAACTTGATAATTTAAGTTTATTTCCTTGTTCACTTGTTTTATTTCTCATCCGGTTGCTAAAATATTTTACTTGTTGATTTTATTGAATTTTTAATTGAACTGAAATCAACAATCATAAATAAGATAAATTGAACATTACAAAATATAAATTACAACAATGATAATAATTGGAATCGAAATAAAAAATTGGAATCTTGCTTTTTTATTTAAATGATGATTGAAATTATGGTTGCAGACTTAATATAATTTATGAAGATATATGAAAATTATTGTAAAACTTAATATAACATTTGAATAGATTATGTTTTACAAAATAATTTTATATTTTTTTTAGATATTTTAATTTTTTTTTCAATTTATTAAAATTATTTTATATAGTTTTATATTTATTTTTATTAAATAAATAGAAAATTGCATAATCTACGTTATGCGTTACGCTATTTGCGACATAACCTAACAAAAGCAAAACGTTACGTTACCGTTATCGCCATTTTAAACATTGATATATATATATATATATATATATATATATATATATATATATATATATATATATATATATAGTGTTTCTATCCTAATTCTATTAGAATAACACTATCACTATCTAATTATTGGTGTTCCAATCCAATCAGAACTCTGGTCATCTAATTCAAGGCCAACTGAGACTCCTTATGATATTTGATCACATCTGAATACTCAACGGATGCGAAACACAAACACAACAATCTCCACCTTAACTCGTATCCGATGAGTCATACATCTTGGAAAAACTCCGTTGTTCTCGCCATCCACTTCGCAGATATCAACCACACGATCACCATGTTCCACTGACTGGGAACAATTTGTATAATCATCACCATCTCTATACTTGAGAACTTATGATCACTAAACCATGCTCTCCTCCAAACACTCATGATCACTAAACCGTACTCTCTTGAACACTCACGATTATTACACCGCGCTCTTCACCAAGTGCTCATAATTGCTACACCATGCTCCACCTCGGTCAAAACACCTGGATCTCCTGAGTACTCACAATCACTTATTATGTTGTGCATCATAAAAAAAATGATCGATACACTATACTCCATCTTGATCCAAAAACTATGACCAGCTCTAGAGACAGATAATTATATATTATCATATGCTTTATCATGTCACGAAGTAACCGTATTCATCAATATGAAGTACCACGCCATACTTCATCATCGTACAATCAACCAACTATCGACCATCAATCATCTCGGTCAATATCAACCCCTCGATCATCGTCGATCACTGCTGGTCTGCATAAAATCTGCTCTAAATAGTGAATTTTGCCCAATCAACATCCACCACTGCATCCAGAATACTGAAAAACATAGAATTCGAGTCCTGGATCACCTTAATCGAATACCGATTCCTCGATCCATACTCCGATCAAGCGTAGCCGTCGATCTGCACCTCAGAATCCTTCTCAGTTATCAGCCATTCCTTTTGGTGCACATTGCTGAAGCTCCGGTTGTGCACATCACCAGTTGTATCCGGCTATTTTTTTTTCTTTTCTTCTTCTTATTGTATTTTGTCTTGATGTCTCCGCCAACCTCTTTGTCGACTCAACATCAGATCCACCATCTCGCAATCTCGATTTCGGATCCATAACTCCGACTCTGATACCACTTGTTAGGGATCGGATCCCCCATCGAGATCGCGGAGACGAAGCAAACAATACAACATAAAAAGAATATAAGAATTAACGTGGTTTGACCGACCAAATTTGACCTACGTCCATGGGAACAACGAGAGAAATATTCATTATAAGAAAAATAGATTACAAGAAGAGAACCAAGTATCTCTCTACCTCTCGCATATCTCATAATAAAAGAAAGATATCTCTCAGCCAATTGCTCATCTCTCTCGTATCACATATAAGATATATATATATATATATATATATATATATATATATATATATATATATATATATATATATATATATATATATATATATATATATATAGTCTTTCTATCCTAATTCTATTAGAATAGTACTATTACCATCTAATTGGTGTTCTAATCTAATTAGAACTCTGGTTTTCTAACTCAAGTCCAACTGGAACTCCTTGTAATTCTAGATCATATCTGCATACTCAACGAATGAGACACAAACCCAACAAGGATGGGATCTAGGATCCATTATGCTTATTACCAAAGATATTGTTGCAAAAGTAGGCACTCTATCTTTGGTCACTTTGTCCAAGCTAAAGTCCATCATCTTGTTAAAAGACTAAGGTATAGGCCTGGCTAGAGATGGTATCGTAGATGATGTGCTAACTATCGAAGTGTATGAAAATGATGTTGGTAAAGACCCAATAGGAGTTGCTGCTATTGAATGTCTTGTGGTAGCAGTGGTAAGCAATGGCGATGTTAGCATTGATTGGCCAATGACCACACAAGAAAAACACTAGCTTATCTGAGAGCTTGATTAACTGTTTCCACTTCTTAGCCACTGCTAAAGTTGGAGGGATGCTCACTGAGGGTACAATTGCAATAGGAGACTGAGGGGCAGATGAAGAACTTGCTTCTCTCTTTAGGTAGGTCAAAGAACCCTCTGCCGATGCTACCTCTTCTTTGTCACCTTCTTGGTCGACAATAGCAGAGGATGGTGAAGATCTCCAGTGAATATGTCCATCATGTATATAATCATTGATTCCGGCCGCCCAAGGAGGTCAACGACTCGCCAGAGCTGAATCCTCGAGCAACTTTTCAAACACATTAGTGGTAAGACCCAAACATGATATCCTTGGATCATATGTAGGAACCACAGTTCATCCATACATACCAGTAAGCCACAGTGTTATGCAACTTCTAATGCTTCATTGGTAGGCAGACGGAAGCACCAGTGCACTCTATCATAAAGTGTCTCCAAGCTCGTGCTATATCAACTAAGCTACCTCTAAATGATAAGATGATGTTTGGGTTTCTAATATATAATTGATTATATCTGAAGTGTCAAGCAAAACGACTAGGGACATATGGTTCCAACTCACACTGATTCCACTTTTGTATAATATATGTGAAGGATGTATCAGAGCAACCACTTGGACACTCCTCCTAGAAGATTGAAATGCAACCCTCCCCTGTCTTTAAATAAAATCTCTAAAAAAAATCCCCTCTATCTTCATAAAGTTAACCCAAAAAGTGTAAGAAGAGTGATAACTGATCTTATCATCGAGTACTAGATACTCTATAGTCTATTTCATATTTTCATACTTGCATAGATTAGGAAGCACTTTACCATCTGGAGTTGCTAGACCGACAGGAATCAAACCCTGATAATTGGACGCAAGCTAGGCCATAAAATATGTGTATGGTAACTCAATACGAGGATTTGGTGTAATTGCCCCGCCTTCCGTAGTATGGATAGATGGAATGTTCGGCGTCGAATGATAACTCGATAAGCCTCAATAAATCTTATAGTCATATTACAAATGAAAAATGAACAATAAATAATAATAAACAATAATTTTTTTCTTCGAAATGATAATAATTTTATTTTTCTAAAATAAATTCAACAAAATGTTACTACGATAGTCATCTCTATACAATGGAAATATCTCAAATGAAACTAAGTAACGTGCCATATGCACTTATTATATTTTCCTAAATGAAGATAGTCAACTAAAAAGAATTCTTCATTCCTGTAATTTTGTCTATTCCTTAAACTATGTGATGTCCTGCTTTATTTCTGACAGATCTACTTCTTGATAATTATTTGCATCTGGTTATGCATAACCAGGATCGTTAGTAAAGTATTCCAGTAAAATATAATAAAACATGGAAATTATAGTATCTTGAAATAATGAAGAGTCATGCAAATAAAATGGAGGAAAATCTCAAATCCGAACATATTATGTGATTTATTATTAGTTTTTTAGTTAACGTCATTTAATTATTGTATGCGAAAAATTTAGGAAAATATGAACTTGGCTTGTCTGAACGCATCCCTGTCTACCCCGAAAAAAAACGGAACAGTTAATTTGATAAGAACCTATCTCGATCCTCTGAAAAAAGAAAACAGTAGCAATTTCGATTGGAGCCTACTCCGATCCTCACAAAACGAAAAACAACAACAATTTTGATTGGAGCATATCTCTATCCTTCCAAAAAGGAAAACAATGACAATTATGATCAGAGTCTATCTCGATCCTCCCAAAATAGAAAACAGTGACACAAATACGTCCAATCGTCCAATTCATATGAAGCTTAATTTTCCCCCAATCCCAATGTATGTCGATTTTAGTGTCAGTTATTCGGTTTAGTTTAATAGATTGGTGATAATCATTACATTTCAGTATTCTATAGTAATAATAGTAATAATAAAGAATAATATACAATACAGTAGTTGATGATCTACTACCAATCACATATTAGAATAGTTTTTGTTGTCTTTTCAGGTTTTGTTTCCAATATTCATTTTCCCCTTTTTTAGGTAACTAAAAAAAATAAGTGATCTAGAAATGATCAATAGCCTTTTGGATAATTTATATACTTTTAAATGGAATGGGGATATGAACTTGATAAGGAAATATTCATATTTAACATTTCACGAACACGCACATGAATTCAAATAAAAATAGCCTTTAAATGTATAAAAATTTAAACTATTAACAATTAAAGTCCAACAACAATTAAAAGCAAATCAAACAAATTCAAGTTACATGACAAGTCTTTGGTTTTGCTATACAACAACAACAGCAGCAACAACTAAGCCTTTTTATCCCAAAGACTTGGAGTAAGCTACTTGAATCAAAAGAGGATCATATTGGTCGATCATATGATAATCCTTATCCAATCATTTCTATCGACTAATATATACTCATTTAAACCTCTAGAATCTATATATTTATGCATATATATATAACATCCAACTTTTTATTTAAAACCAAACATATGCAACTACAAATATATTAGTCAGAAAACTTAAACCCATTCAAGATTGGGAAATGCAAAATCATGACTATTACAAAGTTTGTGCATGGGAGATTATTTTTTTTATTTTTTCTCTTTTCTGTGAATAAGCAGTTGCGACCACTATTTGTAAATTTCCAATGACAATTACAATGCATCATCTAAATAGGAAATGCCGGTGACCAACAGACTACAAGGAAAGGGGTAAAGGAACTCTCTTAACTGGGGCTCTATAGTTGTTATAATTACCATGCTCCATGATTTTACAGCTTTAACTGAAAATATATATTAGTGATGCCAACCTACTAAAATGCATGACTACTACTACTACTACTACTACTAGTATGCCAACCTACTAAAATGCATGACACGCAATAGAATTGGATTGTCCACTATGTTCTTAGTTTTCACCAACATGCTGTCAAACTGTAACGCCCCGCATCCTAAAGTGCGGGCAGCGTTCGGCGATGTATCATAAATGAATACGCCAAGCCAAAAACACATGAATATATATATATATACAACTGTCACAAATACGTACGCATATACAATCAGATAATAAAAGGAAATAAAACAATAAATCATTTCAAAAAAAAAATAATGATGAAGACAAGTCTGTAGGAAGATCAAAATGGATTCTATTTACAAACTCGAAAATTTAAGTTTGAATAACAATGAATAATAATTCCTAAGGACAACAAATACTAGAAAGAGTCTTTCTCATGGCCTTCTTACAATAAACATACTTATTAAAATTCTGTTAACTTCTTGAGATATGATTGCAGTTGTGTTGGATCTTTCTCTTCATTAAACTACAAAAAGTATCTGGGCATGCCAAACCAAGGTCGTTAGAACGACCTAGCAAGTATTACAAGAAGAAAATAATAATACACAGGCATGCAATATATATATATATATATATATATATATATATATGTGAGCAGAACATAAAAGTAAGTAAAATACTAAAAATCATAATAGTATCAATAAAGTGTACATTTTTAGGAAGAAATAGAACATGGGTTAATTGCAGAAGTCTTGAGGATAATAACGGTCAAGAGGTATATCTGAATACACATATCATGGATAACCTTGTAGCAGGTGTATATATATATATATAGCAAAATGAACATGCATGTAAAATATGACATCATATATTATTATTATTATTATTATTATTATTATTTTGTTAATTTATTTGGAACTGTCAAAAGTAGTGTATCACATGTTTTACAAGTATATCGTGCATACCGGGGATCACGGCCATGATTCCTGGTACTGCCCCAGGACATACCGCTAGCACTAATGAACATAAACTCTGATGAGCCTAAACTCCAGTCGCGCAACCCTATTTAATGATGGTGATCAAGTAATCACCCAGAACCCCCATGGTTAGGTTCCTAAATTCGGTTGCACAACCTCAAAAATGTAAAACTCCTAAAACATGTGTACAGTTCCTTTTTCAAGTTTTCTCTTAACCCCATGAATTAATTATGTATTTTAAGTATATAAAAGAATTATACTAACAGGCAAACAAAAGGTACATACAGTTGGAGTAAAAGATTATGGATTCATATAATCACTTATAATTACAGAGGTACAGGTTTCTTGTGGAAAAATATGAATTTGAGATTTTAAAATATTTGGGAAGCACAATAAATGACATTTAAAGTTTCGAGTCCACTGGTGACATCATCAGTAACATGTTATTAGTAATTTATTAATATAAAAATAAAATCAATTAATAAAATTATAGACTAAGAAAAATGATCAAATTAACACAACCAACGAAATAGAATAAGCTATCCTTTTCTTAAAAAAAACATTTTCAAATGTTCCTATTACATATATTAATTTTGTATTAAGTACTTCATTTATTTATTTATTTTTTAGTTTCTTTTCCTGTGTTCTCTTCTTCCTTACAAGATGAAGCGAATAATAATAGTATACATGATAAAAACATATACGTGATAATGTGGTAAATAACGTGTACGTAATAAATAAATATAAATAACATATTATATGTATATACTTTAAAAAAATGTATGGATTGTTTCAAAGGCAATATTTAATGCATGTAGACAGATAGTCTCTCAAAATCATTATAAATGATATTAAATCGAGATTCATAAAAAAAGATACATATGTTCAACAGTAGCGAGTATGGGTGCATAAAACCGTATATCTTGCATACATCATAAATATAAAATATATGCGCAGGACATACACAAAGATAGTAAACATGTATGGCCATATTACTGTAAATACAAAATCTTAATTTGAATTAATTGTTTCCGAACTCATAACAAGATTATTTTACCTCTTAGATAGGAAAAACAAGTATTAAAAATACGGTTCCATCAAAAGTGATAGACACATATAAAATATATATAATTTCATCAATAAGTGATAGATATAGATTTTTGAGTCCAATAGGACTTTACACTATATAGTTTATTATGTTGGAACAAATTTTATTATTGGAATTAAAGTCAAAGTGCATGCTATATATTCACTCACTCACTATATAAAAATTTCAACAACATATAATTGTAGAAGATATATGCTGCAAACAAACAAGAGTTTTAGTTGTCCATCAAGAAACCATTTATATAGTAAACTTAATTTCTAAAATAAAATTTTTAATTTTTAAAAAAAAACCAATCTAACGGATAAAGGGATTAGTTCAGGTTACAATTCTAAAATAATAAGAAAAGAAACGAAAATAAAAGAAAAGAAAAGAAAACTGCATTTTCAAAGTCCAGTGTATTAGTTCTTTGATTTATTGCTAAATTATAAATTTCTTGAAATCCTATCTTAATATAGCAAATAAATTGATAGAAAAACAAAATCCTACCCAGCATTTCACAGAAATAGAATTTCTCTAGCCATAACTTATTTATTTATTTTGACAATGAACTCGCAATCAGCTAATCTAACTAACCTTTTTTTTTTTTACCTTTAAAAGTTTTAGCACCACAAAGATAACATTTTGCTTACGTCTTAAGTTCATCTCATAGTCAAGAAAAGTAATAGCTAATAATTAAGTTTTTAATAATTACATATTTATATAGTGTAAAAGAAGATTATAAGGCTTGGAGTCCAAAAACTTTAAGAAAAAAAGTTCAGTTAGCAAGTTAATAATGATGGGAAAGAGATTGCAGGTAATATAATAAAACCTAAAATTACTATGTTGCAGTCTGTGTTTCTTTGTGTAAATGAAGATAATTCCTCACTCTCTTTCTTCATGTAATTATTATCGTTTTTTTTATAATATTTATTTATTTAGTTTTGTTTTTATTCTTTGTTCTCTATCTATCAATTAGACAGAGATTTTCCAAAGATAAATTTCCTACTTAAATGAAATTCACAGAAATGATACAAAAATAGTTAGTTTTAATATACTCAATTTACGTTCAGCTGCATTTTTTATTTAATAAAATATTTGACATAAAAAAAATAATTTGTATGGCTGAATATAATAAAGAATATAACAATATGAATATATGGATCTAATCAAAAAATATTTAACTATATTAGAATAGTTACAATATGTATAATAAAAAAATAAAGAAATAATTTCGTATAAAAAAAATCTGACGAAGGTGAGTTAGGTTATGAACTCAAATGTTGTAAAATATAGAAATAAGAGAGAAGCACTTACATTTATATGTTATAATTTTTTTATAGATAGTTAAATGGCAAAATAATTAAAATAAAAAAAAATAAAATTAGTACTTGCCACAAAAGATCAATATTGGAAATTGATTGCGAGATCTCTTTTCCTATTTCTCTTTCCCTTTTCTTTCCTCTCTTTTTCTTTCTCCTTCTCTTTTCTTCTCTTCTCCTTCTCCTCCTTTTCCTTCGCCTTCTTCATTTTTTTTTTTGTTCTGCTCATGCTTGCAGCCGAACAGAAGTTTTTTTTTTTGGTTTTTGAATGAGTGGGAAGGGGTTTGATTTTGTTATTTTATATATATCTTTCATATGTACTTTTATTAATATGAGATTATGTTAGATGTAGTTAAATCTTTTTGATCATATTCAAATGCTATTAAGTTTGTTATTATTCAACAAAATAGTATTTGAGATAAACTCAAATAATAAGTTAGTTAAAGATAAGATTGGCTTAAAAATAATATTAATTTTTCTTTGTTTAGATTATATATCTAAAATAAATAAATACAAGAATATTGTTTAGATAAATACAAAAATTTCTATAGGGAATTTGGGGTGTTACAATCTACCCACCTTAAAAGGAAATTTCGTCCTCGAAATTTAATTTAAAGTGAAACGACCTTATGGTTTTTCATTAAGTAAGATATTTTAGAGATAGAATCTGCAGTTTTCGCTGCACACTCTAATATCAAACGATAAGATAAAAATAAAAGGTCAATTTTTAAAGAACTGACTCACAAGAAATATTAGTTGCAAAGAATCAATAGTGATGGATGAAATAAATTTTTGAAATCAATGGATAGGATATGGACAAAATAAGTAGGTATATGCATATGCGTATATGTGACAATAACTCTAAATAGAGATTTTAGACAGATGCCAAAGTCGAAACCTGGCTCTGATACCAACTGTAACGCCCCACATCCTAAAATACGAGTAGCGTACGGCGACGTATCATAAATAAATATGCCAAGCCTAAAACACATGAATACATATGTACAACTGCCACAAATATGGACGCATATACAATCAGATAATAATAAGGAAATAAAATAATAAATCATTTCAAAACAAAATAATGATCAAGACAAGTCTGTAGGAAGATCAAAATGGATTCTTTTACAAACTCGAAAATTTAAGTTTGAATAACAATGAATAATAATTCCTAAGGACAACAAATACTAGAAAGAGTCTCTCTCATGGCCCTCTTACAACAAACATACTTATTAAAATTCTTTTAACTTCTTGAGATATGATTGCAGCTGTATTGGATCTTTCTCTTCGTTAAACTACAAAAAGTATCTATGCATGCCAAACCAGGGTCGTTAGAATGACCTAACAAGTATTACATGAAGAAAATAATAATACATAGGCATGCGATGTGTATATATATATGAATAGAACATGAAAGTAAGTAAAATACTAAAAATCATAATAGTATCACTAAAGTGTACATTTTTAGGAAGAAATAGAAAATGAGTTAATTGCAGAAGTCTTGAGGTTAATAACGGTCAAGAGGTATATCTGAATACACATATCATAGATAACCTTGTAGCAGGGATATATATATATATAGCAAAATGAACATGCATGTAAAATATGACATCATATATTATTATTATTATTATTATTATTATTATTATTATTATTATTATTTTGTTAATTTATTTGGAACTGTGAGAAGTAGTGTATCACATGTTTTACGAGCATCCCGTGCATACCCAGGATCACAGCCATGATTCCTAGTACTGCCCCAGGACTTACTGCTAGGTACTAATGAACATGAACTCTAATGAGTCTAAGCTCCAGACGTGCAGCCCTATTTAATTATGGTAATCCAGTAATTACCCAGAACTCCCATGGTTAGTTTCCTAAGTTCGGTTGTACAACCTCAAGAATTTAAAACTCCTAAAACATGTGTACAGTTCCTTCTTCAAGTTTTCCCTTAACCCCATGAATTAATTATGTATTTTAACTATATAAAAGAATTATACTAACAGGTAAATAAAAGGTACATACAGTTGGAGTTAAAAGATTATGGATTCATACAATCATTTATAATTGCAGAGATACAGGTTTCTTGTGGAAAAAAATATGAATTTAAGATTTTAAAATATTTGGGAAGTACAATAAATGACATTAAAAGTTTCGAGTCCATTGGTGACATCATCGGTAACATGTTATTAGTAATTTATTAATATAAAAATAAAATCAATTAATAAAATTATAGACTAAGAAAAATGATCAAATTAAAACAACCAATGAAATAGAATAAGCTATCTTTTTCTTAAAAAAAACGTTTTCAAATGTTCCTATTACATATATTAATTTTGTATGAAGTACTTCATTTATTTATTTATTTTTTAGTTTCTTTTCCTGTGTTCTCTTCTTCCTTACAAGATGAAGCGAATAATAATAGTATACATGATAAAAACATATACGTGATAATGTGGTAAATAACGTGTACGTAATAAATAAATATAAATAACATATTATATGTATATACTTTAAAAAACTGTATGGATTGTTTCAAAGGTAATATTTAATGCATGTAGACAGATACAATCTGTCAAGATCATTATAAATGACATTAATTCGAGATTCATAAATAAAGATACATATGTTCAACAGTAGCGAGCATGGGTGCATAAAACCGTATATCCTGCATACATCATAAATACAAAATATATGCGCAGGACATACACAAAGATAGTAAACATGTATGGCCATATTACTGTAAATACAAAATCTTAATTTGAATTAATTGTTTCCGAACTTATAACAAAATTATTTTACCTCTTAGATAGGAAAAACAAGTATTAAAAATATGGTTCCATCAAAAGTGATAGACACATATAAAATATATATAATTTCATCAATAAGTGATAGATATAGATTTTTGAATCCAATAGGACTTACACTATATAGTTTATTATGTTGGAACAAATTTTATTATTGGAATTAAAATCAAAGTGCATGCTGTATATTCACTCACTCACTATATAAAAATTTCAACAACATAGAAAATTAGTTGTAGAAGATATATGCTGCAAACAAACTAGAGTTTTAGTTGTCCATCAAGAAACTATTTATATAGTAAACTTAATTTCTAAAATAAAATTTTTAATTTAAAAAGAAAACCAATCTAACTGATAAATAAATAAAATTAGTTTAGGTTACAATTCAAAAATAAGAAAAAAAGAAAATAAAATAAAAGATAAAAAAAATTGCATTTTCAAAGTCCAGTGCATTAGTTCTTTGATTATAGCTAAATTATAAATTTCTTTAAATCCTATCTTAATATAGTAAATATTTTGATAGAAAAACAAAATCCTACCCAGCATTTCATAGAAATAGAATTTCTCCAGTCATAACTTATTTATTTATTTTGACAGTGAACTCACAATCAGCTAATCTAACTAACCTTTTTTTTTTTTTTTTACCTTTAAAAGTTTTAGCACCACAAAGATAACCTTTTGCTTACGTCTTAAGTTCATCTCATAGCCAAGAAAAGTAATAGCTAATAATTAAGTTTTTAATAATTACATATTTATATACTGTAAAAGAAGATTATAAGGCTTGGAGCCCAAAAACTTAGAAAAAAAGTTCAGTTAGTAAGTTAATAATGATGGGAAATGGATTACAGGTAATATAATAAAGCCTAAAATTACTATGTTGTAGTCTGTGTTTCTTTGTGTAAATAAAAATAATTCCTCACTCTTTTTCTTCATATAACTATTGTTATTTTTTTATAATATTTATTTATTTAGTTTTCTTTTTGTTCTTTGTTCTCTATCTATCAATTAGACAGAGAATTTCCAAAGATAAATTTCCTACTTAATTGAAATTCACAAAAATGATACAAAAATAGTTAGTTTTAATATACTCAATTTACGTTCAGCTGCATTTTTTTATTTAATAAAATATTTGACATAAAAAAATAATTTGTATGGCTGAATATAATAAAGAATATAACAATATGAATATATGGATCTAATCAAATAATATTTAACTAAATTAGAACAGTTACAATATGTATAATAAAAAAATAAAGAAATAATTTCGTATAAAAAAAATCTGACGAAGGTGAGTTGGGTTATGGACTCAAATAGTTGTAAAATATAGAAATAAGAGAGAACACTTATATTTATATGTTATAATTTTTTTTATATATAGTTAAATTGCAAAATAATTAAAATAAAAAAAAGAGAATTAGTACTTGCCTCAAAAGATTAATGTTGGAAATTGATTGCGAAATCTCTTTTCCCCTTTCTCTTTCCCTTTTCTTTCCTCTCTTTTTCTTTCTCCTTCTCTTTTCTTCTCCTCTCCTTCTCCTTCTTTTCCTTGGCCTTCTTCATTTTTTTTTGTTCTGCTCATGCTTGCCGCCGAACAAAAGTTTTTTTTTTATGGTTTTTGAATGATTGGGAAGGGGTTTGATTTTGTTTTTTTATATATATCTTTTATTTGTACTTTTATTAATATGGGATTATGTTAGATGTAGTTAAATCTTTTTGATCATATTCAAATGCTATTAAGTTTATTATTATTCACCAAAATAGTATTTGAGATAAACTCAAATAATAAGTTAGTTAAAGATAAGATTGGTTTAAAAATAATATTAATTTTTCTTTGTTTAGATTATGTATCTAAATTAAATAAATACAAGAATATTGTTTAGAAAAATACAAAAAATTTTATAGGGAATTTGGGGTGTTACAATCTACCCACCTTAGAAGAAAATTTCATCCTCAAAATTTAATTTAAAGTGAAACGACCTTATGGTTTTTCATTAAGTAAGATATTCTAGAGATAGGGTCCACAGTTTTCGCTGCGCACTCTGATATCAAACGATAGGATAAAAATGAAAGGTCAACTTTTAAAGAACTAAATCACATGTAATATTAGTTGCAAAGAATCAATAGTGATGGATGAAATAAATGAAATCAATGGATAGGATATGGACCAAATAAGTAGGTATATGCATATGCGTATATGTGACAGTAACTCTAAATAGAGATTTTAGACAGATGCCAAAGCCGAAACCTGGCTCTGATACCAACTGTAATGCCCCACATCCTAAAATACGGGTAGGGTTCGGCGACGTATCATAAATGAATACGTCAAGCCTAAAACACATGAATACATATGTACAACTGCCACAAAAACGTACGATATACAATCCGATAAAATAAAACAATAAATCATTTCAAAAAAAAATAATGATCAAGACAAGTCTGTAGGAAGATCAAAATGGATTCTTTTTACAAACTCGAAAATTTAAGTTTGAATAACAATGAATAATAATTCTTAAGGACAACAAATACTAGAAAGTGTCTCTCTCATGGCTTTCTTACAACAAACATATTTATTAAAATTCTGCTAACTCTTTGAGATATGATTGTAGCTGTGTTGAATCTTTCTCTTCGTTAAACTACAAAAAGTATCTGGGCATGCCAAACCAGGGTCGTTAGAACGATCTAGCATGTACTACAAGCAGAAATTAATAATTCACAGGCATGCGATGTGTATATATATATATATGAATAGAAATAAAAGTAAGTAAAATACTAAAAATCATAATAGTATTAATAAAGTGTATATTTTTAGAAAGAAATAGAACATGAGTTAATTGCAGAAGTCTTGAGGATAATAACGATCAGGAGGTACATTTGAATACACATATCATGGATAACCTTGTAGCAGATATATATATATATATATAGCAAAATGAACATGCATGTAAAATATGACATCAAATATTATTATTATTATTATTATTATTATTATTATTATTTTGTTAATTTATTTGGAACTGCCAGAACTAGTGTATCACATGTTTTACGAGTATCCCGTGCATACCGGGGATCACGGCCATTATTCCTAGTACTGCCCCAGGACATACCGCTAGTACTAATGAACGTGAACTCTGATGAGCCTAAACTCCAGGTGCGCAGTCTTATTTAATTATGGTGATCCAGTAATCACCTAGAACCCCCATGGTTAGATTCCTAAGTTCGGTTGTACAACCTTAAGAATGTAAAACTCCTAAAACATGTGTACAGTTCCTTCTTCAAGTTCCCCCTTAACCCCATGAATTAATTATGTATTTTAAGTATATAAAAGAATTATACTAACAGGCAAACAAAATGTACATACAGTTGGAATTAAAAGATTATGTATTTATATAATCACTTATAATTGCATTGGTACAGGTTTCTTGTGGAAAAATATGAATTTGAGATTTTAAAATATTTGGGAAGCACAATAAATGACATTTAAAGTTTCGAGTCCACTAGTGACATCATCGGTAACATGTTATTAGTAATTTATTAATATAAAAATAAAATCAATTAATAAAATTATAGACTAAGAAAAATGATCAAATTAACACAACCAACGAAATAGAATAAGCTATATTTTTCTTAAAAAAAAAAGTTTTCAAATATTCCTATTACATATATTAATTTTGTATGAAGTACTTCATTTATTTATTTATTTTTTAGTTTCTTTTCATGTGTTCTCTTCTTCCTTACAAGATGAAGCGAATAATAATAGTATACATGATAAAAACATATACGTGATAATGTGGTAAATAACGTGTACGTAATAAATAAATATAAATATCATATTATATGTATATACTTTAAAAAAAATGTATGGATTGTTTCAAAGGCAATATTTAATGCATGTAGACAGATACAGTCTCTCAAGATCATTATAAATGACATTAATTCGAGATTCATAAAAAAAGATACATATGTTCAACAGTAGCGAGCATGGGTGCATAAAGCAGTATATCCTGCATACATCATAAATACATAATATATGCGCAGGACATACACAAAGATAGTAAACATGTATGGCCATATTACTGTAAATACAAAATCTTAATTTGAATTCATTGTTTCCGAACTCATAACAAGATTATTTTACCTCTTAGATAGGAAAAACAAGTATTAAAAATACGGTTCCATCAAAAGTGATAGACACATATAAAATAAGTATAATTTCATCAATAAGTGATAGATATAGGTTTTTGAGTCCAATAGGAATACACTATATAGTTTATTATGTTGGAACAAATTTTATTATTGGAATTAAAGTCAAAGTGCATGCTGTATATTCACTCACTCACTATATAAAAATTTCAACAACATAGAGAATTAATTGTAGAAGATATATGCACCAAACATTCAAGAGTTTTAGTTGTCTATCAAGAAACCATTTATATAGTAAACTTTATTTCTACAATGAAATTTTAATTTAAAAAAAAACCAATCTAACTGATAAAGGAATAAAAATAGCTCCGGTTACAATTCAAAAATAAGAAGAAAATAAAATAAAATAAAATAAAATAAAAAAAACTGCATTTTCAAAGTCCAGTGCATTAGTTCTTTGATTTATAGCTAAATTACAAATTTCTTGAAATCCTATCTTAATATAGTAAATAAATTTATAGGAAAATAAAATCCTACCCAGCATTTAACAGAAATAGAATTTCTCTAGCCATAACTTATTGTTTTATTTTGATAATGAACTCGCAATCAGCTAATCTAACTACCCTTTTTTTTTTTTTACCTTTAAAAGTTTTAGCACCACAAAGATAACCTTTTGCTTACGTTTTAAGTTCATCTTATAGCCAAGAAAAATAATAGCTAATAATTAAGTTTTTAATAATTACATATTTATATACTGTAAAAGAAGATTATAAGGCTTGGAACCCAAAAACCTTAAGAAAAAAAAGTTTAGTTAGCAAGTTAATAATGATGGGAAAGTGATTGCAGGTAATATAATAAAACCCTAAAATTACTATGTTGTACTCTGTGTTTCTTTGTGTAAATGAAGATAATTCATCACTCTCTTTCTTCATGTAATTATTGTCATTTTTTTTATAATATTTATTTATTTAGTTTTCTTTTTATTCTTTGTTCTCTATCTATCAATTAAACAATGATTTTTCAAAGATAAATTTCCTACTTAATTGAAATTCACAGAAATGATACAAAAATACTTAGTTTTAATATACTCAATTTACGTTTAGCAGCATTTTTTTTATTTAATAAAATATTTGACATAAAAAAAATAATTTGTATGGCTAAATATAATAAAGAATATAACAATATGAATATATAGATCTAATCAAATAATAATTAACTAAATTAGAACAGTGACAATATGTATAATAAAAAAAGTAAAGAAATAATTTCGTATAAAAAAAATCTGAAGAAGGTGAGTTGGGTTATGGATTCAAATAATTGTAAAATATAGAAATAAGAGAGAAGCACTTGCATTTATATGTTATAATTTTTTTATATATACTTAAATGGCAAAATAATTAAAATAAAAAAAATAGAATTAGTACTTGTCTCAAAAGATCAATGTTGGAAATTGATTGCGTGATCTCTTTTCCCCTTTCTCTTTTCCTTTTCTTTTCTCTCTTTTTCTTTCTCCTTCTCTTTTCTTCTCTTCTCCTTCTCCTCCTTTTCCTTCGCCTTCTTCATTTTTTTTTTGTTTTGCTCATGCTTGCAGCCGAAAAGAAGTTTTTTTTTTGTTTTTGAATGAGTGGGAAGGGGTTTGGTTTTGTTTTTTTTTATATATATCTTTTATATGTACTTTTATTAATATGGGATTATGTTAGATGTAGTTAAATCTTTTTGATCATATTCAAATGCTATTAAGTTTGTTATTATTCAACAAAATAGTATTTGAGATAAACTCAAATAATAAGTTAGTTAAAAATAAGATTGGCTTAAAAATAATATTAATTTTTCTTTGTTTAGATTATGTATCTAAAATAAATAAATACAAGAATATTGTTTGGATAAATACAAAAATTTCTATAGGAAATTTGGTGTTACACAAACTTTCATAAAATGGAAATTCATGCATTTTGATGATAATTTGCCCATGCATGTGGTGGTTGCGACAAGTGTTGGTGCCAGTGACATCAAGGAACATCACCAATCACCACACGAAACCAAAAGAAGTGAGTGAGCCCACTCCTTCCTCCTCACCACCTCGAGGTAGGCAGCAAAGGAATATATATTGGTCTTAGGAATCAGCTTTCATGGCAGCCGCCCGATGAACCCACCCTAGAAACAGGCAGGTTAACAACTCGAAGTTCTCGAGGAATGGATGCAGGTGGCAGGTTGTTTCTGCACACACCCGTGTCTCATGGATATAGTAATTAACTTACTGCCATATATACGCCTCGGCCTGGTCCATAATGACCTTGACATTTCGACTTACGCAAATATATGTCGGAGGCACGTGTTTTTCAACAATTAATGAAAGACAGCTCAAGATTCATGAGTTAGATTACTCAAATGGATGGTCCATCAAGTCTACAACCTACATGCCATAAGACATCCAAAACTGTGAAATCATGTGCTTTGAGAACTTCTAACTAAAATGCTAATTTTATAAGCACTTGACAAATGGCTAAAAGGTCTTCAAAATGCACAAAATTCCAGTTATAGAATATTTAGAATATGTAGATCATAATGAATGGTGTGAAATTTCATATTTCATTGAACATCATGCAAGAAATTTCTTTTTTTAAAATATACGTACTAAGAAACATGTATCCAAGATTTATGAATTTAATTAAATAAACAGAAAATATAGAAATAGTTAATAGCATGTTACAATGAGTTAAAAGAAAAAAAAACCGTCACCTTGGCCTAGTAGAATTTCTTGCTTTTTTTCCTCCCCTTTTTTCATTCCTCATTTACATTCTATCAAATTTATTTTCTTTGCATTTCATAAGTAGGGAGAGGATTTATATTCTATTTAGTTAAAATAGATGAAATAGAATTCTATTGGTTAACATAATCTAAATCACAAATTTTTAGATAAGATCCAATCTAAGGATTTAGTTTCTATTTAGATTCAACATATGTTTAAATTCTTATCCATCAGTTATTAATCAAATAGGAGTTTTGTTAAACTAAATATTATTTTTTAAAAAATTAAAAATTAATGCAGATAAAAAGTGGTTGTCACATTTGGCTTCTGCTCATGGAAGAAGGCTTCAAAGAGTAGTCTTAAGCCATGCTAGATATGACAAATCATTGCCTACAAAAGACCTAGAGATGTTCATACACTAACTCAATCATAGGGTATATGATTACGCTTGAAAAATGTAATATTTTTAGTTTATTTTGTTTAAACGTAATCTAATTTTGTTGATTAATATGAGAAATTAATGAAAAATTATTTTCATTAATTAAAATCCTCACTATGATGTTTTTGTTTTTCAATTTTTTGTTGGGTTTTATATGTAAAGAAATCAAAGTATCAAAGTATATTTTAAATATCACCTAAAAACTGTGCATTTTTAGGAGTGACCGTCGAAGGTTATAAGTACTGCCATCGATGGGCATCAACTAAGAATCATACTTGAGAGCAGTTTTCGATAGGTCCATCGAACGGAGCAACTGCAAAGTTATTTTCTTGGGATTTTTGAGAGGAATTAATATTTCTCTTGTAAATCCAATTCCTATTAGGGTTTTGTAAGGATATAAATAGACAATGAATCTCAAGATTTTGTAATGCTTAAAACTTAGCACCGTTCTGAGAGAATAATATAGATTTTTAGATTCAAGATTTAGTTTTTGTACTCGTTCATAGAAATCAAAGAAAATGATTTTTTTTCTTTTTATTCATGGCTACGATGAGTATGAGTGGCTAAATTCTTGAGTTAGATCAGATGAAATAACAAATCCTAGCTGATTTACTGGTATTTATTCTTATATGCTTATTGGTTTTTTTTGTTTTATATGGAATTGACATATTTGATTCTTTATTATCTTTAAATGGATTAAATATGATTTCAATATATTCGTTGCTTAATCTTTGATATATTGTAGACTCTTTGGGCATGGTGTATGTTTAGACTTTGAACATTTAATTTTGTTATTCACATCGCATGCTGAGATAAACTCAAGATTTATATAAGATTAATTGGGAGAAATTAGTCAAAGCATCAAAGTTCACAACTTTATATAATATGTCCTTAATTGAATTATTTTCCAGTTATAGGAAGATCATGTGATCTTTGCAACTGAGGTAAAAAAGTAAGCTAAAAAATATGAATATATACAATAAATTATCTTGTGAGGGAGTTATATCTATCTGACCAACAATTTTAATATTAGTAAATTTTTCATCTTTAATTTTAGTTTAGTTTATAAAATCCAATCTTTACTTTTATTTTAGTACCGTAATTTATTCTAGTGTTATACAATTAACAAACTACCCTTGAGATAACAATCTTGAGCTGCTACCCTTGTACTACTTATCGATTTCTTACACTTTGGAGTATATGATTTAGATCACAGTCATGTTTTTGGCACTATTGCCAGTGATCATACTATTACACTCTAGTATAGATTATAATTCTTACACATTAATTTTTACAATTCTGAATTTGCATACCAGTTGGAGGAGAACTTCAAATGGTAGACTAATTCGATCGTACTTAGATCCACAATCACTTCCAATCCATCAAACACTTCACGGCATATGCACTAATAATAATAATAATAACAATATATAAGAAAAATAATAATAATGACGAATTTGGAGATACAAATAATAATCATAGCCATCATGGAGGCAATGGGATGTTACGAGATTATTTACAACCTGATAGGACAACCCAACCTTCAAACATTATATTTCTATTGAATATAGGACACTTCAAGATTAAATCTGGAGTAATCTTAGTTTTGCTTAGATTCAACGGGATGGATTTAGAGAGCCCATATTTGCACTTTCAGAAATTTAAAGAAATTCTCTACCATTAATTTTCAAATCATTACTGCAGAGCAACTTAAACTTAATCTCTTTCCATTCTCCCTAATGAGATAGATTTAAATATTTACTTCTCTTATACCCACATTACAGTTTTGAAATATGAAGGAATGTAAGTACCTTCTACCAAGATTTAAACACAATAACTAGGTAATTTGTAGAGAGTATGTGCAATGTTGAATTATTAAATGAGGATGCCAAAGAAGCATGTGACTATCTGGATTCATTTTCCAAAAATTCACAAGTCTAAAAAACTGAGAATACTTTGGATAGACACCAATTAAAGGATAAATCTCAGAATAGAGACAGACTTCTTAAATTGAGAGAAACCAAAGATATAACTGCACGTTTAATTTCCATCACAAAGAATTTTGAAGATTTACTTGCAAAGAACAAAGAACTAGTTAAGGTAATAAAAGAAGTTCCAGAATTTTGTGATATTTGCGAATTGCAAAGGTCATGTAACTCACAAATGTCTAACTCTTCTTACTTTTAAAGAAGTATTAAATGAACAAGTTAATGCCTTTAACACTGCTCCTCAACTAGTAAATAATCCATATTTGTAAATTTATAATCCTGGTTGGAGGAATCACCCAAATCTTCAATAGAAGCATAACCCTCAATAATACAATAACCAAAATAAACCACCCACTAATCCACCTCAACAATACATCCAACCTACTAATCAATCTTTGGTGTACCAACCACCATCGAAGATAAATTTTGAGGATAATCATTTGAAGATACAAAAAAAAGAATGGATCCGATGATCCAAGCACAACAGCAGTTTATTCAGTCGCAGTAAATGATCAATAGACAGGATGTGACGGCCTTTAATGATATTCATTCACAGATAAGCCACATCAATTATACATTGCAAGTCAAGGAAAAAGATAAGCTATCATTTCAACCAGAGGCCAGTTTTACAGGTAAAGTCGAAGGTATAAATATTATTATTTATTCCATTAAAAATGATATACCTGATATAACTGTTGCAATAAATTTAAGAAGTGGTAAATTGCTTGATGAGCCCATTTCAAAAGAAAATGCTATGGAGAAATAGGGCAATGATTCAGCACAACAATCCAAAGAAGATGATTCTAAAGAACCCACTTCTAATGATTATAGACTACTTGTATCATTTCCTCAAAGATTTAAATAAAAAATATTAATGCATCCTACGCTGATATTTTGGAGATTCTCAAATAGGTATACATCAATATATCTTTGCTGGAAGCAATTAAGTAAGTCCCATCGTATGTAAAATTCTTGAAGGACTTGTGCACTATAAAAAGGCATCACAACGCACAGAAGAAGACATTTCTCGCAGAGCAGGTAAGTGTATTATTTCATTCTGAAATGCTCAAATATAAGGATCTTGGATGTCCCACTATTTCTTCTATGATAGGGCAACACAATATAGAGAAAGTTTTGTTAGATTTGGGGGCTAGTATAAATCTTTTATTATTTTCTGTTTATGAGCACGTAGGTGTAGGACAACTTAAATCTACACCCGTGATACTACAATTAGCTGATAGGTTAGAAAGTCTTTCTATGGGCATTGTGGAAGATGATTTAGTGCAAATTGAAAACTTTTATTTCCCTATGGCTTTAATACTAATTAATACTTCACCTGTAAAGAATTTACATTTTCATATTCCACTTATCTTCGGACATTCATTTTTAACTATGACTAATGCAGTTATAAACTAGAGGAATGATATGGTAAAATTTTCATTTGGAAATATGACCCTTGAACTTATTGTTTTTAATGTTTGCAAACAACCAAACATAGATAATGATAAATTGTAAGACATTAATTATATTGAACAAATTCATTATAAAAAAAGATATCGTATCATTGTGCATGTCTGATCCTCTAGAGATGGCATTAGCAATGATCGATGACGTCCTTAAAAATTTAACATATCACCATAATAATAAAACACTTAACTACTCAATGTTCGAATATGACGGGATGGATTCCATTACCACCAATCACGGAAGCGTTGATACCATTTAACATCCAAGCATTGATATTTGAGCTAAAACTGCTACCTGACGATCTCAAATTTTCATTTTAGGACCTAAGAAAAGTTTTTTGGTGGTCATCTCAGCGCATCTTGATGAGAACAAGAAGAACGACTACTATCGACATTGCGAAAGTATAAAGGAGCTCTTGAATGGAATATGACGAACATTAAAGGTATGAAACCACTTATTTGCACACACTGTATTAGCCAAGCCTATTAGGCAAATGCAACGAAGGCTTAACTCTGTCATGAAGGAAGTAGGTCAAGCTAAAGTGTTGAAATTACTTGATACTGGCATCATCTATCCAATTGCTAATAGCAAGTGTGTAAGTCCAAACCAAGTTTTCCAAAAAAGAGTGGGGTAATAGTAATTAGAAACGAGGATGGTGAGATGATATCCACTCATACTACTATGAGCTGGCGTATGTGCATCGATTACCGAAAGTTAAATCAAGTAACATGCAAAGATCACTTTCCATTACCATTTTTGACCAAGTACTTGATAGAGTTGCTAGCTAGGTATAAATTTTATTGTTTACTTGATGGTTATTCTGGTTACTGTCAAACTGAAATTGCTTTAGAGGACCAATAAAAGGCAACTTTTATTTGTCCCTTTGGCACTTTTGATTTTAGAATAATGCCATTTGGATAATGTAATGCACCCGCAAGGTTTCAAAGATGCATGATAAGTATGTTTAGCGATATAGTAGAAAATTATTTTGAGGTGTTTATGATTATTTCTCTGTATTTGAAAATAATTTTGAATCTTATTTGACTAATTTAGGATCTGTTTTTGAAAGATGTCAACCGAAAAATCTACTCATAAATTGGAAAAAATGTCATTTCATGGTTACAAAAGGTATTGTTTTGGGCCACATAGTTTCATCTAAAGGGATGGAAGTAGATAAGACATACGTTCATTCCTAGTACATGCAGGTTTCCGTATAAGATTTTTAAAGTATTTTAGCACTATTGCTAGACCTCTTTCTGACATTCTTGCAATGATGTGCAATTTGAATGGACGCATGTATGTCAGACAACTTTTGAAACCCTCAAGGAGATGCTCATTTCCACTCCAGTAATTCAATCTCCTAATTAGACACTTTCATTTGAAATCATGTGCGAAGCAAGCGATTATGAAATTAGAGTCGTACTAGGGTAGCGAATAGATAAAAAGCCCTATGTAGTCTACAACGCTAGCAAGACTCTCAGTAGTGCTTAGACAAATTATACTACTATAGAGAAGGAGCTTCTAACTGTAGTTTTTGCTCTTGATAAATTTCGTTCATATATTTTAGGCTCACATGTAGTTATTTTTATAGATCATTCGGTGCTCAAATGACTTTTATCAAACGAAGATGAAAAGCCACGCTGATTTGATGGATCTTATTGCTCTAAGAATTTGATTTAGAAATCAAAGACAAAAGGGAGTAGAGAACGTGGTTGCGGACCACCTTTCTAGACTAACTTTTAAAAATGATAAGCTACCAATTCGGGACTCGTTTCCTGATGAGCAACTATTTTCTATCACAATAACTCCCTGGAATGCTGACATCATTAATTTCCTTGTTGCAGATGAAATATCAAATCATTGGAGTGCACAAGACAAATGAAGATTCTTATAAAAGGTATGCAGATTCTTTTTCTATGATCCGTACTTATTTAAATATTGATCAGATCAAATTATTAAGCGTTGTATGCCTGATGACATGATTCAGAGTATCATTGCTTTCTGTCATACAAAAGCATGTGAAGGGTCATTTTTTGTCCAAAAAGCTGATAGCCAAAATATTCCAATGTACCTTTTATTGGCCTACCATATTTAGAGATCCATATGAATTTTGTAAAAGATGCAAGTCTTGTTAGAAACTAGGAGCATTAAATAGGAAGAATGATATGTCTCTTGCACCAATACTTACAATTGAGATATTTGATTGTTGGGCATTGACCTTATATGACCATTTTCTATTTCTAACAGATATGCTTATATCCTCGTATCAGTAGATTATGTCTCTAAATGGGTAGAAACTGCAGCTTGTAGAAATAATGACCAACAAACTGTTATTAAATTTTTAAATGAACACATATTGTCTAGATTTGAGTTCCTAAAGCAATAATAAGCGATGGGGGCCCACATTTCTTTAACAAAGTCTTTGAAAATTTATTGAACAAATATCATATAAAGCATATTGGGAAATTAAATTAGTAAATCATAATCTCAGTTCAGCTGGTCCATTATGAAAACTACAAATAAACGAGTTGGAAGAGAAAAGATGTGATGCATGTGATAATTCATGCATTTCAACGATCATCGTATCACACGCCATATTTTCATCCTTATGACAAGCGCTTCTATATAATTCATGCCTTAATCTATTTCTAGTTAAATTGCGTTCATGGTGGACATGACCATTCATATTTAAAACTGGGTATCCACACAATGCAATTGATATTGAAAATCCAAAGAATTGTCATACGTTCAAATTAAATGGGAAATGATTGAAGCACAACTTGGAATTTTCAAAGCACTCGGAGGAATCTCATGATCTAGTGTATCCTGCGACATTTCATTTATATGTGCTAAACGCAGACGCTATGTATATTATTGTATATTATGTTTTAATAATTTTGTTTTGCAGATTGTTACATCATGAGTACTGAACTGAGATAATTTCTAAGCTCTTCTCTCTTAAATTTCTACTTGTTTTTTATTAATTAAATGGATATATTGATTCACTGAGGACAATGTGCATTTTAAGTTGGGGGATGGCTTATTAAGATAACCTAGTTTTGATACTTATGATAATTTTAACAATTTTCAAAATTTTCTTTTCTTTAAAAATTCTTTTCAAAAAACAAACAGAACAAATCTTTAATTGATATTAACTTTAGAGTTGGGAACTAATTTTTATTTTAGAATTAATTTTAGAATTAAGAACTAACAATTAAATATTAGGAATAACCTTAGTTAGGGATTAAAAACAAGTAGCTAAAAAAGAAAAAAATTAGGCTTAATAATTCTTAGACAAAGGACCGCCACTGAAGCAGCGGTCAAAGCCGCTGTCAACGACAACAACTGTAAAAAGAAATTTTTTTTTTATCTGAGAATGATCATCAAAGACACCATCAATGCTCCCATCCACAACTGTCGGTAGAGAAGGGCATTTATAAATAGATCTTAGAGTTCTATTTCTCCTCGAAGAAAAACCTTAGCTTCCTTCAATAGCACCCATGCCCAAAAATCTTCCCGTTCGATAGCCAAATCTCTTCCCATGCAATCTTTTTCAAATTTTCATCAATCTATAAGCTAGTAAGTTCTCTCGTCTTTGATTTTCCTTTAATCTTTTCTTGGTAAAAAATAGATTTTTGTCTCAAAACCTAGATCTACAATTTATATGAATGAATTTGAGTGAATCATGATCCTTACTTTTAGTAGATTTGGTAGAGTTTAACAAAGATATAAGGATTTTTGATGAATTTTATAGATTTAATCTCATAATATGCTAAAATCAAGGATAGAAAAAGTAAAAATGTCATCTTTTTAGCATTATATTTCGTGTGTTGCTTCTATAACTATGGTTTAACAAATTCATGCATTAATAATCACATAAAAGTGGAATTTGATAATTTTTGAAGAAGAAATTGGGAAATTAAGGATTTGTGTGGATGAAATTAATTCTAAAAAATACAAAAATATAATGATAAATAAACGAAGAAAAAGGGAAAGAAATTAACCAAAAGAAAATAATAATAATAAAAAAAATAATTTTGAGATAAATTCATGAATGGATTTTTTAAATAATAATTATTCTAAGTTATGTATTTTTGGTTAATCTTTACAGAATGGCACCAAAGAAGTAGACAGTTTCTAAGAGGCAAAGAGTAGAATTTTCTAGCCTATCTTGTCCAAAAAGAACTACTAAAGCAAACAAGAAGATTTTGGAGAAGTATAATGATTTCAAGGTTTGGCCAGAATGTGCAGTAGATTATTTAAAATTGAATGAAAATTTGGTATTCAGAGCACAGATGGTAGTATCAGAGTTGGAAGTGTACACAAGATATCAACACACACAGGCGTGCAATGAGATCTTGAGTGAGTTTTATGCCAACTTGCAACCAACGATGGGAGATCAATATGGATACTCTATTGTCAGGGCAGGGAGATACTATTCACAAGGGAAGAAATTGTAAGGACAATCCTTATATCCAATGTGCCAGAGGAGCACCCTTCTTTTGTAGACATTGTAAATGAGACACCAAGGAGCTCTTACAGATTCAAAGAGCTCTTCAAAAACTTAAGCGATATCGCCTTCAATGTGAGTTTTTTAAAAACTGGCTATGTTAGACAAAAGTACGTCTTAGTAAGTCTTTATAGTAAATACAACATACTGCTGTCCTCCTCAATAACGGAACTATATTTGAGGGATGTAGTATTGTTAAACATGATTTTGGAAAGGCACACATTCGATGTCGTATCATGTACTTCACGATAGTTCAATGCATGGGTCAAGTCCTTGAGTGTGTCTAGCATCCGAGAATGGTAAAGTCTCTCTTAGTTTTGCCTTCTCTGATTACAAAAAATTGTATGAATAATGGAGTACATCTAGCATGAGGTGATACGCTTGAACCTCCTAGGAAACCATTTATGGATACCACTGTGTGAAGAAACATGAGTGTCCAACACACCTAGCAGGAACAGTCGGTTCAACATGAGCAATGACAAGCTGCTTCCCAACCTCTAGTCACGGAGAACAAGATCAGGAATGTGTCGAACAAGGGCAAGAATAATGAGATGCAGCTAAAGCGGCGGCCCGACCAGATGAAGTAACACTCCACACTCTAAATAAGTCAATCATAAGGACGACGAATGCCTTTGCTACGAGAATGTGCATACTTGAAGACTGGCAGGCCCGAATTAAGCATCGTCAACAACGTCATTGTTGGCTACTCGCCAAAGTATTTCGACAAATGGCTAGTAAGAATGCCTTAGTTTCTGACGATGAAGACAAAAGGACGAGCTAGGGGACCAATTGGTTCCGCCAGTATGAGACACAAGTGACAAGAAGGTCTTCATCAAAGATGTTATTGATATTAACTACAAATGGGAGTGAGGTTTTTTTAGAACCAACAAATCCAGGTGTATTCTAACCTTAACCTCATACATTATTTCTTAGTGTATTACTATGATAGTTAAATTTTTGATGTAGTAAGGACATTGCATAATTTAAGTTGGGGGTGAGATAGATATACTATACTTTACTATAACATAGTTAACTAACATAGTCTAAAAATATTTCAAATTTTTTTCATTTCTTTGAAGTAAAAAGTAAGATTAGAAGTACTTTATATTGCACATTTATGAAATAAATATCATAATATTGATGCTCATATGGTAATAGTTTTTATGTAGCCTTAATTGAGATCTTAAGTCTGACAAAAAATATATGGATACTTAAAATTAGAATTGAGTATGCACTCTACACACTTATACGATAAGTCATGAAAGGTTGATAACAAAGAGAAAATCGAAATGGGAGACCTATCATATATGTGTGAAAAAAACGAAATGAGCCTAGTACTTAACGCAATATACTTCGAATATATAAAGTATATAAATAAATAAAAAGTAAGTATTAAGTATTTTGGTCCTTGCACCTCGGTAAGCATGCATACTCACACGAATGATACTTATAGACTTTTATTATAGTCATGAGCTGAGTACCTGGGCATTTGTGCCTTGGTAAGCATGAATTTTCACATGAAAAGCAAGTGTCTATGAAAAAAAGAAAAAAAATGCATATACATGAAAAGGGTTATATAAGTTTGTTTGGGGTTTGAGACTTTCAAGGCTTATTTGCACACTCAAAAGAATGTATAGGAGAGGATAATTAAAAATCAAAGTATAACTACGATATGATTTAAATGATCAAGATAAACACATAAGAGTATTAGATTGTAAGTGATTTATTAAGATTGACATTTTCATGAATATCTTGTGTGTATCTCTAATTAAGCTTGATATGGAAAAGAAGTGAAAACTAAAAAATATACGTATAGTAGTATAATAGTATTGATAAATAGTTAATAGGTTACTAACTTCTTTTATTTTTTTTATTTTACATTATCCTTACTTTTCTTTTTATTTACTTCTTAATCTCAAACATTTCTTGATGTTTGTAAGTAACATCACTAGAAACTCTCATGAGGCAACATTCGTCCACTAGGGTAACGTAGGGATTTAACGGCTTGTTGCACGTACTAAGTAAAATCATGATTCCTTCGGAAGTGAGTTAGAAATTATTTTTTTAGGCCTTTAGTTTATTTTCTTCCGTTAATATATTTTCTAAGAACTAGCAAAACTCAAGTTGGGGGCGTGATTATTCTTCAAAAGTATAATATTCTTAGTTTATTTTGTACTAGTGTAATCCAATTTGGTTGATTAATATGACAAATTAATGAACAATTATTTTTATTAATTAAATTTCTCACTATGATGATTTTCTAGTGTTTTTCAATATTTTTGTAGGATTTTATATGCAAGAAAATCGAAGTATCGAAGCGTATCTTAAATATCAAGTCAAAACCGTACATTTTCAGAAATGGCTTACGATGGCCATTAGTACTGCCATCGACAGGCATCAACATGGAATCATACCCGAAAATAGCCATCGATAGGTCCATCAAAGAGAGTGCCACAAAATTTTTTTTGGGATTTTTGAGAGGAATTAAGAGTTTTCTTGTAAATAGAATTCCAATTAGGGTTTTATAATGCTACAAATATCCAATGAATTTTAAGATTTTGTAATGCTTAATGCTTAGCACCGTTTTAGAGAAAATAATATAGAGTTTTAGATTCAAGATTTAGTTTTCGTACTCGTTCATAGAAATAAAAAAGGATTCTTTTTCGTTTTATTCATGGCTATGATGAGTATGAGTGGCTAAACTTTTGAGTTAGATAAAATGGAATAACAAATACTAGGTAATTTACTGGTATGCATTCTTATATGCTTATTGGTTTTAATTGTTTTATATGGAATTGATATCTTTGATTCTCTATTATCTTTGAATGGATTAAATATAATTTTGAGTCTTTGATGCTTTATAGTTTGACGACATATTCGTTACTTAGTTTTTGATATACCGTAGACTCTTTATACACGGTATATACTTAGACTTTGAATGTTTATTTATATTATTCATATCGCATGCATAGATATACTCCAGATTCATATAAGATTAATTGGAAGAAATTATTCAAAATATAAAGTTCACAACTTTATATATTTTATGCTTAATTGAATTATTTTTCAATTATAGGAAGATCACGAGATCTATGCAACTGGGATGAAAGCATGAATATATCTAGAAAATTATCCTATGGGGGAGTTATATCAATCTGACCAACAATTTTAATATTACTAAATTTTCCATCTTTAATTTTTGTTTAGTTCGTAAAAATCCAGTCTTTTCTTTTATTTTAGTATCATAATTTATTTTAGTGTCACACAATTAACAAACAAGCATTGAGAGAATGATCTTGGGTTACTATACTTTTACTACTTATCGATCTCTTACACTTGGAAGTGTATGATTTATATCACAATCAAGTTTTTGGTACCATTGCCATGGATCATACTATTATACTTTAGTATAGATTACGGTTCCTATGTTATTAATTTTTGTAATTCTGAATTAACATGACTAGTTAGAGGAGAACTTCAAATAGTACACTAATTCGATCATACTCATATCCACAATCACTTCCAAACCATTAAAGACTTCATGACATGAGCACTAATAATAATAATAATGACATGAATAACAACAATAATAATATTGATGGATTTGAAGATACATATGATAATCATAGCCATCATGGAGGCAATGTGAGGACTTTCGAGATTATTTATAACCTGATAGGACAATCCAACCTTCATGCATTGCATTTCTATTAAATATGGGACACTTCGAGATTAAATTTGGTGTACTCTAACTTTTGCCTAAATTCCATGGGATAGATTCAAAGAGTCCATATTTGCACCTTGGAGAATTCAAAGAAGTTTGTTTTACCATTAATCTTTAAATCATTACTGCAGAGCAATTTAAACTTAAACTCTTTCTATTCTCCCTAAAGGAAAAAGTAAAAACATGGCTACATTCTTTATGTCCCAATTCAATAGAAAGATGAGATAAGATTCAAAGAAAAATCTTAAAGAAATTCTTTCCTTCTCATTGAAAAATTTTATGTGAAAACAAATTCTTAACTTTTGACAGAAAGGAGATGAATTACTGATTGAGTATTGAGATAGATTTAAAGATTTGCTTCTCTTATACCCACATCACGTTTTTGAAATATAGCGGACTGCAAGCACCTTCTACCAAGGGTTAAACACTATAATCAAGCAATTTATAGAGACTATGTGCAATGGTGAATTTTTAAATGAGGATACTTCAGTAGATACCAATTAAAGGATAATACTTAGAATAGAGGCGGACTTTTTAAATGGGGGGAAACCAAAGATATAGCTACACGTTTAATTTCTATCACTAAGAAATTTGAAAATTTGCTAGCAAAAAAAACTGAAATAGTTAAGAAATTAGAAGACGTTATGGAACTTTATGATAGTTGCTAATTGCAAGGATATGTGACTCACGAATGTCCAACTCTTCCTACTTTTAAAGAAGCATTAAATAAATAAGTTAATACCGTTAACACTGCTCCTCAACTAGCAAATAATGTATATTTAAATACATATAATCCTTGTAGGAGGAGTCACCCAAACCTTCAATGAAAGTAGAATCCTAAACAATACAATAATCAAAATAAATCACCCACTAATCTACCTCAATAATATGTCCAACCTACTAATCAATCTTCAGTGTACCAATCACCATTGAAGGGAAATTTTAAGGCTTATTTTTTGCTGATACAACAAACAATGGATCAGATAATCCAAATACAATAGCAGTTTATTCAGTCACAACAAATGATCAATAAACAGAATGCGACAACCTTCAATGATATTGGTTCACAAATAAGCCACCTCAATTTTGCGTTGCCAATGAAGGAAAACGGTAAGTTACTATCTCAACCGGAGGTTAGTTCTTCATGTAAAGTCGAAGTTATAAATATTATTACTTCTTCCACTAATAATAATATACCTGAGATAACTGCTGCAATAAATTTGTAAAGTGATAAAGTGCTTAATGAGCCCATTTCAAAAGAAAATGCTATGGAGAAACATGGCAATGATTTAGCACAATAATCCAAAGAAGATGATTCTAAATAACCCACTTCTAATGATTATAAATCACTTATAGCATTTCCTCAAAGATTAAAATCTAAAATATTAATGCATCTTATGTTGATATTTTAGAGATTTTCAAATAGGTACAGATCAATATACCTTTGCTAGATTCTTGAAGAACTTGTGCACCTTAAAAAGACGTCACAATGTACAAAAAAAGGCACTTCTCAAAGAGAAGGTAAGTGCATTATTTCATTCTGAAATGCTCAAATATTAGGATCCTAGATGTCCACTCTTTTTTGTGTGATAGGACAACACAATATAGATAAAGCTTTGCTTGATTTGGGGCTAGTATAAATCTTTTACCATTTTCTATTTACAAGCACTTAGGTTTAGGAGAATTTAAACCTATACCTGCCATACTACAATTAGTTGAAGGTCAGAAAGGTTTCCTAAGGGCGTGTGGAAGATGTTTTAGTGCAAATCGAAAACTTTTATTTCCCTATAGGGTTTTATACTTATCAATACTACACCTGATAAAAATTCACATCTTCATCTTCCAGTTATCCTCGGACATCCATTTTTAGCTATGGCTAATACAGTTATAAACTACAGGAATAGTGTGGTAAAATTTTTATTTGAAAATATGACCCTTGAACTTAATATTTTTAATATTTGTAAACAACCAAATATAAATAATGATGAATTGCAAGACATTAATTACATTGAACAAATTCATGACATAGAAGATATCATATCATTGTGCATGTCTGATCCTTTGGTGATGGCATTAACAATGAACGATGACTTGAAAATTTCAAATCCGAACATGTCACCGAAATAATAAAACACTAAACTGATGCTCAATATTCAAATATCACAGGATGGATTCTAACAAAGTGTATGAAGAGTTACTACCAATCACGAAAGCATTGATACTATCTAACATCCAATCATTGATACTGAGCTAAAACCGCTACTTGATGATCTCAAGTATGCACTTTTAGGACCTAAGGAAATTTTTCTGGTGGTCATCTCAGTGCATCTTGATGAGAATAGGAAGAGCAACTACTATTGATATTGCAAAAGTGTAAAAGAGCTCTTGGATGGAATATGACGGACATCAAAAGCATGGACCCCCTTATTTGCACACACTGCATTACTTTGGAATGGAGCCAAGCTTATTAGGCAAATGCAATGAAGACTTAACCCTGTCATAAAGGAAGTGGCTAAAGCTGAAGTGTTGAAATTACTTGGTGTTGGCATCATCTATTCAATTGTTAATAGTAAGTGAGTAAGTCCAAACCAAGTTATTCTGAAAAAGAGTGGGGTAACAATAAATAAACACGAGGATAGTGAGATGATATCCACTCATACTGCTAAAAGTTGACATATGCGCATCGACTATCGAAAGTTAAACCAAGTAATATGCAAAGATCACTTTCCATTACCATTTGTTGACCAAGTACTTGAAAGAGCTGTTGGGTACGAATTTTATTATTTTCATGATGCTTATTTTGGTTATTATCAAATTGAAATTACTTTAGAGAATCAAGAAAAGACAATTTTTACTTATCCCTTTAGCACTTTCACTTTTAGAAGAATGCCATTTGGATTATATAATGCACCCGCAATATTTCCAAGATGCATGATAAGTATTTTTAGCGATATAGTGGAAGATTATCATGAGGAATTTATGGATGATTTTTCTGTATTTGGAGGTAATTTTGAATCTTGTTTGACTAATTTAAGATCTGTGCTTGAAACATGTCAATAGAAAAATCTACACCTAAATGGGGAAAAATGCCATTTCATGTTTACAAATGTATTATATTGGGCCACATAGTTTCATTTAAAGAGATGGAAGTAGATATGGCAAAGCTTAAGTCTATTTCCAAAATACCAATACCCAAAATCGTAAGAGACATACATTCATTCCTATCATATACATGTTTCTATAGAAGGTTTATAAAGGATTTTAGCACTATTACTAGACGCCTTTCTCACCTTCTTATACAAAATGTGTAGTTTGAATGGAAGTAGGCACGTCAAATAGCTTTTGAAACCCTCAAGAAGATGCTTATCCCCACACTAATAATGCAACCTCCAGATTGGATTCTTCCATTCGAAATCATGTGTGATGCAAGAAATTATGCAATTGGAGCTGTATTAGGATAGCGAAGAGATACAAAGCCCAATGTGGTGTACTATACTAGTAAGACTCTTAATGATGCTCAGACAAATTATACTACTGCAGAGAAGGAGCTTCAAGCTATAGTTTTTACTCTTGATAAATTTTATTCATATATTTTGGGCTCACATGTAGTTGTTTTTACAGATCATTCGGTATTCAAATATCTTTTATCAAAGAAAAATGTAAAGCCACAGCTGATTCGATGGATCTTATTGCTCCAAGAATTTGATTTAGAAATCAAAGACAAAAGAGAGTAGAGAACGTGGCTGCGGCCGCCTCTCTAAACTAACATTTAAAAATGATATGCTACCCATTAGGAACTCGTTCCTTGATGAGCAACAACTTTCTATCACAATAACTCCCTGGTATGATGATATCATTATTTTCCTTGTTGCAGGTGATATGCCGAATCATTGGAGTGCACAAGACAAACAAAGATTCTTATACGAGATATGCCATTTCTTTTTGATGATTTATGCTTATTTAAATATTGCTCAGATCAAATTATTAGACGTTGTGTACATGACAATGAGATTCAGGGTATCATTGCTTTCTGTCATACAGAAGTATGTGGGGATCACTTTTCATCCCAAAAAACGGGAGCCAAAATACTCCAATGTGGTTTTTATTGGCCTACCATGTTTAAAAATGCATATGAATTCTATAAATGATGCGAGTCTTGTCAAAAATTGAGAGCGTTAACTATGAAGAATGATATGCCTCTAACACCCATACTTACAATTAATATATTTGATTCTTGGGGCATTGACTTTATGGGACTGTTTTCTATTTCTAGCAGATATGCTTATATCCTTGTATCAGTAGATTATGTCTCTAAATGGGTAGAAGTTACAGCTTGTAGAAATAATGACCAGCAAATGATTATTAAATTTTTAAAGGGACACTAGATTTGGAGTTCCTAAAGCGATAATAAGTGATGGGGGCTCACATTTCTGTAACAAAACCTTTGAAAATTTAATGAACCAATATCACGCACAAGATTTCTACACCATACCATCCACAGTCAAATAGACAAGTTGAGCTAGCTAATAGGAAAAACAAGCAAATATTTGAGAAAACGGTTAATCTGTCTTGCAAAGATTGGTCATTTTGACTGACCAATATTTTATGGGATTACCATGCAGCATATAAACACTCTAGGTATGTCTCCATATAAATTAGTCTATGAAAAAGCTCGTCATTTGCCTATAGAGATAGAGCATAAAGCGTATTGGACAATTAAATTAGTAAATCTTAATCTCAATTCAGTTAGCCCATTACGAAAGCTACAAATTAATGAGTTGGAAGAGATAAGATGTGATGCATAAGATAATTCATGCATTTAAAAGGAGAAATTAAAATATAGCACGATCATCATATCACACGCTGTATTTTTCATCCTTATGATAAAGTGCTTCTATATGATTCATACCTTAATCTATTTCTGGGTAATTTATGTTTATGGTGGATAGGACCATTCGTAGTTAAAGCTGTGTGTCCATACGGTGCAATTGATATTGAAAATCTAAAGAATGGTCATATGTTCAAAGTAAAGGCGAAACAATTGAAGAACAACTTCAAATTTCTAAATCACTTGGAGGAATCTCACAATCAAGTGGATCCTCCAACATCTTATTGATATGAACTAAACAAAAACATTATGTATATTATTGTATATTATGTATTAACAATTTTGCTTTGTAGATTGTTATATCATGAGTACTGGACCGAGCTAATTTCTAAGCACTTCTCTCTTAAATTTCACCTTGATCATGATTAATTAAACTGATTTCAAAATTGATATTTATGATGATTTCAACGATTTTCAAAATTTTCTTTCTTATAAAATTTTTTTCAAGAAACAAACAAAAAAATCTTTAATTGATATTGACTTTAGAGCTAGGAACTAATTTTAAGTTTATAATTAATTAATTTTAGAATTGGGAACTAACAATTAGATATTAGGAATAACCTTACTTAGGGACTAAAAACAACTAACTAAAAAAGAAAAAAAATAGGCTTGATAGTTCTCAGACAGATGGTCACCGTCGAAGTAACGGTTGAAGCCGCTGTCGATGGTGGCCACTATGAAAAGAAAAAACTTTTTAGCTAAGAACAATCGTCGAAGGCACCGTCGATGCGCCCAACGATAACAGTCGATAGAGAAGGACACCTATAAATAGATCTTGGAATTCTTTTTCTTCACAAAGTAAAACCCTAACTTCCTTCAACAGCACCCATGTCCAAAATCTTCCCTTTCGATAGCCAAATATCTTCCTACGCAATTCTTTTCAAATTTTCATCAATCTACAAGCAAGTAAGTTCTCTCCTCTTTGATTTTCCTTTAATTTGTTCTTGGTAAAAAGTAGATTTTTGTCTCAAAACCTACATCTACAATTTATAAGAATTAATTTTAAGGAATCAAGGTTTGATCCTTATTTTGTAGTAGATTCGTTAGAGTTTAGCAAAGATATGAGGATTTTAATGAATTTTATGAATTTATTGTCATAATATGCTAAAATCAAGGGTAGGAAAAGTAAAAATCTCACCTTTACTATTATATTTAATTGGTTGCTTGTATAACTAGGGCTTATCAAATTCATGCAATAATAATCACATTAAAGTGGAATTTGATAATTTTTGAAGAAGAAATTGGGAAAATATGGAACTATGTGAATGAAATTAATTCTAAAAAATACTAAAAGATAATTATAAAATAAAAGAAGAAAGAGAGAAAAGAAATTAACCAAAAGAAAAAATAATAAATAGAATAATAATAAGATAAATTCGTGAGTAGATTTTTGAAATAATTATTTTTCTAAGTTATGTTTTTTTGGTTAATTTTTGCATAATGCACCAAAGAAACAGACAATTTCCAAGAGGTCAAGAGTAGAATTTTTTGGCTCGTCTTTTCCAGAAAGAACTAGAGTTGTTAAATGCAAACAAGAAGATCTTGGGAAATTATGATGATTTCAAGGTTTGGCCAGAACGTGTAGTAAATTATTTAAGATTGAATGAAAATTTGGATTTCAAATGGTAGCATCAAAGTTGGAAGCATACATAAGATATCAACTTGCACTGGCATAAAATGAGATTGTGCATGAGTTTTATGCCAACTTGCAACCAACTATGGGAGATCAATATGGATACTCTGTTGTCAGGGGCATGGTGATACCATTCAGAAGAGAAGAAATTGTAAGGAAAATCTCTATACCCAATAACTCCGCCAGTGCTGTGCACTATCTGTCCCAAGTCAGGATAAAAGAGGAGGGTTGTGGCAGGCTAGTGACAGGCAACGTAAAACATTGTCACATATTATAATATGAGCCAAAATATGAATTTCATTGGGGCATTCCCTACTGAGCGACGCACTACATCAGAGCTTGGGTGTAGTAAAAATGTGTGAGGGTTACTTGGTCATCGCTCAAAAGCGACACCCCACATCGGCGTCCGGATGTGGTATCAAATATAAGAGAGTTTCCACATCTTAATGAGCGGGTAGGGTACAAAAGTTAGCTCATAAATATAAATTTCGGTTGGCATCATGGAATATAGATTCCCTTACTAGTAGATTAACATAGTTAGTTGATGCTATGAGTAGAAGGAGAGTTAATATTTTGTGCGTGCAGGAGACTAAGTGGGTAGGTGAGAAAGTTAAACCCATAGAGCCTTGGATTTATAAACTTTGGTATGCGGGTAAAGATAGAAATCGTAATGTGGTAGGTGTGATCATAGATAAGCAATTACTTGGGGATGTAGTAGAGATTAGGAGGAAGAGTAATAAAATTTTATTAGTTAAACTTATTTTAGATGGAGAGATTTTTAATATCATTAGCACCTATGCACCACAAGTAGAACTTGATGAATCTAGTAAATATCAATTTTGGGAGGATCTAGATGAGATAGTATAAGGAATACCTGCTAGAGAAAAACTATTTATTGGTGGTGATCTCAATGAGCATGTAGGAGCTAATCGTAATGGGTTTGATAGTGTACATGGAGATTTGATTTTGGAGAAAGAAATTTAACAGGTAACTCAATTCTAGATTTTGCTTTGTACTATAATTTAATTTTAGCGAATACTTGGTTTAAAAAGAGAGTTTCTCACTTAGTTACTTTTAAAAGTGGATTGAATGCAAACCAAATAGATTTCTTTTTAACTAGGAGGATAGATAGAGCTAGTTGTATCGATTGTAAGGTAGTGCCAGGTGATAGTGTAATTACCAAATATAGACTCTTAATTTTAGATATTCAGATTAGACAGAAACTTAGAAAGATTAAGTGTAAATTAGATCCTAAGATTAAATAGTGGCAATTAGATGGTAATCAAAAAGTTTTTATAGATAGAGTTGTACAATAAGCAGAATGGAAGGATCATGATGATCTTAATGTTCAATGGAATAAAATGGCTAGTTGCATTAAAAGGATAGCTAAAAATATATTCGTTGAGTCGAGGAGCGGTGCTCCACCATGTAAAGATACATCATGGTAGAATGAAGAGGTGAAAAATGCTATTAAGATAAATGAGACCTTTATAGAGATTTGAATAATAATAATAATAATAATAATAATAATGGAATAAGTTTTGAGAAATATAAACTAGCAAAGAAAAATGTTAAGAAACCTGTTCGTGATGTAAAAACTAAATTATATAAATAAGTGTACGAGAAGTTGGATAATAAAGAGGCAAAAAGGATATATATAGAATTGCTTGAATAAGAGAGAGAAAGTCTAAAGATTCATGTACTGTAAAGTGTACTAAAGATGAGGATCAAACGGTTCTAGTTCGAAACGAAGACATTAAAGAAAGATGGAAAAATTATTTTGATAGATTATATAATGGTAGTTTTACTCAAGATTTGGGAGATCTTACTGATGTAATAAATTACTGCAAGTGCACAGTGTCGGTTGTAGCGCTTAACAGGTCGTTCCACAAAGATCTAAAGTGTTTTGCAATTCTTACTTATTCTATAGTCTAACGGATTAATTAAGAGTTTCTAAATTGAAGTTGAGAGTTATTCTAATTAGCCTAGAATTTAGAATCCACTAGTTTTCAACCATGTTATTACTTCTATTATCTTCTTCTTTCATAAAGAGGTGATTTTTTAGTTTAATCTTTATTTAAAGTACCCTAAGTTTAAGCTATCAAGTGGTGTGCAAGTATAACTCATCAAAGATACTACTTTCCATAAAAACAAACAAAATCTTTAGATAATTCAATGAAAAAGATAAAATCAACAACCCCAAATCCTAACTAAGTATAGGCTATCAAGAAACCTAATTCCAGTATAACCTATCAAAGTTCTAATCTTCGAGTTCTTATAGTTTAATCTTTTTTATAGAAAAATCATGTCTTTATTATTTTATTTAAGAAGAAAATACTAGAGAGCAATTACATGGTGGATCCTAACTTCATCTACATCCTAGAGCTAAACTAATTAGCTACACATGATTTTAGAAAGCAATAAAATCTAATATAGAAAGCAAATAAATTTATACTAGAAAGTAATTAAATCTATCTAAAAAACAAATAGAGAATTAAAAGCAATGGCTTACTTCTGGAGCACGGTATTGTGGCAATCAACCCTTCAGTAAAACCTTAATTTTATTAATGAAAGACTAGTACAAACTAAATCCTAATCTACATTAATTACTACATAAAATCATAGAATACAAGGATACGACCAATACATAGGCTTCGGAAAACCAAATCTAATTCTAATATAATTGTGAATCTATAAGATTATAATTAAGCCGTGGGAGAAAAATCCACGTGTCAGTCCACTATTGGGCCGCCAATTGGCGGCTAAAACCACTATTTGGCGTCTCAAGTATAGCTAATAGCTCTGAGTTTTCTCTTGCAAGCGTATCTTGTCTTTTGTACTTGATTTTCCCGACTGTATTTGACTTTGACTCTATACAGCATCATAGTCTGGTAGTTTTGCTCACTTTAGTAACTTTTCGGACTTTGATTTCCTACTCCAATTCTGATTTCAGCATCTTCTTGTACGAATCGGATTAGCTGAAAAAGACACTAAAATACCCGAGTAGCATTTATTTATATACAAAAATAGATAAAATATGGGAGGAAAAATACAATATATTATACTCATCACACCCCTACACCTATCTTTTGCTAGTTCTTGAGCAAAACCTAATTCTTAAAAGAAAAATAAAAAACGTAACTCACTTTTGCAGGAATCGCGATTGCACTTAGCACGTGCAATAAGCCTTTAAACCCCTAGGTTACCCTAGTGGACGAGTTGTGTCTCGTGAGAGTTTGCAGTGAATATACCCACAAAAATCGTGAAGAACATAGATTAAGGAATAAAGAAAAGAAAAATAAGGATAACTAAAAATCAAGAAAAATAAAAATTTTATACAAAAGAAAATTAAAATCTTTTTTTATGATATTTTCATCAATTAATCTCACTAATATACAAACTCAAGAACGCATTTAGATTTTCAATTTTCAAATCGAGTGTCATATCAGATACACTTATCATTTTAATCAAAAATTTAAAACCTATCTTTCAATACCCACTGACAGATAATCCATTGGCTCCTATACATCTACGTGCACGTGTGATAGTTTACTTCGGTTTTGGACTCCAACTCTAACTCATGATTCATCTCTTCTCTCATAATAATTTTTTTTTCTTTTTTTCTCTTTTTTTTAAGAATATTTCACCTTTTATGCGAATATTCTAGCTTGCTTAGGCGCAACATACCCGATTACTCAGTTCATACTCTTTTCTTTTTCTTTTTTTTTAGAATATTTTACCTTTCATGCGAATATTTACGCTTACTTAGGCGCAAAGTACCTGATTACTCAGATCATACTCTTTTTTTTCACTTTTGAAGCTATTGCCTTAATATCAGGTGCACCCTATTATTTTATCACTCTCGAGGCTATTGCCTTAGACTCACCCCATTATTTTATTCTCACTCTTTTTTCTTTTTTTTTTCTTTTTTTTTAGAGAGAGAAGACTTACTCAATCGTTATTATCTTTGTCCTTAACCTAATAAATTATTGTGAAGTGAAAAATAGATGTATACTTGCCTAGAAACTATTGTTAGCGTTATTTATTTTTCAGATTTTTATCTTTTTCATAAAATTCAAAGTGTATCATCCAATCTACTCTCCTATCCAATTTCAAATCTAAATTTGTTCCTTTATTTGTAATTAGGTTGATCTATTGATAAAATATATAAATTTGTTGTTAAATTTATTTTTTTATTAATTTTTTTTCAATTTTTTTTAAAATTTTTTTCAGTTAGTTACCCTAAAAACTACCCAAAATGTAAAATAAAGAAACCTAAAAATCTAAAAAAAAATAAAATCCTAAAAATCCTAAAAAATAAAAATCTCCTAATCCACTCCCCCACACCTAAACTTATGTATGCCCTCATACACAAATTAAGGATGGTAAAATAAATAAGAAAACTATTATACAAATATTATACACTTATTAGAAAATTCAAACGGTTACGACCTCTTGATCGCTTTCCACTCTCATAATGTGTCCTTTTATGTTTTGATATGGATGAACTTAGCCTTTTTGTCAGTTTTGCATTTAATCTCTCCATCTTGTTTTTGATTTTTCTCAATTTATTTCTACCTTTCTTTTTTTATTCAATAATAAAATTTTGAAGTTGGAAATCGTACATTTATCGTAGATATTTGACCCACGAGCATCTTTCATAGCAGTAAGTATTTTGGATTTATCAACTTGTGAAATAACATACTCAATTTGATATTGCGGAATCATGAGCTCGATTTGGATCGTCCATCTAAATCATTAGGTACCATAATCTCTTTTTTTGGTAGTTCCTTCCAATATTCAAGTATTATAGGCTTGTCATGCAAATTTTCTTCAAACCTGTCATCAAAATTCTCAAAAGAAAATGCCATACTAGTGGACTTATCATTAATCAAGTTATTATGAAGGGATAAAAATTCTTCTTCACAAATTTCTTTATAATTTCCATCAAAAGAATCAAATGATAATGTGTCACTAGCAAGCTCACCATGAGATAAATCATCAAGCAAAATATTTTCTTTATCATCAGTTTCATCATAATTATTTTCACAATGGTCTAAAATAGATTGATCACAATGTTGAATTATAGACTCATCATGCACAAAATTATTTAACTCATTTTGAATCATATCTACTTCAAAATATGACTGAAGTGGTTGCTCATTGGAGTTAGATATGTTCAAACTATTAGATGGTTGATCTCCAAAAAGTTTAGTTTGAGAAATCGTTTTGAGAAGATTTTCCATACAAGTTGCAGTTTTAGAGGATGAATTTTGAGAGGATGATTTTGACAAACCTTCTATATCTTCCTCTATTCTACGTCTTCGTTCCTCAGACTCATGATCATAATTTTTCTTATTTTTCTCAAATAATTGCATCTCAAGATCATGAGTGAAATTTGAAGAATGATATGATGGATCCATGTATATATTTGATGACAGATATGAACTGGTTGGAGGTAGATTCTCATAACATGCATACCTCGCTTCTAATCTTTTTAATCTTTCATCTAACATGTTCAATTGAATATCTTGTTCATAATTAAATGTAGAACATGAAGATGAATAGCCCATAAAGAAAGGATCAGATGGAGGACTCTCTTGGTATGGCTCTTGATTATATGCAAAATTAGAATTATTCATCCATTCATAATTGAATTTTGTATATAAGAAGCGCTCGTAGGTTCATTATATGTGTTGTGAATTTGATTATGACCTAATCCTAGCGAACTTCCTATCCATGGACTCTGATAATAATTATGATATGGATCACGATAATGATAGCAACTAGTTTGATTTTGAAATATTTTTTTAATTAATTTTTTTGAAAAAGGTGGAGAGGGAGAGAGATGGAAAAGAAAATAAAAAAAAAGATTGATTGTTTTTTTTTGTGAATTTTTTTACAGAACCAGGGAACCAAATCACAGAACAAGAGGAAATTTGAGTTCAGAATCACCTTTACTTGCAGCCAATTGGCGGTTTGTGCCGCTAAATAGTGGCCAAACCAGAGAGTTTGACTCTCTGGTTTCTGCTGCTCAGTCCAGAGGCTGTTCTAATCCTTTTTATCTTCCTGTATCTGTAATTACTGTTCTCTGCACACTCAACACACACTGTTAACCCATAAAATGTTAGAACAAGCAAGAAAAACACCGTCGATCCCCGGCAACGGTGCCAAAAACTGAATGTGATAAATTACTGTAAGCGCACAGTATCGGTTGTAGCGCTTAACCGGTTATCCCACAGAGATCTAAGCTGTTTTGCAATTCTTACTTATTCTATAGTCTAACGGATTAATTAAGAGTTTCTAAATTGAAGTTGAGAGTTATTCTAATTAGCCTAGAATTTAGAATCCACTAGTTTCCAACCATGTTCTTACTTCTATTATCTTCTTCTTTCATAAAGATGTGATCTTTTAGTTTAATCTTTATTTAAAGTGCCCTAAGTTTAAGCTATCAAGTGGTGTGCAAGTATAACTCATTAAAGATACTACTTTTCATAAAACCAAACTAAATCTTTAGATAATTCAATGAAAAAGATAAAATCAACAATCCCAAACCCTAACTAAGCATAGGCTATCAAGAAACCTAATTCCAGTATAACCTATCAAAGTTCTTATCTTCGAGTTTTTATAATTAAATCTTTTTTATAAAAAAATCATGTCTTTATTATTTTATTTAAGAAGAAAATACTAGAGAGCAATTACATGGTGGATCCTAACTTCATCTACATCCTAGAGCTAAACTAATTAGCTACACATAATTCTAGAAAGCAATAAAATCTAATCTAGAAAGCAAATAAATCTATACTAGAAAGCAATTAAATCTATCTAAAAAGCAAATAAAGAATTAAAAGTAATGGCTTACTTCTGGAGCACGGTATTGTGGCCGCCAACCCTTCAGCAAAACCTTAATTTTATTAATGAAAGACCAGTACAAACTAAATCCTAATCTACATTAACTACTGCATAAAATTCTAGAATACAAGGATACGACCAATATATAAGCTTCAGAAAACCAAACACAATTCTAATAAAATTGTGAAACTATAAGATTATATCGAAGCCGTGGAAGAAAAATCCACGTGTAAGTCCACTATTTAGCCGCTAATTGGCGGCTAAAACCGCTATTTGGCAGCTAAAGTATAGCCAATAGCTCCGAGTTTTCTCCTACATGCGTATCTTATCTTGCGTACTTGATTTTCCCAACTGATTTTAACTTTGACTCTCGGCAGCATCATAGTATGGTAGTTTTGCTCACTTTAGTAACTTTTCGGACTTTGATTTCCTACTCTAACTCTGATTTCATGCCATCTCCTTGTACAAATCGGATTACCTGAAAAGACACTGAAAATACCCGAGTAGCATTTATTTATATACAAAAGTAGATAAAATATGGGAGGAAAAATATAATATATGATACTCATCGCTTACTATTCAATGTGAGGATATAAATCGTAGTTTTATGCAATGAATTAAAGAGTCTAAAGTAAAAGAGGCTTTGAATAGGATAAAATCAAGAAAAACTGTTGGTCCAAATAAGATTCTTATAGAGCTATGGAGATACTTAGGAGGGATTGGTGTGAGGTGGCTAACATATCTTTCTAACAAGATTTGACAAAGTAAGAAAATGCCAAATGAATGGAGGAAGAGTATCCTAATACCTCTGTATAAGAATAAGGGCGACATTTAGAGTTGTTCTAACTATCAGGGAATAAAACTCATGTGTCACACTGTGAAGCTTTGGGAAAGGATAATTGAACATAGATTGCGACAAACTGTTAAAATATCGGAGAACCAGTATGGATTTATGTCGTGACGATCGACGACAGAAACTATTCATTTACTTCGTTAACGTTTAGAGCGATTCTGAGAGAGAAATAGAGATTTGTATATGGTATTTATTGACTTAGAAAAATCTTATGATAAGGTTCCACGAGAGATAATTTGGTGGACACTAATGAAAAAAAGAGTTCTCATCAAATATATCGACATAATGAAGGACATGTATGATGAAGTAGTGGCCAATGTCATAACATGTGGTGGTTTAATAAGTGATTTTTCTATCACAATTGGATTGCATCAAGGATCTACATTGAGCCCATTCTTATTTGCTATAGTGATGGATGAGCTTACTAAAGCCATTCAGAATGAGATACCTTGGTGTATGCTATTTGCTGATGATATTGTTTTAGTTGATGAGACAAGAGTAGGGGTAAATGCCAAGTTAGAGTTATGGAGGCATACATTAGAATCTAGAGGTTTTAGATTGAGTAGGTCTAAAACATAGTATATAGAGTGTAAATTTAGTAAACAACGGACCATAGACTATAATACTGTAAAACTAGATGGCAAGAGATACAAATGAGCAGTCAGTTTAGATATTTGGGTTCTATTATTCAGAATGATGGAGAGATCGATAATGATGTTAACTATAGGATACAAGCTGGCTGGTTGAAATGGAGGAGGGAAACGGGAGTTTTATATGACCATTACATTCCATTAAGATTGAAAGGAAAATTTTATAGGACTGTTATTAGGCCAGCTTTATTATATGGTACGGAATGTTGGACTGTAAATAAACGTCATTCACAGAAGATAAGTGTAGCAGATATGCACATGCTCCATTAGATGTGCGGCAACACTAGGAGAGATAAAGTAAGAAATGAAGATATTCGTGCTAAGATGGGTGTAGCTCCCATCGATGAGAAGATGCGAAAAAATTGCTTACGATGGTTTGGTCATATGCAACGTAGACTTACAAGTGCACCAGTTTGAAGATGTGAGTTTATCAATGTAGGACAAATTAAAAGTACGAAGGGAAGACCGAAAAAAATATGGATGGAGGTGATACGCAAAGATATGGAGTCTAGAGGTTTAAATAAGGAGATATTACTTTATAGAAATGAATGGAGAAGGAATATCAAAGTGATCGATCCGATGTGATTCTTTTTTTGGTTCATGTAGCCTACCCCAAATACTTGGGATAAAAGGCTTAGTTGTTGTTGTTGTTGTAATCCCTATACCCGATGTGCCTGAGAAGCATCCTTCATTTGTAGATATTGTGAATGAGATACCAAGCTGCTCTCGTGGGTTCAGAAAGCTCTGTGAAAACTTAAGCGATATTGCCTTCAATGAGAGATTTTTGAAGGTTAGCTACGTTAGACGAGAGTACGTCTTGGTAAGTCTTTATAGTAAATATAAATATTACCATCCTCCTCAACAAGGGAACTTTATACGAGGGACGTAGTATTATTAAATATAATTTTGGAAAGACACGCATTCGATGTCGCATCCATCATGTACTTCGTGATAGTTCAATGCATGGGTCAAGTCCATGAGTGTATCCAGTATCTGAGAACAACGAAACTTCACTTAGTTTTCCTTCTCTGATTACAAAAAATTGCATGAATAATGGATCTCATCTAGCACAAGGTGATATGTTTAAACCTCCTAGGCAACCATTTACAGATCCCACTATGCGAAGAAGCATGAGTGCCCGACACGTCCAGCAGGAACAGCTGGTACAACATGAGCAATAACAAGTTGCTGCCCAACCTGCCGGTCACAGAGAACAAGATTAGGAACGTATTGAATAAGGGCAAGAACAACGAGATGCAGTGACTCGACCTGATGAAGTAACACTCAATACTATAAACGAGTCATAAGGATGACGAATGCCTTCACTACAAGAATGAGTATACTTGAAGACAGGCATGCCCGAACCGATCATCGTCAATAACATCATTATCAGTTACTCACTAGAGTATCTAGACAAATGGCCAGTGAGAATGTCCCAATTTCTGAAAATGAAGATGAAAGGACAAGGTAGGGGACAAATTGGTTCTGCCGGTATCAAAAATGCAAGTGACAAGAAAGTGTTCATCAAAGATATCACTAATATTGACTACAAAAGGGAGAAAGTTTCTTTTTTTTTTAGAACCAACAAAGCCAGATATATTCTAACCTTAATGTCTTACATTATTTCTTAATATATTATTTTTATAGTTATATTTTTGATACACTAAAGACATTGCACAATTTAAATTAGGGGTGGGATAGATACACTGTACTTTACTGTAACATAGTTAACTAACATAGTCTAAAATATTTCAATTTTTTTCATTTCTTTGAAGTAAAAATTATGATTAGAAGTAATTTACATTGCATATTTATAAGATAGATATCTTAATATTAATGCTTATATGATAATAGTTCTTATATAGTCTTAATAGAGATTTAAAATCTGACGATAAGATATATGGATACTTAAAATTAGAATCGAGTATGCACTCTACATACTTACACAATAAGTCATGAAAAGTTGATGACAAAGACAAAACTTAAATGGGACACCTATCGTATATGTGTAAAAAGCCAAAGTGAGCATGGTACTTATGGTAATATACTTCAGATATATAAAGTATGTAAATAAATAAAAGAAAGTAAGTATTAACTAGTTGGGTCTGTGCACCTCGGTAAGCATGTGTACTCACAAAACAATACTTTTGGACTTTTATTAAAGTCATGAGCTGAGTAACTGGGCATTTGTGCCTTGGTAAGTATGAATGTTCACATGAAAAATAAGTATCTCTGGAAAAAAAAAAAAAGAAAAAAAATGCATATACATGAAAAGGGTTCCTATAAGTTTGATTGGAGTTTGAGACTTGACAAGGCTTATTTACACCCTCACAAAAGTGAATAGGAGAGGATAATTGAAAGTAAAAGTATATCTACGATACGATTTAAATGATCAAGTTAGATGCATAAGAGTATTAAATTATAAGTGATTTATTATAATTGACATTTTCATGAATATATATATATATATATATATATATATATGTGCGTGTGTGTGAGTGTGTGTGTGTGTGTATATATATATATATATATATATATATATATATGTGTGTGTGTGTGTGTGTGTGTGTGTGTGTGTATCTCTAATTGAGCATGGTATGGAAAAGAAGTGAAAACCAAAAAATATAAGTATAGTAGTATAATAGTATAGATAAATAGTTAATAAGATACTAATAATTTTCATTTTCTTTAATTTACACTTATACCTTTTTTTTAATTAATTTTATGATCTCGAACATTTCTTGATGTTTGTGGATAACATCATTGGAAACCCTCATGAGATAACACTCATCAAGTAGGATAATCTAGGGGTTCAACGGGTTATTGCACGTGCTAAGTGCAATCATGATTCTTACAAAACTGAGATAGAATTTATTTTTTTAGGTCTTTAGTTAATTTTCTTTAATTTATAGATTTGCAAGGGACTAGTAAAACTCAAGTTAGGGGATGTGATTACGCTTGAAAAGTGTAATATTTTTAGTTTATTTTGTGCAAGCGTAATCCAATTTTGTTTATTAATATGAGAGATTTATGAAAAATTATTTTTATTAATCAAATCCCTCACTATGATGTTTTTCTAGTGATTTCCCATATTTTTGTAGGATTTTATATGTAAGAAAATCGAAGTATCGAAGCGTATCTCAGATATCAGCTCAGAACTGTAAAATCGAAGTATCGAAGCGTATCTCAGATATCAGCTCAGAACTGTACATTTTCAAGAGGCCATAAGTACTGCCGTTGACAGCATCAACTAGGAATCATACCCAAGAACAATCGTCGAATAGTCTGTCGAAGGGAGCAGTTGCAGAGTTATATTCTAAGTATTTTCTAGAGGAATTAAGAGTTTCTTTTTAAATAGAATTCCTAATAGGGTTTTGTAAGACTAATAGCTAATGAATCTCAAGATTTTATAATGCTTAACGTTTAACACCATTTAAGAGAGAATAATATAGAGTTATAGATTCAAGATTTAGTTTTTGTACTCATTCATAGAAATTAATAAAATTATTCTTTTTCTTTTTATTCAAAGCTATGATGAGCATGAGTGGCTAAATTCTTAATTTGGATCAGATGTAACAACAAATGCTAGGTAATCTACTGGTATGTATTCTTATATACTTATTAGTTTTAATTGTTTTATGTGGAATTGATATCTTAGATTCTCTTTTATCTTTGAATGTATTAAATATGATTTTGAGTCTTTGAAACTTTTTAGTTTGATAATATATTTATTGCTTAGACTTTGAATGTTTATTTTCGTTATTTATATAGCATGCTTAGTTAAACTCAAGATTAATATAGGATTAATTAGGAAAAATTAGTCAAAGTATCAAAGTTCACAACTTTATATATTTTGTGCTTAATTTAATTATTTTTCAGTTGTAGGAAGACCACGTGATTTATGTAACTGAGATAAAAAACATGAATGTATCCAGCAAATTATTCTATGGGGAGTTACATCCATCCGACCAATAATTTTAATATTAGTAAATTATCCATCTTTAATTTTAGTTTAGTTTATATAAATCCAATCTTTACTTTTAATTCAGTACTGTAATTTTTTCTAATATCACACAATTAACAAACGATTCTCGAAAGAATTATCTTGGATTACTACTCTTGTGCTACTTATCGATCTCTTTCACTTGAGAGTAAATGATTTAGATTGGAATCAGATTAGGACTCTGATGGAGACACATTTCCTGGCCATGGATGGGATGACACATCTTTTTAGCATAGGACAATATAAGTTGCAAGCATTGTTGTAGGATCCAGTTCACGAGCAGCCCAGCCATGATATGTGACGACCCAAAATCACACATTGGTGGGTTTGAGTGTCTGTCTGAAAATTTGTAGGATCACCAAAGGGCACTCTCTCAATACCATAGTGCATGAGGCCATTACACTATACAATTCAGGCAAGAGATATGAAATCGTGTATATATATATGTGTGTGTGTGTGTGTGTTGCATTTCTGAAAATATCTTCCAAAACATCACAAGCACGAATATAGCAATTTCTAAAAGCATATATTGAGAAATGATAAGAAATATATATACAAAATATTGCTCATGTAGAGTCAAACATAATATTAGAACCAAGTGACATAAGTACCGAATATATACATCAGTGTTTGGATACCATGAACAGAACTAGGAAGCATGATGCATATGTATATACACGCCAAAATGAAGTTTACACAATGAGATGAAGATCTTACGAGAGGCAAACTATTTACACTCGGCCTGCTCATGGAAGTTGGTATCCTCAGGAGGCAGGTCCTCCTCCTTAGGCATCAGGTTACGACTACTGGTTCTAGAGTGTGATAATCTCAGGGCCAAAAGCCAAACAAAAATACAAATCCACGCTCATGGAATACTATAGAAACCATATAAAAATGTGCATATGACAAGCTAGTAGGAAATAATGTAAAAAATATATGAATATGAATCATGAAGTACATGATGTGCATAGTATATTATGATTAGTCAAATGAATGCATATTCTATCCTATTAGTTTGGAACTGAATGGTAAGCGTATTTGTGTGTTCTAAAAGTGTATCATGCATACCCAGTGCCATGATCCCAAGTACCGATTTCATACAATCGCATGACGTGCTGCTAGGCACACTGGATATCCCGTGCATACTAGGGATCACACCTCCAAATACAGATCTCCTCATGAACCAGATAGTGCTAGTACACATATCATCCTAACAAAACAAGAACTCCCGCAATACGTGCTTCATTCCATCATTATTTTTCCCATGACCACAATGTAGTTTATGCTATGTATCAATGTGTAATGACTCTAATCTTCAAGCTCTTGTATCAATTTGTTCCGTATCCATCTGTATTAGCCTAGAAGCCCAAATACTTTGGTGGGCAGATATTGAGTAAATTGAGTGATTTTTTGGTAAATACTAAATTAAAATAATCAATTTAAATCAGAAATTTTAATTTTAACTATTGTCCTAACTCAAATTTACTCGATCAGCCCACTGGCCTTCCATAACCAATCATGGATAGAATTTGAAGCTATGATAACTTTGTAATCAAGATGGGGTTCAAGTGCTTTTAACAATGCATTATACTTATCTTCCAGCAGTTATTTGATATCTAAATTAAATTCTAAAAAATCTGAAAAAACTCAAACTTATTTTCTCGTGTTCGTTTTCATTTTCTCTTTAGAGCTCTATTCCTTCTCAAATTTCTACAAATAATTCGCTAAATAATTATACTGTGAATGGATTGGAAATCTACTGTATTGTTGCATAAGCTTTGTTCTAGAACTGACCTTCTTCAAATGAACCTGAATCTTCTCCATCACCATAAGGAAATCTTTTGCTGCACATGTCTCTATTTTCTAGTATGATTCTTGGTAAATTTCTCCAATTTTAAAGGGTAACCATATCAATATCCGTTTTTCTCTGATTTGGGCTCAACAAGAACTAAGAATACACTATCAAATTATTTAAATTGATAATTACTTGATATAATTTTCTTATATATAATATAAATATATTATTAACCCATTTTCTTGATTATACTTGCTTAAACTATCTTGAGTTTCATTGCTTGTAGTGCATTTACATATGCATATATTGTATCACTGTCCAGATCTACACAACAGACCATCTTAGAATTGCTATGACTTTTCCATCTTAACTCTAATTGATTTCATTTCAGTACCCTTAAATGCTAATTACTTAAACTACAATGCTTTCAACTAGAGCTCACTTTAATTCAGTCAATTTTTAGTGAAAGACAACATGGAAGTTCATCAATTGTATTGTATCAGGTCAACAGTTTAGTAGCATTAAGTCCATGGTTAAATAGTTGTAACTTTTGTTCTAAAACTCCAATTGATCTCATTTAAAATTTATTAAAAAAGATAATTAAACTTTCTAAAATTATTGAGATCTTTGGTCCTAAATTTATTTTTATATAGGCCAAAAATAACCTAGAAATCTCAGCTACTGTGCGAAGTCCATAGTTCAACAACAACATATCCACAGAAAAACAACATAATTTTTGCTTTAAAACTTCAATCAAGCTCATTATGATTATTGGAAATATAATTAAATTTTCTACAACTATTCAAAATTTTCGGCTCTACGTCCATTTTTACTCTAGTCAAACAATGCCTAGAAGTTTGGCATGTCTATCGTATTACAGCAATATAGGAATATATGTTATGTTCGTACATATACCACTTGACTATGCTATGATACATATGTATACATATTTAATTGCTCATGTTCTTATCTGTATATTGGTGAGTTCAAACTTGTTATAGCTCATGTTTAGACATAAATGTCAGGGTTGTGAGTATAATACTTGATTTAAGATACGATATACATGCATACATTTTTAATTACACATGTTCTTACCTATTGATGTGATAATTTACTGTAAGCGTACAATGTCTGTTATAGCACTATATAGATCATCCCACAGAGATCTCAGGTGTTTTGTAATTCTTACAAATTCTATAGTCTAATGGACTAACAAACGATTCTAGGTTATATTTGGGAGTTATTCTAATTAGCCTAGAATCTAGAATCCACTAGTTTCCAACCATATATTTACTTCTATTATCTTCTTCTATCATAAAAATTTGATCTTTTAGTTTAATCTTTATTTAAAGTACCCTAAACATGAGCTATCAAGTGGTGTGCAAGTATAACTCATCAAAGATACTACTTTTCATAAAAATAAACTAAATCATTAGATAATTTTTTGAATAAGATGAAAACTAACAACTCTAAACTCTAACTAAGTATAAGTTATCAAAAAAAATAATTCTAGTATAACCTATCAAAGTATTAATTTTTAAGTTCTTGTATTTTAATCTTTTCATAGAAAAATCACGTCTTTATTTATTTTATTTAAGATAAAAATTCTAGGGAGTAATTACATGGTTAATCTTAGCTTCATCTACATTCTAGAGCTAGTAAAAATTAGTTACTCATATTTCTAACAAGCAAAATCAAATTTTTATTCATAGAAAGCAATTAAATCAAATCTAGAAAGCAAATAAATCTAAACTAGAAAGCAATTAAAATAAATTAACTAAGGAAAAATTGAAGAATAATGAAAATTATATCTGGAGTCTGGTATTGTAGCCGTCATCCCTTCAGCAGAACCCTAATTTTATTAATAAAATCTGAGTATAAATTATCTCCTACTTTAACTATGATTTATCACTATATCTAACTCTAGAATACAAGGATACGGCCAATATATAGTTTTGGAACTCAAACCCTAATTCTAACCGAAGTGAAAAACTATAAAATTACATTGACGCTCTCGAAGAAAATTCAGCTTGTGGGACTCTCTTTGTGCTGCCAAATGGCGGCCAAATGCCACCAATTGGCGGCAATAATATAAGAAAATTGCTTGAATTTTCTTCCGCATGAGTCTTTTGTCTTGTTCTTTTGATTCTCTTGACTGTATTACACTTTGATTCATTAAAATATTTTACTCTTATAACTTTACTCTCTTTGAACTCTTTTATAAGATTTGTTTCCTAATCCGACTCTGATTTCATGCAACTCATTGTATGAATTGGATTACCTGAAAAACAAATTAAAAATACCCAAGTAGCATTTATTTATATTCAAAAATAAATAAAAAATGGGAGAAAAAAATAATATATGATACTTATTACACCCCCACACCTATCTTTTGCTAGTTCTCGAGCAAAACCTAAACCTAAAAAGAAAAAGAAAAATCCTAACTCACTTTTGCAGGAATCGCGATTCCACTTAGCATGTGCAACAAACCTTTAAACCCCCTAGGTTATTCTAGTGAACGAGTTGTGTGTCGCGAGGGCTTGCAGTGAATATACCCACAAAATTTGTGAAGAAAATAGATTAAGAAATAAAAAAAGAAAAATAAGGATAGCCAAAAATTAAGAAAAATAAAAATTTTATACAAAAAGAAGAAAAAAAATCTTTTTTTAATATTTTCATAAATTAATCTCACTAATATACAAACTCAAGAACGCATTTAGATTATCAATTTTCAAATTGAGCATCATATCAGATTAAATCATATTTTTCGAAACCCACTAACAGATAATCCATTGGCTCCTATACATCTATGTGCACGTGTATTAGTCTACTTCAGCCTTGAACTCCTACTCTAACTCATGATTCATCTTCTCTCTCAAAACAATTTTTTTTACTTTTTTTCTTTCTTTTTTTAAGAATATTTCACCTTTCATGTGAATATTCACGCTTGTTTAGGGGCAAAATACCTGATTACTCAGATCATACTCTTTTTTTAAAAAATATTTCACCGTTCATGCGAATATTCACGCTTACTTAGGTGCAAAGTACTCGATTACTTGGATCATACTCTTCTTTTTTTTAACTCTTGAGGCTATTGCCTTAATACCTGGTGCACCACATTTTTTTATTCTCACTTTTTTTTAACTTTTTTTCTTTTTTTTGTTTAGGGAGAGAAGACTTACTTAATCGTTATTATCTTTATTCTTAACCTAATAGACTATTGTCAAGTAAAAAATAGATGTATACTTACCTCAAAACTACTGTTAGCGGTATTTATTTTTTGGATTTTAATCTTTTTCATAAAATTCTAAGTGTATCTTCCAATCTACTCTCTTATTTAATTTCAAATCTAAATTTATTCTTTTATCTGTAATTAGGTTGATCTATAAATAAAAATATATAATTTTTTTAGTTTTTATTATTTTTTTAAAAATATTTTTTTAGTTAGTTATCCTAAAAACTACCCGAAGTTTAAAATAAAGAAACCCAAAAAAAAAATCTAAAAATAAAATAAAATTTCTAAAAAAAACTAAAAATCCTAGAAAAATATGAAGAAAAGACCCTAACATATTCCCCCACACCTAAACTCGTGTATGCCCTCATATAAAAACCAAGTGTGGTAAAATAAATATGAAAACTATTATACAAATACTATACAAATAATGAGAGTCGTAAAAAGTTACGTCTTAATATCATCACCCTATTAATGCATGGAAAGCGGTTACAACCTCTCAATCGCATCACAGTTTCATAGTGTGTGTATTTTAAACGTAAAGTAGGTGCATTATTATATCTCATCATCCTCCTGCGAGTCATGGAATTACATGTCTGCTTCTTATGTAGTTCTTGCTTTTTCTTTGTCCACATATAAGCAATAATAATTGGGTTAAAGAATTCTTCATTATAAACCTACCAATTATCATTAGTAACAAATAACATGCAGAAATATCGTGAGGTGAGAAGAGTGTAATATGATCAAGTGAATGTGGTGGTGGCCCTTCTAACTCACGAAGTAATGCGAGCTCCTCTGCAAACAAATCCTCAAAAGTTTGCGCATAAATCAATGGCACACTTGCATAAGTATCATCATACATAGAATTAGTATGTGCTAATTCATCTAATAATATAAGCTCATTTTTGAAAATTTGCTCAAATGAGATTTCATCATCAGTGCAAGAGGTTGAATAAGAGTATAAACAGTGAATCATGTTGACCTCAATGAGGGAGCTCATTGTGTGCTCATCCATATTGACTATGTTTAGTGCCACAGTCATATTCCCAAATGATAGTTTCATGAGGCCACTCCTGCAATCTATTAATGCATTTGATGTTATAAGGAATGGTCTACTCAAGATAATGGGAATTTGATTCCGTAGATTGGAGATCGACTCAGTTTTTAAGACAATAAAGTCTACAGAAAATATAAACACACCGACTTTAATGAGCACATCTTCAAGCATACCAAGTGGTCTCTTGATCGAATGATCAGCTAACTGTAATATGACCTTGATAGCTTGAAGTTTTCCCAACCCTAGTTGCTGATAAACAGTGTAAGCCAACAAGTTGACAGTTGCCCCTAGATCAAGCAACGCCCTATCAAATATAGTGTTCCCAATGATGCATTAGATTGTTGGGGAATCTGGATCTTTGTACTTGACATGCAAGGAGTTAGAGAGGATATGTGATATATTTACAGTAAGAAAAACTTTCTTAGGAACGTTTCTTGCTCGTTTCTTAGTACACAAATCTTTAAAAAAATTGGCATAAGTTGGAACCTGTTGTATAATATCAAGGAGTAGAATATTAACTTCACCTGCTGAAATGTTTCAAGAATTTTCTCTACTTGCGGTGAAGGCTTCCTAAGCTGATTGGGATATGGTACTTTCGGCTCAGGAACAGGTTCTTCTGAATGACTATGTGACAGTGATGGAGGTGATGGAGATAGTCGTGGAGAATGGGGTGGAAGAGATGGTGTAGGTTGCGAATTAGTAAGAGTGAGATCATGGGACATGGCTACATTATTGTCCAGTTGTTTGCCAGATCTGAGTATGTGAATGGCATTGCATTGGTGGACATGCGACTGATTAGAGTTTGAGGAACTGGCACTAGGGTTCGTTAAGGGTTGACTTGGAAAAATACCCTTACCACATTCACTCCTTTGACTCGCTAATTGTCTAACCTGCTGCTCTACATTCTTAATAAATTGAGAGTTCACGAGCAGGTGCTGATATGGTCTTTGAATAAAATTAGTTTACACTTTTATAAGACTTTGCATGTGCGTGTCAAGGTTGGGCATTTGCGTGTCAAACTTGGATTGAGACTTGAGAATATTTTCAACGTTCTTCTCAAGTGACTGCAGTCGCTTTTCTTGATCATTATTAGACCTCTGTTATGGATGTGAGTGGTTTTGTGCAGGTGGTCTATTATGGTTGCTCCCATAATTTGAAGCATTTCGGTGTTGATAAACACCCATATTTGGTCTTGAAAACTGACCATTGGCTGGAAGCTGCATGTTAAGATTAGAGGCCCCCTGATATTGCTCCTGACCATGAAAGATTTGGATGGTTCCTCCAACCAGAATTGTATGTAGGAGCGTATAGATTGTTCATGGATTATTGATACAAGGTGTTAACCTGTTCAAGTGTGGGACCCATAGGATTCACTAATAGTGGACACTTCTCCATAACGTGATTTGGAGTTTCGCAATTAAAGCATGTGAGACTTTTGATTTGATTCACTTGACCCACTTGTGGAGCACTAGGAGTCTCCAATACCTTAATTCTCCTCACAAGGGCTGCAACCTTAGCTTCAGCAGCTATAGAACTATCGACGCTATGGATCCCACCTTTATGTGTAGAAGTTGATGCACTGGGTTTCTCAGCGGGACTCTCCCACTGCATAGTCTTCCATGATAGGTCCTCAAGAAAGTCTCATACTTCATCCTCATTCTTTCTCATGAACTCCCCCTCACACATAGACTCAAGAAGAGTTTTGGATGTGTAATCGAGTCCTTCATACACGATTTGTTACAACTGCCACTTTTCTATCACATGGTGGGGCACTGAGCTAACAGATCCTTGAACTATTCTAAGTATTTCCATAAGCATTCTCCTAGCACTTGACGGAATTGATTGATTTGATTTCGAATTCTTGTCGTCTTATGCGTGGGATAATACTCTTTTAGAAACACTGCAACATATTCATCCCAAGTAGTGATTGAATCAGTAGACATACTATACAACCACTTCTTGGCATTTTTCTTGAGTGCAAAGGGGATGAAGTGGAGTTTAATTGCGTCCTCCGATAAGTGCTGCAGTTTTATCATCACGCATACTTCTTGAAATTCACTGATAAAGAGATATGCATCATCTAAATAAGAACCAATGAATTTAGGAAGCATACTGATATACTGCGATTTTAATTCATAATGATTACCCGCTGCGTGTAGAAGTTTTATGCATGATGGTAAGGATGTGTGCAATGGGTAACATCGATCCTGAAGTATCGGGATCGGTTGGTCCATCTTGTCACTCATGAATAAATCTGATCTCACTAGTCGACCAAATTGATCACGAGTCCAATATGGCATGAACCAGTGACCGTGAATGAACGCGTGAACTTCCTAAACTAATGCAAGAAGTGGGGTGTGGTGGAGATAAAACGGGGGAAGAGATATGATCAAAATAAAAGATGTAATTCCTATTGTTCCTAATTATTTTATTTTTTTAAATTTGTTTACAAAACCAGGAATCCAAACTACAGAACTGGAGAAAATTTGGGGTAGAAAATTACCTTAACTGTCGATAATTTGTCGTTTTGTCGCCAAATAGAGCCACAACTAGAGAGTTTGACTCTCTAGTTTCAGCTACGCAGTCTTGAGGCTCCTCTGATCCCTTTAGTTTTCCCGTATCTGCACTTTTTAGTCCCTGCACACTCAACATACACTGTTAACCCGTAAAACGTTGGAAAAAGCAAGAAAAACACCATCGATCCCCGACAACGGTGCCAAAAACTTGATGTGATAATTTACTACAAGCGTACAATGTCGGTTGTAGTGCTCTATAGGTCATCCCACAGAGATCTCAGTTGTTTTGCAATTCTTACTAATTCTATAGTCTAATGGACTAACAAAGGATTGTAGAATGTATTTGGGAGTTATTCTAATTAGCCTAGGATTTAAAATCTACTAGTTTCCAACCATATATATAGTTATATTATCTTCTTCTATCATTAAAATTTGATCTTTTAGTTTAGTCTTTATTTAAAGTGCCCTAAACATGAGCTATCAAGTGGTGTGCGAGCATAACTCATCAAAAATACTACTTTTCATAAAAATAAACTAAATCATTAGATAATTTTTTGAATAAGATGAAAACCAACAACTCCAAACCCTAACTAAGTATAGGCTATCAAGAAACTTAATTCAAGTATAGCCTATCAAAATATTAATCTTCATGTTCTTGTATTTTAATATTTTTATAGAAAAATTATATCTTGATTAATTTTATTTAAGAAGAAAATTCTAGAGAGTAATTACATGGTGAATCCTAGTTTCATCTACATCTTAGAGGTAAGTGAAATTAGTTACTCATATTTCTAACAAGCAAAATCAAATTTTTATTTATAGAAAGCAATTAAATCTAATCTAGAAAGCAAATAAATCTAAACTAGAAAGCAATTAAAATAAATTAACTAAGGAAAAATTGAAGAATAAAGAGAATTACCTCTGGAGTCTGGTATTGTGGTCGTCACCCCTTCAGCAAATCTCTAATTTTATTAATAAAATATGAGTACAAATTATCTCCTACTTTACTATGATTAATCTCTACATCTAACTCTAGAATATAAGGATACGGCAAATATATAGGCTTTGGAACTCAAACCCTAATTCTAACAGAAGTAAAAATCTATAAAATTACATTGAAGCTGTCGAAGAAAACTCAGCCTGTGGGACCCTCTTTGTGCCACCAAATGGCTGCCAAATGCCTCCAATTGGAGGCAATAATATAAGAAAAAAGCTTGAATTTTCTTCCGCATGAGTCTTGTGTCTTGTTCTTTTGATTCTCTTGACTGTATTACAGTTTGACACTCTAAAATATTTTAATCTTGTAACTTTGCTCTCTTTGAGCTCTTTTATAGGATCTGTTTCCTAATCCGGCTATGATTTGATGCAATCTCCTTGTAGGAATTGGATTACCTTAAAAATAAACTAAAAATAACCGAGTAACATTTATTTATACACAAAAATAGATAAAATATAGGAAGAAAAATACAATATATGATACTCATCATCTATACATTTTTCCCTTACATGGAAATGATACCTCCGCACATGAACATATTTTCTAACTCTTGTACGTACCAGTGTTGCTGAGCATGTCATTTTATATTCATATGGCTATTGATAAATGAATCTTTATTACATGTCACATTACTTTGATACTTAACATATACTACATTATAGGTATGGGGGAAATGAATGGTTGAAAGCAACACATGTGGCAAGAGTTTCTTATTTTGTTTGGATGCATCTGTTGATTTGTATACTGGCGCCATCCGTTTCTTATGTGCTTAGCAGTACGCCATTTGGTTCGTGTAGAGATGGTACTTGGGTCGTAATCTTGGGTATGCACATGATATATAATGTGCCTAGCAACACGTCATTCGTTTCGCATGGAGGCTTGTAATTGGTGCTATAGCACCGGGTATGTATGGTACACTCTTAAATTACGTGATACTTCTATCATTCAATTTCAAACTAATAGGTCAGAATGTGCATCCATATGTGTGATCATTTTATATTATATATACCATATATTTCATGATTAATATTATATTATGCATACCATGTACTTCATGGTTCTTATTCTATTATGCATACCGTGGTCATGATTAATATTATATTATGCATACCATATACTTTATATTACCAGTTCTATTATGCAAACCATGTAATTCCTTATTCATATATATATACATTATTTACATTATTTCTTACTAGCATGCCACACACACACTTTTATATGGTTTCTATTACAATGTGCGAGCTTGGATGTGTATTCTTCTTTGTATTCTGACCCCTGAGATTATCACACCCTAAATCCAACAGTCATGATTGCAGTCACCGTGGAGGACCCACCCCTCAAGAATCCATATTTCCAGGACTAAGCTGAGAGCCTATAATTAGCTTCTTGTAGGATCTTCGTCCCTTTTATGTTATATCGTTTTTGCTTATATGTATTATGCTTCTTAGTTCTATCCATGATATCTAGATACACTTGAACATATTTAGTACTTATGTTGCTTTATTCTTATATTGTGCTTGACTCTACATGAGCAACATTCTTGAGTACATATTGCTTATCATTTCCAAACACATGTTTTTAGATATTACTATTCGTGCTTGTGATGTTCTACCAAATAGATTCAGACTTGTCATATTTAGAACCTTTGTGAGTTGATTTCCTCCTTCGTTTCAGTCATTTCTAAAGAAGCCCCACTAAGCATGGATTTGTCTTCTGAAAGAAAATTGTCAAGCTTCGGCGGATTTTCCCGTTCTATAAAGCATTGAAGGAAAACTGTCAATCTCACTTTAGCCCGATGCTCGCAGTAGTAAGATAAGCCAAGACCTGAAAGCTCAATATTTTCCAGCTCGACTTCAACTATTTGGTCAGAATTCTCTTTGTCAAGTATGGAAATTGCACATTCATTTCTTCACTTTCCAAAAGTATTTACTGAGACAAGAAATCTCTTTTCTTTTTAAAGCTTCCTCATTTTTTTTATTGATTTGTTTCGTTTCATTTGCGAGGAGATGGATGAGAAGAAACTCAAATGTCCAGTTCTGCAGAAGAGATGGAATTGACAAAACAACCATCAACTATAACCCAAAAGAACCTGATTTTGTAAACAACATGGAGGAAGATTGATGGGAATATCTTGTCGAGGCAATCATATTTGTTTTGACAGATACGCTCTTCAGGCATGTCGAACCCGCTGGGATTACATCCTAACAAATAGAAGTAGAGCAAAGAGCAATGACACTACCTGCACATCATAGTGGAAAAAATATGGGTACGTATATTTCCCGACAAACCTGTTATGTAACTGTAAGACCTACGAAAATACGTATGAGTTTGGGGAAGGGGTCCCCCAAATGTATATAAAGATCCATTGTAAAACTGGGTCGAATACTTTATGAAATGGGTAGAGTCTTACAAACTATAGCCAGAGTAGCTATTTTAATAGTTGTGTGCAAAATGCCAATAAGAACTCAATTTATTATTTCAGGATAGGAATGTTGAACTAAACCTGGGTCATCGAGGATGAAAAAACAAAACAAGTTTTTTTTATTTCTGGACAAACAATCTTTCTTTTTTTCCTCATTCTTTGCATTGAAATAACAGATTCAAAGAAAAATGATATGATTCAACTTCAGACCCTTTTGAATGTACCGAATAACAGCGGAGCTCGAGAATTGATGGGTATTCGAATTATATGAGCTAGTAATTACCGATATGATCATATTTGTGACGTAATTGTTGCTATCATCAAAGAAGCAGTACCCAATATGCCTCTCAAAAGATTATAAGTAATTCTCACTTTAATTGTACGTACACATAGATGAGCTCAAACGTGACAACGGTATGATAATAGAATTTGATGACAATGTAGCGGTTGTCATTAATCGATGATTCAACATGCAAAAGGAACATGAACTTTTGTGCAATCGCTCGGGAATTGAAAGAGTGGAATTTCGCTAATAAACATATAATTCAAAATGGATTTCAAAAGGAGGCACTAATAATTATAGTTCTCATGGGTAGGGAGACTATCGCCGATATAATAACTTCTATAAGAAATACTGACATGGATAAAAACTCCATGGTTCGAATAACATCTATGGAGAGCACCGAAAACATTTTCCAAATACTCCTACCAAAAGGTTTTATTGAAAATGTTTGAAAACATCAGAAAAGTCCAAAATATTTCATCGGTTTCAACCTAGTGTTTGAACTAGCCATTAATGGTCAGCAACATGGGTACTCTTTTTTTGTATGCGTTGCGAACACTTTCATTTATTTTGAGAATTTCATCGTCTCTGGAGAAAGTAAAATCGAATGGATAGAGCAGATGGTCCAACTATAGAACTTCATCTTTTTCACTACTTCCATGGCCGTGCCTCGTGGTACAACAACACCCATATTGGTGAGTTTGAGTGTGTGTTCGAATAACTGGTAGGATCACCAAATGGCACTCTCTCAAAACCATAGTGCATGAGGCCATTACACTATACAATTATAGACAAGAAATATTAAATCATGTATATATATATATATATTGCATTTCTGAAACTTTCTGCCACAACATCGCAGTCATAAATATAGTAATATCTAAAAGCAGATATTGAGAAATGATAAGAAATATATGTACAAAATATTGCTCATGTAGAGTTAAATATAGCATTAGAACAAAGTAACATAAGTAGCGAATATATACATAAGTGTTTGGATACCATGAATAGAACTAGGAAGCATGATGCACATGTATATACAAGCCAAAATGAAGCTTACACAATAAGATGAAGATCCTACAAGAGGCGGGCTATTTGCACTCGGCCTGCTCATGGAAGCAGGTATCCTCAGGAGGTAGGTCCCCCTCCTTGGGCATAAGGTTATGGTTGCTGGGTCTATACTGTGATAATCTCAGGGCCAAAAGCCAAACAAAAATACAAATCCACGCTCATGGAATGCTATAGAAATCATATAAAAATGTGCATATGGCAAGCTAGTAGGAAATAATGTAAAAAATATGAATATGAATCAAGAAGTACATGATGTGCATAGTATAATATGATCAGGAAAATTAATGCATATTCTATCCTATTAGTTTGGAACTGAATAGTAGGCGTATTTGCGTATTCTAGAAGTGTATCATGCATACCCAGTAACACGATCCCAAATGCCGATTTCATACAATCTCATGACGTGCTGCTAGGCACACTGGATATCCCATGCATACTCAGGATCACAGCTCCAACTACAGGTCTCCTCATGAACCGAATGGTGCTAGTACACACAACGACAGATGCATCCTAACAAAACAAGAACTCCCACAATTCGTGCTTCATTCCACCATTATTTTTCCCATGCCCACAATGTAGTTTATACTATGTATCAATGTGTAATGACTCTAATTTTTAAGCTCTTGTATAAATTTGTTCCGTATCATCTGTATCAACTTGGAAACTCGAATACTTATGTGGACAGATACTAAGTAAATTGAGTTATATCTTTACTTTTATTCTTCAATTTCAAATTCTGCAGAGTAGGGATCTTTGATCTTATTATTTTAGATTTTTTTTAGAATTTTCTTAAATTATTCGAGATTGAGCGATTTTTGGGTAAATACCAAATTAAAATAATCAATTTAAATTAGAAATTTTAACTTTAAAATTTGCTCGATCAGCCCACCAGCCTTCCATGACCAATCATGGATAGAGTTTGACCCATTGATAACTTTGTAATTAAGATGGGTTCAAGTGCTTTTAACAATGCAGTATACCTATCATCCAGCAATTATTTGACCTCTCAAATAAATTCTAAAAAATATGAAAAAAATTAGACTTATTTTTCTCGTGTTCTTTTTCATTTTCTCTTTAGAGATCCATTCCTTCTCAAATTTTTACAATAAATCGCCAAATAATTAGCGTGTGTATGAACTGAAAATCTGTTGTATTGTTGCATAAGCTTTGTTATAGAGTTTACCCTCTTCAAATGAGCCCGAATCTTCTCCATCAGCATAAGGAAATCTTCTGCTGCACTTGTCTCTATTTTCTAGTATGTTCCTTGGTAAATTTCTCCACTTTTAAAGGGTAATTATATCAATATCCGTTTTTCAATGATTTGAGCACAACAAGAGGTTAGAATACACTCTCAAATTATTTAAATTGATAATTTCTTGATATAATTTCCTTATATATAATAGAAATATATGATTAACCCATTTTCAAGATTATACTTGCTTAAACTATCTTGAGTTTCATTGCTTGTATAATACCGTGTGTTTACATATGCATATATTGCAACACTGCCCAGAGCTACATAGCAGGCCATCTTAGATTTGCTATGACTTTCTATCTAAACTCTGATTGATATCATTTCAGTATCCTTAAAATGCTAATTAACTAAACTACAATGCTTTCAACTAGAGCTCACTTTAATTCAATCATTTTTTAGTGAAAGACAACCTGGAAGTTCATCAATTGTATTGTATCAGGTCAGCAGTTCAGTAGCATTAAGCCCATGTTTAAATGGTTATAACATTTGTTCTAAAACTCTAATTGAGCTCATTTAAAATTTATTAAAAAGATAGTTAAACTATCTTAAATTATTAAGATCTTTTGTTCTAAATTAAATTTTATATAGGTCAAAAATAACATAGAAGTCTCAGCTACTATTCCAAGTCCATAGTTCAACAACAAATCCACGGAAAAAGAACATAATTTTTGCTCTAAAACTCTAATTAAGCTCATTTATGATTATTGGAAATATAATTAAATTTTCTACAACTATTTGAAATGTTCGGCTCTACTTCCATTTTTATTCTAGTCAAACAATGCCTAGAAGTTTGACATGTCTATCGAATTAAAGCAATATAGGAGTATATGTTATGTTTGTACATATACCGCTTCACTATGATATGATACATATGTACACATATTTAATTGCTCTTGTTCTTATCTGTATATGGGTGATTCCAGACTTATTATAGCTCATGTTTAGACATAAATGTCATGGTTGTGCATATAGCACTTGATTTAAGATATGATATACATGCACACATTTTTAATTACACATGTTCTTACCTATACATGATTCCCTTGTGTGGAAATGATACCTCCGCACATGAATATGTTTTCTAACTCTTGTACCTATCAGTGTCGCCGAGCATGTCATTTTATATTCATATGGCCATATGCCCAGAATTTCATTGCTTGTATAATACCGTGTGTTGACATATGCATATATTGCATTACTGCCTAGAGCTACATAGCAGCCCATCTTAGAATTGCTATGACTTTTCTATCTAAACTCTAATTGATCTCATTTCAGTATCCTTAAAATGCTAATTAACTAAACTACAATGCTTTCAACTAGAGCTCACTTTAATTCAATCATTTTTTAGTGAAAGACAACTTGGAAGTTCATCAATTGTATTGTATCAGGTCAGCAGTTCTGTAGCATTAAGCCCATGGTTAAATGGTTATAACTTTTATTCTAAAACTCTAATTGGGCTCATTTAAAATTTATTAAAAAGATAGTTAAACTATCTTAAATTATTAAGATCTTTTGTTCTAAATTAAATTTTATATAGGTCAAAAATAACATAGAAGTCTAAGCTACTATACCAAGTCCATAGTTCAACAACAAATCCACGGAAAAAGAATATAATTTTTGCTCTAAAACTCTAATTAAGCTCATTTATGATTATTGGAAATATAATTAAATTTTCTACAACTATTTGAAATGTTCGGCTCTACTTCCATTTTTATTCTAGTCAAACAATACCTAGAAGTTTGACATGTCTATCGAATTACAGCAATATAGGAGTATATGTTATGTTCGTACATATACCGCTTGACTATGATATGATACATATGTACACATATTTAATTGCTCATGTTCTTATCTGTATATGGGTGATTCCAGACTTATTATAGCTCATGTTTAGACATAAATGTCATGGTTGTGCATATAGCACTTGATTTAAGATATGATATACATGTACACAATTTTAATTACACATGTTCTTACCTATACATGATTCCCTTGTGTGGAAATGATACCTCCGCACATGAATATGTTTTCTAACTCTTGTATTCATATGCCCATTGATATATGAATCTTTATTACATGGCACATTACTTTGATACTTGACATATACGACATTATAGGTATGGGGGAAATGAATGGTTGAATGCAGCAAGTGTGGCGAGTGTTTCTTAACCTTTTTGGATGCATATGGTGATCTGTATACTGGCGCCATCCGCTTCTTGTGTGCTTAGCAGCACGCCATTTGGTTCATGTAGAGACGGTACTTGGGTCATAATCTTGGGTATGCACAGGATATATAATGTGCCTAGCGACACGTCATTCGTTTTGCATGGAGGCTTATAATTGGTGCTATAGTACCGGGTATGCATGGTACACTCTTAAATTATGTGATACTCCTATTATTTAGTTCCAAACTAATATGACATAATGTGCATCCATATATGTGATCATCTTATATTATGTATACCATTTATTTCATGATTAATATTATATTATGCATGCCATGTACTTCATGGTTCTTATTCTATTAAGCATATTGTGGTCATAATTCATGTTATATTATGCATACCATATACTTCATAGTACTATTTCTATTATGTAAACCATGTAATTCCTTATTCATTTATATACATCATTTACATTTTTTTCTTTCTAACATACCACACACACATTTTTATAGTTTCTATAACAATGCACGAGCTTGGATGTGTATTCTTCTTTGTGGTTTGACCATTGAGATTATCGCACCCCAGATCCAACAGCCGTAATTGCAGTCATCGTGGAGGACCCACCCCTAGGTAATCTATATTTTCAGGAGCAAAGTTAGTGCCTATAGTTAGCTTCTTGTAGGAACTTCTTCCCTTTTATGTTATATCGTTTTGGCTTATATGTATTATGCTTCTAAATTCTGTCCATGATATTGGTGTGACAAATTACTACAAGTGCACAGTATCGGTGTAGCACTATATACATCGTTCCCACAGGGATTCTAAGATATTTTGCTATTCTTACTAATTCTTTAGTTCTATCAAGTTAACTATAAGTTTCTAAATTGAGAGGATTAGTTATAAGTCCTAATGTTTAGTCTAGCAATTCGAATCTATTAGAATAATAGCCTAAAAATGAATTATCTCTTTCTTCCTAACTTTTTAATTATGCACGATCAAGTAACACATTAAAAAGGTAATATTTTTAATTTGATTTTAATTAAGTACCCCGAAGTATGACCTATCAAGTGATGTGCAAGTATAGATCATCAAAAATAACATCTTTCTTAAAGATAAATTATATCTAGTAGATAATCTTATAAACAAAAACAAAGAAAAAAACTTCAAATCCTAATATAAACATAGGCTATCAGAAGACCAAATTTAAGTATAACCTATCAAAGAAATTAGATTTACATGTTTATTCTCTTCAATTTATTTATAAGAAAATCTTATTAATAATTCTAGAAATAAAAATAAAGAATAAGAATTCCAAATCTCATCTAAGTGTAGATTATCAAAATATGAATTTAGTATTATCTATCAAAAAATTATGATTTATGAATCTATCTTTTATTTATTTATGGAAAAATCATGACTTTATTTCTTTTTAGGAAGAAGATGAGATAAATCCATGTTAGATCTATTAAACTAATTTCATCTACATCCTAGGGCTAAAGCAAAATAATTACACATACTACTAATTATCAAATACCTATATCTATTTATGAAAGCCATGAAAAATTCTATTTTCCTAGAAAGCAAGATAGATCTACACTACAAACCAGATAAATCTATACTAGAAAGTAATAAATCTATCTAAAAAGCAAATAAAATATTTCTACTAACTAGAAAGAACTTGAAAATAATGGCGTAGCTCTGGAGTACGGTATTGCAGCCGTCACCCCTTTGACAAAACCCTAATTTTATTTATAAATATGAGTACAAAATTATATCCTATATCTTATATCTTCTATGAAACCTTGAATTATAAGGATACGGCCAATATATACGCTTCGGAGAATCAAACCTTAATTTGAGTATAAGTAAAAAAACTACAAAATTACATCGAAGCCCCCCGCATAAATTTCACCCAGAGTGGGCCCCACGTTGCTGCTAATTGGCCCCTAGGTTTTCTTCCTGATTTTTCTTCTGCATTAGTCTCTTGTCTTGTTTTTTTGATTTTGATGAATGTATTGAATTTTGACTCTTTGCAGCATCTTAGTCTTGTAGTTTTACTCACTTTTAACTCTTTTTTAAACTTGGTTTCCTAATCTGGCTGTGAGTTTATGCCATCTCCTTATAGGAATAGATTTACCTAAAAAGCATACTAAAAATACCCAAGTAGCATTATTTAAATACAAAAAAAGATAATATGGATGCTATAAATATGCAGTATATGGCACTCATCACACCTCCACACCTATCTTTTGCTAGTTCTCGAGCAAAACCTAAATCTAAAAGAAAAAAAATACTAACTCACCTTTACAGGAATCACGATTGTACGTAGCACGTGCAATAAGCTGTTAAACCCCTAGATTACCCTAGTGGATGAGTTGTGTCTCATGAGGGTTTGCAATGAATATAACCACAAAATTCATAAAGAAAATACATTAAGGAATAAAGAAAAGAAAAATAAGGATAACCGAAAATTTTATACAAAAGAAAGAAAAAAAAAATTTATGATATTTTCTTCAATTAATCTCACTAATATATAAACTCAAGAATGCATTTAGATTATCAATTTTCAAGTCAAGCATCATATTAGATACACTTATCATTTTAATTAAAATCTCAAATTTTATCTTTCAATACCCATTAACAGATAATCCATTGTCTCCTATACATCTACGTGCACGTGTGGAAGTCTACTTCAGTCTTGAACTCCAACTCTTACTCATGATTCATCTCCACTCTCATAACAATATTTTTTTAAGAATATTTCACTTTTCATGCGAATATTCATGCTTGCTTAGGCACAAAGTACCCGATTACTCGGATCATACTCTTTTTTTCACTCTTGAGCCTATTACCTTAATACCAGGCTCACTCCCTTTTGTCTCTCTTGAGTCTATTGCCTTAATAGTAGGCTCACTCCCTTCTTTTCTTCTCACTTTTTTTTCATTTTTGAAACTATTGCCTTAATACTAGGCTCACCTTCTTTTTTTTTTTTTTATTATTGCCTTAAATACCAAGCTCATCCCTTTTTTTTTTTTTTTTCTTGTTTAGAGATAAAAGACTACTCAATCGTTATGATCTTTGTCCTCAGACTATTAGACTATTGTGAAGTGAAAAATAGATGTATACTTGCCTCAAAATTACTGTTAGCGGTATTTCCTTTTTAAATTTTAATTATTTTTCATAAAATTCTAAGTGTATCATCTAATCTAATCTCCTATCAAATTTCAAATCTAAATTTATTCCTTTATTTATAATTAGGTTGATTAATTGATGAAAATATATAATAAATATATTTTTTTTCAGTTTTTATTTTTTTTTGTTAGTTACTCTAAAAACTATCCGAAGTGTAAAATAAAAAAATTCAAAAATCTAAAAATAAAATAAAAATTCTAAAAAAAATTAAAAATCCTAGAAAAATACGAAGAAAAATACCCTAACCCACTCCCCCACACCTAAACTTGTGTATGGCCTCATACACGAACCAAGGGTGGTAAAATAAATATGAAAACTATTGTACAAATATTATACAAATAATGAGAGTGGAAAAAATTACAATCTCAATATCGTTCCCTATTAAAGAATGAAAAACGGTTACGACCTCTCGATCGCTTCCCATTTTCATAGTGTGTGTGTTTTAAATGAGAAGCGAGTGCATTATTATATCTCATCATTCTCCTACAATTCACGAAATTACCTATCTGTATCTTGTACCGCCCTCACCTTTTCTTTGTCCTCATATAAGTATTAATAATTGGGTTAAAGAATTCTTCATTATAAAGCCATCATTGTTAGTGACAAGCATACATGTAGAAATATCGTGAGGTGGGAAGAGTGTTATATGATCAAGTGAATATGGTGGTGGCTCTTCTAACTCACGAAGTAATGCGAGCTCCTCTACAAATAAATCCTCAAAAGTTTACTCATAAATCAATAGCACACTTGCATAAGTATCATCATACATAGAATCAGTATGTGCCAATTCATCTAATAATATGAGCCCATCTTCAAAAATTTGCTCAAATGAGGGTTCATCATCAGTGCAAGAGGTAGAATGAGAGTGCAAACTATGAATCATATTTATCTCAATGAGGGAGCTCGTTGTATGCTCATCCATATTAAATATGTTCAATGCCACAGTCATATTCCCAAATGATAGCTTCATGAGCCCACTTCTACAATTAATTAATGTATTTGATGTTGCAAGAAATGGTCTACCCAAGATAAGAGAAATTTGATTCCATGGATTGAAAATCGGCTCAGTTTATAAGACAATAAAGTCTAATGGAAAGATGAACTCGCTAACCTTAATGAGCACATTTTTAACCATACTAGGTGGTCTATTGATCGAATGATCAGTTAGCTGTAATGTGGCCTTGGTAAGTTGAACTTTTCCTAACCCCAGTTACTGATAAACTGTGTAAAGAAGTTAGTTGATACTTGCCCCTAGATAAAGTAACGCCCTATCAAATGTAGTATTCCCAATGGTGCATGAGATTGTGGGGGATCCTGGATCTTTGTATTTGACAGGCAAGAAGTTAGAGAGAATTTGCGATATATTTACAGTAAGAAAAACTTTCTCAGGAATGTTTCTTGTTTGTTACTTAGTACACAAATCCTTGAGAAACATGGCATAAGTAGAAATCTGTTGCATAATGTTAAGGAGTGGAATATTAACCTTCTCTTGCTGAAATATTACAAGAATCTTCTCTACTTACAGTGAAGGCTTCCTAAGCCGATTGAGATATGGTGCTTTCGGTTTAGGAACAGGTTATTCCAAATGATCATGTGATGGTAGTGGAGGTGATGGAGATAGATGTGGAGAAAGAGATGGAAAAGATGGTGTAGCTTGCGAAATGTAGGAGTGAGATCAAGGGCATGGCTACATTATTGTCCACTTACTTGCCAGATCTGAGCGTGTGAATGGCATTGCATTGGTGAGAATGGGATGAAACAGACTGAGTGAATCAGAGTTGGGGTTCATTATTGGTTGGCTCGGAAAGGTACCCAGCCCCCGCTCACTCAGCTGTGTGGCTAACTGTCCAAACTTCTGCTCTATATTTTGATCAACTGAGAACTTGTAAAAAGTTGTTGGTCTGTCTGTTGTATAAAATCAGTAGACACTTTCGTTAAATTTTGCATTTGTGTGTCCAAATTAAACGTTGTCTTGAAAATGTTCTCCACATCCCTTTCAAGTGTCAGTAGCCGTCTGTCATAATCATTATTAGACCCCCTGCTATGGATATGATTGATTATGCACAGGTGGTCCATTATGGTTGCTCCCTTGATTTGAAATATTTGGGTGTTAATAAGCACTCACTTTTATTATTGAAAACTGACCATTGGCTGGAGCCTGCATGTTAGGGTTTGGGGCTCTCTGATATTGCCGCTGACACCATGAGAGATTTGGATGGTTCCTCTAACTAAGATTGTATGTAGGAGCATAAGGATTGTTCATGGGTTGTTGATACAAGGCATTAGCCTGCTCAAGTGTGGGACCCATGGGATTCATTAATAATGGACACTCATCCATAACATGATTTGGAGTTCCGTAATTAAAGCATGTGAAAACTTGAATTTCATTTACTTGACCCACCGGTGGAGCACTAGGAGTCTCCAACACCTCAATTATCCTCATAAGGATTGCAATCTTAGGTTCGGCAACTAGAGAGCTGTCGACGCTATAGATCCCACCCTTATGCGCAGAAGTTGATACACTGGGTTTCTCAGCGGGACTCTCCCACTGCATAGTTTTCCACGATAGGTCTTCAAGAAAGTCTCATGCTTCCTCCTCATTTTTTCTCATGAACTCTCCCTGACACATGGACTCAAGAAGAGTTTTGGATGTGTAATCGAGTCCTTCATAAATGATTTGACACAACCGCCACTTTTCTATCGCATGGTGGGGATACAGAGCTAATAGATCTTTGAACCATTCCAAGTATTTTCAGAAGGGTTCTCCCGGCATTTGAGAAAATTAATTAATTTGATTCCGAATTTCTACCGTCTTGTGTGTGGGATAATACTTCTTAAGAAACACCATGATGAATTCATCCCAAGTAGTGATTGAATCAGTAGGCATACTGTACAACTATTTCTTAGCATTATCTTTGAGAGTGAATGGGCTGAAGCGGAGCATAATTGCATCATTCGATATGTGCTGCAGTTTTATCGTCACGCACACTTCCTGAAATTCACTGATAAAGAGATATGCATCCTCAAAATCAAAACCAGTGAATTTAAGAAGCATGTTTATGTACTGCAGCTTAAATTCATAATGATTACCCGTTTCGTGTAGAAATTTTATGCATGATGGTAGTGATGTGCGCAATGAGTAACATCGATCCTGAAGGATCGGGATCGGTTGGTCCATCTTGCCTTCTTAGAACAAATCTAATCTCACTAGTCAATCAAATTGATCATGGGTCCAATGTAATATGAACCAGCAACTATGAGTGGATGCGTAAATTTCCTAAACTAATGAAAGAACTGGGGTGTGGTGAAGATAAAATGGTGGAAGAAATATAATCAATGAAAAATGTGATGTCCTATAAGTTCTAATATTTTTTTTGTAATTTTTTACAGAATCAGAGACCCAAAATACAGAATCAGAGAAAAGGAGGGGGAGAAACTCACCAAAAGTGCCGCTAAATGGCAGCAATTGTCGTTATTTAGCGGCAAAACAAGTGAGTTTTGCTCTCTGATTTTTAAAGTGTAATATTGAGACTTTTCTCGTCCCTTTTTACTTCCTGTATCTGAACTTCCAGGTTCCTGCACACTCAACATACACTGTTAACCCATAAAATGTTAGAAAAAGCAAGAAAAACACCATCGATTCCTAGCAACGGTGCCAAAAACTTAGTATGATAAATCTATTACAAGCGCACAATATCGGTATAGCACTATATAAGTCGTTCCCACAGGGCTCTATGGTGTTTGCTATTCTCACTAATTCTTTAAATTTATCAAGTTAACTATGAGATTCTAAATTGAGAGGATTAGTTTTAAGTCATAATATTTAGCCTAGGAATTCGAATCCATTAGAATAATAGCCTAACAATAAATTATCTCTTTCTTCTTAACTTCTTAATTATGCAGGATCAAGTAATACATTAAAAAGGTGATCTTTTTAATTTGATTTTAATTAAGTGCCCCTAAATATGACCTATCTGTGATGTGCAAGTATAGATCATCAAAGATAACATCTTTCTTAAAAACAAATTATATCTAGTAGATAATTTTATAAACAAAAGTAAAGAAATAAACTTAAAACTCTAATCTAAGTATAGACTATCAAAAAACCAAACCTAAGTATAACCTATCAAAGAAATTAGATTTACAAATTTATTCTCTTCAATTCATTTATAGGAAAATCTTATTAATAATTTTAGAAATAAAAACAAAGAATATGAATTTCAAATTTCACCAAAAAATAGATTATCAAAATATGAATTAAGCATAATCTATCAATGAATTATGATTTATGAAATCTATCTTTTATTTATTTATAGAAAAATCATGACTTTATTTCTTTTTAGGAAGAAGAAGAGATAAATCCATGTTAGATCTATTAAACTAATTTCATCTACATCTTAGGGCTAAAGTAAATTAGTTACTCATACTACTAATTATCAAATACCTATATCTATTTATGAAAACCATGAAAAATTCTATTTTCCTAGGAAGCAAGATAAATCTATACTACAAAGCAAATAAATCTATACTAGAAAGTAATTAAATCTATCTAAAAAGTAAATAAAATATTTCTACTTACTAGAAAGAACTTCAAAATAATGGTGCTGCTCTGGAGCACGGTATTGCGACCGTCATCCTTTAGCAAAACCCTAATTTTATTTATAAATACGAGTACAAAATTATATATTATATCTTATATCTTCTATGAAACCCTAGATTATAAGGATACGACCAATATATAGGCTTCGGAGAATCAAATCCTAATTTGAATATAAGTGAAAAACTAAAAAATTAAATTGAAGCCCTAGTAGAAATTTCACCTAGAAGGGGCCCCACTTTGCCACCAATTGGAGGCCAATGCCGCCAAATAGTGGCAAAACCCTAGGTTTTCTTCCTGGTTTTTCTTCTACATGAGTCTCTTACCTTGTTATTTTGATTTTAATGACTATATTAAACTTTGACTCTCTGCAGCATCTTAGTCGTGTAACTTTGCTGACTTTTAACTATTTTTTGGACTTGGTTTCCTAATCCGGATCTGAGTTTATGTTATCTCCTTGTAGGAATAGGTTTACCTGAAAAGCACACTAAAAGTACCTGAGTAGTATTATTTAAATATAAAAATAGATAATATGGAGGCTATAAATATGCAATATGTGACACTCATCAGATATCCAGACACTCTTGAATATATTTAGTACTTATGTTGTTTTGTACTGATATTGTGCTTAACTCTAAATGAGCAACATTCTTATGTAAATATTGCTTATCATTTCCAAACACCTATTTTTAGATATTACTATTTGTGCCGTGATATTGTACCAGATAGATTCAGACTTATCATATTTAGAACCTTCGTGAGTTGATTTCCTCCTTCGTTTCAGTCATTTCTAAAGAAGCCCTCATTAAGCATGGATTCATCTTTTGAAAGAGATTTGTCAAGCTCTGGTGGATTTTCCTTTTCTATAAAGCATTGAAGGAAAACAATCGATCTTCACTTTAGCTTGATGCTCGCGGTAGTAAGATAAGCCAAGACCAGAAAGCTCGATTCTTTCCAGCTCGACTTCAACTATTTGGTAAGAATTCTCTTTGTCAAGTATGGAAATCACACATTCATTTCTTCACTTTCCAAAACTATTTATTGAGACAAGAAATCTCTTTTCTTTTTAAAGCTTTCTTATTTTTTAATTGAATCATTTCGTTTCATTCGCAAGGAGCTAGATGAGAAGAAACTCTAATGTCCGGTTTTGCAATAGAGATGGAATTGACAAAACAACCTTCAACTATAACCCAAAAAGAACCTGATTTCGTAAACAACATAGAGGAAGAATGAAGGGAATATATTGTCGAGGCAATCATATTTGCTTCGGTAGATACGCTCTTCCGGCACGTTGAGCCCACTAGGATCACATCATGACAAAAATAAGCAGAGACAAGAGCAATGACACTACCTACACATCGTGGTGGAAAAAATATGGGTACGTATATTTCCCGACAAACCTATTATGTTACTGTAAGACCTACGGAAACACGTGAGTTCAGGGAAGGGGTCCCCCAAATATATATAAAGTATCCATTGTAAAACCAGGTTAAATACTTTATGAAATGGGCAGAGTCTTACAAACTATAGCCAGAGCAACTATTTCAATAGCTGTGTACAAAATGCCTATAAAAACTCAATTTGTTATTTTAGGATAGGGATGTCGAACTAAACCTGGGTCATCGAGGATAAAAAAAAAACACAGGTTTTTTTATTTCTGGACAAACAATCTTTCTTTTTTTCCTCATCCTTTGCATTGAATTAACAGATTCAAAAAAAATAATATGATTTAGCCTCAGTCCCTTTTGAATGTACCTGATAATAGTGGAGCTCGAGAATTGATGTGTATTCGAATTATAGGAGCTGGTAATCTCCGATATAATCATATTGGGGATGTTATTGTTGTTGTCATCAAAGAAGCAGTGCCCAATATGCTTCACAAAAGATTAGAAGTAATTCTCGCTTTAATTGTACGTACAGCTAGATGAGCTCAAACGTGGCAACGGTATGATAATACTATATGATGATAATGTAGCGGTTGTCATTAATCCACGATTCAACATCCAAAAGGAACTTGAGTTTTTGTGTGATCGCTCAGGAATTGAAAGAGTAGAATTTCACTAATAAATATATAAATCAAAATGGATTTCTAAAGGAAGCACTAATAATTATAGTTCTCATGGGTAGGGAGACTATCACCGATATAATAACTTCTATAAGAAGTACTGACATGGATAAAAACTCCATGGTTCAAATAACATCAATGGAGAGCACCGAAAACATTTTCAAAATACTCCTACCAGAAGGTTTTAATGAAAATGTTCGAAAACATCAGAAAAGTCCAAAATATTTCGTCGGTTTCAACTTAGTGTTTGAACTAGCCATTAATGGTCTGCAACATGGGTACCCTATTTTGGTATGCTTTGCAAACACTTTCATTTATTTTGAGCATCTCATCTTCTCTGGAGAAGCTAAAATCAAACAGATAGAGCGGATGATCCAACTACAAAACTTCATATTTTTCATTACTTCCATGGTCGTGCCTCATGGCACAACAGCATCCATATTGGTGGGTTTGCGTGTGTATCCGAATAACTGGTAGGATCACCAAAGGGCACTCTCTCAAAACCATAGTGCACCAGATCATTACACTATATAATTACTGGCAAGAGATATGAAATCGTTTATATATATATATGTTGCATTGCATTTCTGAAACTATCTGTCACAACATCACAGGCATGAATATAGCAATATCTAAAAACAAATATTGAGAAATGATAAGAAATATATATACAAAATATTGCTCATTAAGAGTCAAATATAGTATTAGAATCAAGTAACATAAGTACCGAATATATATATATATATATATATATATATATATATATATATATATATATATATATATATATATATATATATATATATATATATAAGTGTTTGGATATCATGAACAGAACTAGGAAGCATGATGCATATGTATATGCAAGCCAAAATGAAGTTTACACAATGAGATGAAGATCCTACGAGAGGCGGGCTATTTGCATTCGGCCTGCTCATGGAAGCAGGTATCCTCAAGAGGCAGGTCCTCCTCCTTAGGTATCAAGTTATAGTTGCTGGGTCTAGAGTGTCATAATCTTAGGACCAAAAGCCAAACAAAAATACAAATCCACACTCATAGAATATTATAGAAACCATATAAAAATGTGCATATGGCAAGCTAGTAGGAAATAATGTAAAAAATATATGAATATGAGTCATGTTGTGCATGATGTGCATAGTATAATATGATCAGGCAAAAGTGTGCATATTCTATCCTATTAGTTTGGAACTGAATGGTAGGCGTATTTGCGTGTTCTAGAAGTATATTGCGCATGCCCAGTGCTACGATCCCAAGTACCGATTACATACAATTGCATGTTGTGCTGCTAGGCACACTGGATATCCCGTGCATACTTGAGATCACAGCTCCAAACACAGGCCTCCTCAAGAACCGGATGGTGCTAGTACACATATCGACAGATGCATTCTAACAAAACAAGAACTCTCATATTACGTGCTTCATTCCACCATTATTTTTCCCATGCCCATAATGTAGTTTATACTATGTATCAATGTGCAATGACTCTAATCTTTAAGCTCTTGTATCAATTTATTCTGTATCATCTGTATCAGTTTGGAAACCTGAACACTTATCTGGGCAGATACTAAGTAAATTAATTTATATCCTTATTTTTATTCTTCAATTTCAAATTCTGCAAAGTAGAGATCTTTGATCTTATTATTTTAGATTTTTTTATAATTTTCTTAAATTATTCTGGATTGAGCAACTTTTGGATAAATACCAAATTACAATAATCAATTTAAATCAAAAATTTTAATTTTAAATATTGTCCTAACTCAGATTTACTCGATCAGCCCACCGGCCTTCCATGACCAATCATCGATAGAGTTTGACCCTATGATAACTTTGTAATTAAGATTGGTTCAAGCGCTTTTAACAATGCAACATACCTATCTTCCAACAATTATTTGACCTCTCAAACAAATTCTAAAAAATCTGAAAAAACTCAGGCTTATTTTTCTCATATTCCTTTTCATTTTCTCTTTAGAGCTCCATTCCTATTCAAATTTTTACAAATAATTTGCCAAATAATCAGCCTGTGAATGAATTGAAAATCCACTGTATTGTTGCATAAGCTTTGTTATAGAGTTTACCTTATTCAAATGAGCCCGAATCTTCAACATCAGCATAAGGAAATCTTTTGCTGCACTTGTCTCTATTTTCTAGTTTATTTCTTGGTAAATTTCTCCACTTTTAAAGGGCAATCATATCAATATCCGTTTTTCTCTGATTTGGACTCAACAAGAGGCAAGAATACACTCTAAAATTATTTAAATTAATAATTTCTTGATATAGTTTTCTTATATATATAATAGAAATATATTATTAACCTATTTTCAAGATTATATTTGCTTAAACTATCTTGTGTTTCATTGCTTGTATAATACTATGCATTTACATATGCATATATTGTATCACTGCCTAGAGCTACACAGCAGCGCATCTTAGAATTAGTATGACTTTTCCATCTAAACTTTGATTGATCTCATTCCAGTGCTCTTAAAATGCAAATTAACTAAATACAATGCTTTCAACTAGAGCTCACTTTAATTTAGTCATTTTTTTAGTGAAAGACAGCCTGGAAGTTCATCAATTGTATTGTATCAGATCAGCAATTCAGTAGCATTAAGCTCATGGTTAAATGCTTATAAATTTTGTTCTAAAACTCTAATTGAGCTCATTTAAAATTCATTAAAAATATAATTAAACTATCTAAAATTATTAAGATATTTTGTTCTAAATTTAATTTTATATAGGTCAAAAATAACCTGAAAGACTCAGCTATTGTACCAAGTCCATAGTTCAACAACAACATATCCACGGAAAAACAACATAATTTTTGCTCTAAAACACCAATTAAGCTCATTTATGATTCGTGGAAAGATAATTAAATTTTCTACAACTATTCAAAATCTTCGGCTCTACTTCCATTTTTACTCTAGTCAAACAATGCCTAGAATTTTGACATGTCTATCGAATTACAACAACATAGGAGTATATGTGATGTTTGTGCATATACCACTTGACTATGATATGATACATATGTACACATATTTAATCTCTCATGTTCTTCTCTGTATAGGGGTGAGTTCATACTTGTTATAGCTCATGTTTAGGCATAAATGTCATGGTTGTGCATATAGCACTTGATCTAAGATATGATATACATGCACACATTTTTATTTACACATGTTCTTACCTATACATGATTCCCTTGCTTGGAAATGATACCTCTGCATATGAACATGTTTTCTAACTCTTGTTCTTACCAGTGTCACCGAGCATGTCATTTTATATTAATATGGCTATTGATACATGAATCTTTATAACATGTGACATTACTTTGATACTTTACATATACTACATTATAGATATGGGGGAAATGAATAGTTGAATGCAACACGTGTGGCAAGAGTTTCTTATTTTGTTTGGATGCATCTGTTGATCTGTATACTGGCGCCATCCATTTCTTGTGTGCTTAGCAGCACGCCATTTGGTTCATGTAGAGACGGTACTTGGGTCGTAATCTTGGGTATGCACATGATATATAATGTGCCTAGCGACACGTCATTCATTTCGCATGGAGGCTTGTAGTTGGTGCTATAGTACCGGATATGTATGGTACACTCTTAAATTACGTGATACTTTTATCATTCGATTTCAAACTAATAGGTCAGAATGTGCATCCATATGTGTGATCATTTTATATTTTATATACCATATATTTCACGATTAATATTATATTATGCATACCATGTACTTCATGGTTCTTATTCTATTATGCATATCATGGTCATGATTCATGTTATATTATGCATACCATATACTTTATAGTACCAGTTATATTATGCAAACCATGTAATTCCTTATTCATATATATATATATATATATATATATATATATATATATATATATATATATATATATATATATATATATATATATACACATCATTTACATTGTTTCTTACTAGTATGCCACACACACACTTTTATATGGTTTCTATAACAATGCACGAGCTTGGATATGTATTCATCTTTGTGTTCTAACCCCCGAGATTATCACACCCTAGATCTAACAACCATGATTGCAGTCACCATGGAGGACCCACCCCTCAAGAATCCATATTTCTAGGAGTAAGATGAGCGTCTATAATTAGCTTCTTGTAGGATCTTCGTCTCTTTTATGTTATATCGTTTTGGCTTATATATATTATGCTTCCTAGTTCTGTCCATGATATCCGGACACACTTGAATATATTTAGTACTTATGTTGCTTTGTTCTTATATTATGCTTGACTCTGCATGAGCAACATTCTTGGTTACATATTACTTATCATTTCCAAACACATGTTTTTAGATATTACTATTCGTGCGTATGATGTTGTACAAGATATATTCAGACTAGTTATATTTAGAACCTTCATGAGTCGATTTCCTTCTTTGTTTCAGTCATTTCTAAAGAAGCTCCCATTAAGCATGGATTTGTCTTTTGAAAGTGATTTGTCAAGCATCGACAGATTTTCCCATTCTGTAAAGCATTGAAGGAAAACTATTTTCCAGCTCGACTTCAACTATTTGGTCAGAAATCTCTTTGACAAGTATGGAAATTGCACATTCATTTCTTCACTTTCCATAACTATTTACTGAGACAAGAAATCTCTTTTCTTTTTAAAACTTCCTTATTTTTTTATTGAATCATTTTGTTTCATTCGCGAGAAGCTGGATGAGAAGAAATTCTAATGTCTGGTTCTATAGAAGAGATGGAATTGACAAAACAACCATCAACTATAACCCAAAAAGAACCTAATTTCATAAACAACATGGAGGAAGATTGATGGGAATATCTTGTTGAGGCAATCATATTTGTTTCGACAGATATGCTCTTCAGGCACATCAAACCTTCTGGGATCACATCCTGACAAATAGAAGCAGAGTGAATAGCAATGACACTACAAACACATCGTGGTGGAAAAAATATGGGTACGTACATTTCCCGACAAACCTGTTATGTTACTGTAAGACCTACGGAAACACATATAAGTTTGGGGAAGGGGTCCCCCAAATATTTATAAAGTATCCATTGTAAAACTAGGTCGAATACTTGAAGAAATGGGCAAAGTCTT